>CM044550.2:28491867-28866867 GCA_024416835.2 Perccottus glenii | reverse complement strand
GTGTAACATAACATAATAACTGGAATCATAGTTGTGTATTGTATTGTAAGTACAGTATATAATAGCATAGCATACCATTACATAGAAAAGTATAGTATAGAATCAAGTACAGTAAAATTGAGTGTAGTATTGAATATGACTATGACTAGTTTTTGGGATTGTACAATTAAACTCAATGTAATGAGATTCAATGAATACATATTTCGTATTTATATATTTATTTCTTAATTTTTGCTTTTATTTGATAGGACAATAGATAGACAGGAAAAAGGGCGAAAGAGAGGGGCATGACATTGGGCAAATAACCCAAGTGGAAATTAAAGACAGTTCTCCCAAGGATATGGTGCACGCTCTACCAGGTAAGCCCCCGAGGCACCCCCCATTTGAGATTTATTTACTTTTTTTGACCTCATGGCATAAAACCTTGAGGCAAAAATGCTGCTGAAGCTCACCATCCACAGAATTAGAGGCTGATATGTCTATGTCCTGGCTCCAGTGGTCAACTTTGCTCAAATACTTACTTTGTCTTCATTTTTTTAGATTACAGAAACTTCCCCAGCCTATGTTTGTCACACAGAGCACAGTGTGGGTGGTATTAAAGTCTCCCTGCTCATCTCTTCTGAGGATGCGATGCCTCTAGGGCTCTACGTGACAGTCTGTTAGTGAGGATGAGTGAAGATGTGGCAGATGGACTTCGATAGTGATAGAAAGCCGAGGTGACCTGTGAAAATGTATCCCTGCGGTGTTACTACAGACATGCATCATCTCTGATTGGTCACACAGAGGTATGACTGTCCATAAAAAGTGCTCTACTAGAACTCCAAACTTTTATCTGAGAAAAGGAGAAAGTACCATATGACATCTATGGACTGATATTGCAATGCAGTTGATTTTTATTTGTTTTGACTGTACTAAGAGTTTTACTGTCAAAAATTACAGTTGGCTGTAGTGTAATCCCAAGTTCAGCATTTGTTTTCCACAAAGCCCGCAGCCAAACCACATTAATTCAAAACACAGCTGGTCAGTTTAACACTACATGGACCATTTTGAGACCATTACACATATCCACAGAGTTTTGAAGTGAAGCGGCTCTGAAATGAAGTCCTGTCATACTTAAGTTGGAAATGCATGTCAGCCATATGGACTATGGTGTGGTCCTTGGGCTCTGCATAAGAACTTAAGAATGTCTGAGGCTGGGTTCTGTCCAGAGTAAAAGCAGTTACCCCACTTGATGAACCGTAGAAACTCGGCAGACACTGGACAGCTCCTAAAATGTGTCTTGTCACAGTCGTATTGAGATTAGGCCAAATGTAGACAAATGGTCTGGCAAAACAGTGTAACAAAACATATACAGAAATTAAGGGTATTCCTTGTTCAGTGTGTTTTTTGTGCAGCTTATTAGGCATTTAAAAATGGCAGCAAACTGTAAACAGATATATTGCAGGTGAATTAATGCCTACATGCAAACCCCGTCCACTCCACACGCCATTGGATGAGACACACAACATGTGTCTCTCATGTTTCGTTTACAAAGAACTTCAACAGAGACTAGAGAAGCTGCTTTTTGTTGTTGGTTCATCTGTATAAGTCCTGATGTTTGCAAACCTTATAAAGAGAAAGGACGTCATTTAAAATGCAAACATTTAGATCATACTAAATTCAAATTCTGAAGTTAATTTGAGATCTTGTTGCAGATCCAGTAGTAAATATCATCATAAACACACGTCACTGCAGGTGATACTCCTGAGGAGAGAGATGTCCCATTGCACTTTATTCATCATCTCCTCTGATGGACTATTATTCTTGAAATAAGGCAGAATATCTATTCTGAACATAATGCTTTTCCGTAAACACATGTACAAAATTAGAAATTTAGACTTGATAGAACAGTCATTTACAATGTTGCTAACCCTACATAATGCTAGCTATATGTTTGTCATTCTCCAGTCAGCAGTACCTCTAGTGCAATGCAGCAGAACTTTGCATAGAGATCTAACTCAATAGAAAGGGAACCAGCTTTTTGATAGTGAAAACTCAGGACCCTGAAGTAACCTCGCTAAGCCCCTAATCAGGCTAACCTAATCAAGTCACATTTCCTGAAGAAGATCATGAGTAAGATAGCCAGCTAAATAAAATAAAAAGAGAAAGAAATGTCCAGAGCAGGTATAGGATCCTGTAACAGGGTTTAGAGCACAAAGAAAGCAGGCCCAGGCGATAAACGGGCTGTTGCTTTTCCGCTCGCCTGCTCACACTCAATCCCTCTTTCCCCGTGTCTTCTAATGGGCCTCACATTAGCATCTGTTTAGCGTCAAGCTCGACACAACCTGTGGAAAGTGATCAAAATAACCCGGCTATCACATAACCACTTGGCAAGGACATCAAAAATACAGAGGAGCGTTGGGAACAGCAGACAGTCAGGTAGTGAGCGCTCCACACTTCTGTTGAGGATATTTATTAGACGCTTCTGTTCTCCTCTGCAATTATACTGCATATAAGAACATATGGTTTAGATTATTTTAGTATCAAATGTGTACATGTGTATGTTGTGCTACATTAACAGAATACAAGGAACCATTATTAAGAGCTATTAAAGAGTCCTTGAACAGCTCTGTTTAATTTAGCAGAGCCAGGATGACCAGTCCTTCACTTCACTCCACAGACGGTGCACTCATAACAGTTGTAAAATTGAGTTATACACTTTCCACACTCAATGGTCATTAAAAAAGTGGTTGTTGAATCAAAAACATTGGAGGTTTTGATCTTATACATGATGCCTCTTTAATTAAACTGTATACGGTTTATTGCTGAAATTAAAACATATTTGTGAATATAAGTGGGCACTGTCAGCATCTGCTGGTAAGAGTGCATGTTCCGATTCCATATATCCCACTCCTCCATTTTTGGGCCTGGGAATGGCTACAGTAGCCCTGCAGGGACATACCGCTGTCTATGAACAAGTGGGTCTGATGCTGATTTTGCCTTTGCCAAGACAGGAGTGTCAAGATCATTTTAGTTCAGGGGCCACATACAGCCCATGTTGATCTGAAGTGCACCAGTCAAGTGAAAAAACTTGCATAATAACCTATAAATAACGACAACAACCATTTTTTTCCCATTTGTTTTTAAGTGCATAAAAGCACCATAATATTATAATGTCAGTGCGCTCGTCAACTGGAACCAAACAAGGCTAATGTTGGCAAAAGCCTGCTGCTTCTCAAGCACATGTTTTCTGCAGTCTTCAGAATGTATGTTTTCATGAACTCACCCTCACAATATGTCTTTGATGCTAATGTTTTTTTGCTAGTGAAAGTAAGAACGTGGGACGCAGTGGCTCAGTGGGTAGAGCGGTTGTCCCTCAACCGGAAGGTAGGTGGTTCGATTCCTGCTCTCCCCACAGTTCATACTGTCGTTGTGTCCTTGGGCAAGACACTTAACCCCTCTTGCCTCCAGTGGTGTTCCAGCTGTAACACTGGTAAATGGAACCTTAATGTAAGTTGCTTTGGATAAAAGTGTCAGCTAAATGACTAAATGTACGGTAGTTAACTTTGCTGCATCACTGACCTCTTAGCAACAGGTAAAAAAACATGTTGTTTCCTCAGTGTTCCATTTTTGTTTATACCACAACAAATTAGATAGAATGCACCTTAAAAGGAGGACTGTGAGGCGTGGAATAAAAATCTTCACTTTCACCACCAGAGGTCAAGAATAAAAGGGCCAAAAATTTTAAATGGACATTCACACACGGGACACACATTTTACAGCCATTTAAGATTATTAATATTTGGTGCCGCAGGGACCAATTATGGCCAGTGGTTCCCCGACACGATGACAGCATGAATGATATGATATACTTTGAAAATGCTAATCATTTTAGACTCCCTTTTCTGTTTCAAACTGCCCTGGCCTATATGGCGCCCTAGACAAAATTTTGTGGTGTGCCCCTTGCTTTGCGACCAATTTCACTTTATGCTAGGATGTTTTGTAAAAAATAATTGTTAATTCTAGGCTGATGACCAATAAGAAAAGAGACCAAAGCCAGGATTCATACCCGGGTTATCTGCACACTGTACTGTACACACTGTGCCACACGTGATGATATATACTATAGGATACCTTTGAAGTTACATTTTATTAAGCTTAATTGTGCTGTGGACCTAAAATATTAAGAAAGGACAGGGATAGTTTAATTCAATTATTCAGATCATGATTTATTTGTGATGTTACCTGCACAGTTCTACCTTAATTTAACAAACCAGGTTTTGGGTAGAGGCCTACTATATGTGTTTTATTTTACTGAATAAAACTAGAATAGCAATACAACAGCAGCTCTTTATCAAAGTGCACCAAACAAATATAAATCATACTGGTGAGTAAAGGCGCTTCTCTGGGTCTCCATAGTAACGCTCAGAGGGGGGTTTGTGAAACTTCGATATACTATGTTTTTTTTTTTTAGCTCGCTGCTAACAGTGCTAACAGGGTCAGCAGTGGCTCAGTGGTAGAGCGCTCTCTATATAACAACAGGCTACTATCTGAACAACTGCAAACAGCTGAATATGTTATGTTAAGTTCCCTACCTTCATTTCATCTGACTCTGGTGTCAAAATAATTTTCAACAATATGAGATACCAAAATTTGCATATCATGGAAATGCCAAATCACTTGCTACTCCAAATGTCTATCTACAAAAGATTTCCTGACCCAAATCCATTTTCCTTAGTGCAGTTTTGATTCTTGAAACTTCCTTGTTTTGTTTTGTTTTGGTCATCTTTATAATAAACATTTTGTGGAAGCCAAAAAAAGTCATAAAAATATTTAAAAACCACCTCTGTGTCTGAACGTACTCCAATCTACCCATTCATGAATTGCTTAAAAAATCCACATGAATATAATTCTTCTATTAATTAACTCCCCTTGGATCATAGCATATGTAATAACTCAAGCCCCAACCACCTTATTGGAAACATCAATAGTACTTCACTAAATATAATAAAGTTACATAAACATTCTTCCTTGAAGTCAATGTTCACGTATGTGTTTCTTTTATATTATGGAAAAATCAATCAATCAATCATATGCTAAAAAAGTTTTTTAAACATTCTGTACTAACCTCAGATGTAAAACTAAACTGAAAACCAATGGCAGGTCCATATTTTCTCCTCACTGAGAGTTTCCAAAACATCTCTTACAGAATATGATCGCAATATTGTGGTTTCTGCGAAACATAAAAACCAGCATCACTGACTGATCTCTCTCTCGGGACTCACAGCAAAGATAAACCAAGACATTGCTCATGGTTATAGCATTCCTGGGTTGCAAATAAAAAGTTCAGTTTTTTTCTGTGAGGTGCCAAAAGAAACTGCAGCAGTGATGTGTTGTAAATGTGATGGATGGTGCAGGACGGGTCCGGGGCTGACCTCCCACTGAGCCCCACAGTCCCAGAGCAGGTGCAGGGAGGATTTATGGATGAGTGTATCATCAGAGTCAACCTCAGATGGACACTGACTCCCGGTAAGTCGTGGCACTCTGCCACAAACTGCAGTTTCATATCATTTCAAGTCTCTGAGAAGAAACTTTTTACTTTTCAAATACTCACCTGGACCCTCATAATACAATATGTCTGTGGAGGATCTCAGTCATCCAGGTCATCTTTAAAAATTGGTTAAAGCAAAAGCATCTGGACTCAGTTTTCAAGGTGAAGACGTTTTGTCTCTTAAAGAGACTATTAATTCTGAGTTCAACTGGTAAGAGAGCTGAGCTTATATCTCTAGAGGGAGGGGTTTAACTTGAAACTAAACCTGATTAGACCAGGCTGTTCTGGTCTCATAGTTGTTAGCTATAAAAGGACAATGTGAAACAAAACTGGCTTCCTTCACACCTCTCTCAAACCATTGCTGTCCTCAAAGGAATGTCCTTTCTCTTTGAGATGGAGGTGGACTTCAGACTCAGGTTTAAAGTGGACTGGGATGTTGTGTTTGTAGAAAATCCTTTCAGATAAACCAGACACATAAGGGATAACTACACCCTTCCCTTTTGTCTCTGGTTCCTGTCTGTTTGGTTTTTGTGTCCTCATGGTTTTGAGGGGTATCCACAGTCTCTCAGGGCTTTACGGATGTGTTCTTCTTTCTGTTTACCTTCGGAGGTTGTGGGCACCTCTTGTGCTCTGTGTCCTAATCCAGCTTGTGCTGCAGAGGGTTGTGGGAATCAAACAGCAAATATTGATATGTTGATGACACGTGGGTCAGAACCCAGGAAGTAGAAACCTTTACAGAGTACTGTAAGAACCCAACAGTTCTAAAACACAAACAGTCGAAATCAATTTTCAGACCAAGTCCAAGGACAGAGAGTAAGGGTGAGAATTCTAAATTTAGATAAACTGACAGAAGTTTTTATCAATAAATTATATTTATTCCATTATAACAATAATGGAATAAACTCAGTTGAACATATGATGGACTACAGTATTTGTCATTGACTGCTAATTTTTTTGAGTTTTTCTTACCCTGATGGAGGGTCTAAGGACATGGGGATGTTTTCTGCTTCAATCTGTTTGTCTATTTTCTGTCTATTGTTTTTTGTTCAGCCCTTTGAGGCAATTGTTATTGTAATACTGGGCAATAGAAATAAAATTGAATTGAGTAGAATTACTAACCTTTTTCTGAACATGACTTATTCAGGATGATGCTGTTGTCTTGTCAGTTTGTGAGTTTTAGAACAGTTTTAAGTTTTAGCAACTGCACTAAACCATTTGTTTACTTTTTGCTCCGGTTACAAGCTAGCGTGAAGAAGAATAGAATGCACAAGGTTTTCTTGCACTCTTGTCAACCAATCAGAGAAAAGCATACATCCAGACTATGCTATAAAGTTCCTTTAAAGCCACTTGCTTGATATTCTGCTCAAAACATTTTTTTGTTTAGAGCTAGAAAATCCAAATACTTCCTCTGCTAACATGAAACAGTGAAGAATGTAACCCATTTACCTTCTAACAAAACACTTCTCCCTTAAGTGGGACATTAAGTGTGTTTGACAGGGCAGAAGCGGCTGATTATTACCTCTTACTAAAACCCCTTCCAATCTCCTTCCCAATTACCATGAGGGCACTAGAACTGTGAATCAGGATATTCTATTTTAATTCCTACCGCATCGTCTTTGTGTGGTCGACCCTGGCACACACTCATGCTAACTCCAATCTCAAATCTCTCCCCCAAAACCCAGCACCAGCTCCACTGCATCTTCACCTGCCTCTTCAGCATTTCTGTGCTCGGTGTCCTAAAAGGAAAGGCTAATAGATCTGTTTCTTGGGATGGTGCTAAACTGAGCAGAGCGGATCAGGGAGATGAGGAACAAAAATCCCACTGGCCTCAGCAGCTGTGTGCAGGACATCAGTGAAAGGATAGAACTAATTATAACTAATGTGAATTGTTGCTCAAGGCAAAGGGATGACTTTGGTTGTAGTGATGACAGAAAACAACTTTTGGTGTGGTGCAATGGATATATATCTAATTAGTTATGATTACTCAATCAACCGTACTGTTTGGTTTCCTGATGACTTGAGTGTGTTGGGGTTGATCTCCCACAAAAACAAGTCTGTGTACAGGCAGGTGGAAGATCTTGTGAACTGATGCACCAATAGGAAATAGCTGTAGCGATAGTGTCCACCTTTAAATACCTGCGTCCGCCATCATCATTAGAAAAGGCTCACCAACACCTGCACTTTCTGAAGAGGCTGAAGCAGGCTGCACTTAGTTCTTACAGACTAACTGCTTTTTATTGGTGTGTGGTGGAACTATTACTGTCATCCTCTTTCACCCGGTGCTATCTGGGAACTGCTCTGCTGCACACTGGAAGGCTTGGCATAAAGTCTTTAAATCTGCAGCTTCCTTTCTTGGAGGACATGTACATCAGCTGATGAGGACCACCTCCACCATGAAGGATCTGTCCCATCAGCACATGAACTGTTCACACTCCTCCCTCAGGCAGAAGGTTATGCAGCCTCAACAACAAGTAAGACTGAAGAACTCCCCATTACCCCTACTTTGTTTGGATCTGTGTGACAAATTCTGTTCACTCATGTCTCTATGTTAAATAACAATAGATTTTACCTGTTACCATCTCTCCTGTTGGGGCGTGTACTATCATAGATGGAGCAATCTGGATTCAATTGACCTAACACCAAACCCCACCGTTTTTTGACTCAAAATACTACACTGACAGTGAGTTCCGTCAGTGTCAAAGGGGAAAGCTATATCCAATAACTTAGTTTACGCAGTGGCCATCAAAAGAGGATGTGGCTATCTCTCAAACAGATATTGTAACTATATTAGAGTGTTTACACTTGTAGACCACTTCATTAGTTTTATGAGCAAGCAGAAAACAATCTATTAATACGGTATAAGCCCCGGTCCACCAAGCGTTCACAGCTGCATTTTAAACTGCCGACCAAACGATAAAAAACTAATATTTTGAGGAAGACACTAGATGGTGCTAATAAGGCATGTTATTATAGTATTTTATCTTCTCAGTAGGGATGTAACAATTCACTCAACTCACAATTTGATTGTCACAATTTTCTGTTATGAAATGAGTTGATACAAATTAGAAGTAAACAAGTGCCCTTTGTTTTTTTTTTTCCAAATCAGGGCTCCAGACTATTTTTTTCATCACTGTCCCAGTACCATCCTAAAAGCAAGTTCCAACAGTCCCTAAAAAAAGGTCAGCTGTCCACAAATTTGTTACGCTAATGTTTTTCTATTTATACGTTTATAAATAAACAAAAATAAAACTTATTCTCGGCCGACTCCGGTCTTTCTGTGAGGAGTCTGCATGACCTCCACGTGTTACTGTCCCAAGGATATGCATGTTTAGGTCAATTGGCAAATCTAAAGTGTGTGAATGAATGAGAGAGTGAATGGTTGTTTGTCACTGTCTATGTCTAAATGTTAGCCCTGCAACTAACTGGCCATTGTCCAGGGTGTACCCCGCCTCAGGCCCAAAGCTGCTGGGATAGGCTCCAGTCACGCGCGAACCCTAACGGGACAAAGCGGTAGAAAATGAATGAATGAATGAATAAAAAACTAACTTCTACATGTGTTTTTATACAATCAAATGAGGCTAGCTACTTTTGATAAACTGATATTAACAAAGTTTACTTAACATCCTTAATAAATCTGCCTCTGATGGATTTAGACCTGGTTAATTACTTTGTTTTCCATAATTAGTTCTTATTAACTTTAGTTCAGACCTAAAACCTCTTTAGATCAAAGCCAATAATAAACACTGGTCTCATGTGTTTCCAGAAAACAGTAGAACTTTATCAAAACAACTCTTATTTGTTTAACTGTTACCTTTTATAAATTTTTAACTATTATTTATTAATAATAGCAAAAATGTATAAATGTATTTACCCCTCCTTTAACCGCAACCTTATCGTGGTGGAGGGGTTTGAGTGCCCGAATGATCCTAGGAGCTATGTTGTCAGGGGCTATATGCCCCTGGTAGGGTCTCCCAAGGCAAACAGGTCCTAGGTGACGGGCCAGACAAAGAGCGGTTCAGAACCCTTTATGGAGACAAAAACATCAAGGACCGTGACATCGCCCGGTATGGCGCAACCGGGGCCCCACCCTGGAGCCAGGCCCGGGGTTGGGGCTCGCATGCGAGCGTCTGGTGGCCGGGTCTTTCCCACGGGCCCGGCCGGGCTCAGCCCGAAGGCGAGCGTGGGGGCAGACCTCCCGTGGGCCCTCCACCTGCGGGAGGAACCGTAAGGGGCCGGTGCAAAGTGGATTGGGTGGCAGTCGAAGGCGGAGGCCTCGACGACCCAATCCCCGGACACGGAATCTGGCGCCAGGGACATGGAATGTCACCTCGCTGGCGGGGAAGGAGCCTGAGCTTGTGCGGGAGGTTGAGAGATACCGACTAGAGATAGTCGAGCTCACCTCCACGCACAGCTTGGGCTCTGGAACCCAAATCCTCGAGAGAGGCTGGACTCTCCACTTCTCTGGAGTTGCCTGCGGCGAGAGGCGGCGGGCTGGTGTGGGCTTGCTCATAGCCCCCCAGCTTAGCCGCCATGTGTTGGAGTTCACCCCGGTGAACGAGAGGGTCGCTTCCCTGCGCCGTCGGGTCGGGGATAGGTCTCTCACTGTTGTTTGTGTTTACGGGCCAAATAGCAGTGCAGAGTACCCGGCCTTCTTGGAGTCTCTGGGAGGGGTGCTGGAAAGTGCTCCGACCGGGACTCCATCGCTCTACTGGGGACTTCAACGCTCACGTGGGCAGCGACAGTGACACCTGGAGGGGCGTGATTGGGAGGAACGGCCCCCCGGATCTGAACCTGAGTGGTTTTCTGTTATTGGACTTCTGTGCTTGCAACAGTTTGTCCATAACAAACACCATGTTCAAGCATAAGCGTGTCCATCAGTGCACGTGGCACCAGGACACCCTAGGTCGGAGATCGATGATCGACTTTGTAGTTGTTTCATCTGACCTCCGGCCGTATGTCTTGGACACTCGGGTGAAGAGAGGGGCGGAGCTGTCAACTGATCACCACCTGGTGGTGAGTTGGATCCGATGGCAGGGGAGAAAGCTGGACAGACTCGGCAGGCCCAAACGTACTGTGAGGGTCTGTTGGGAACGTTTGGCAGAGCCCCCTGTCAGAAAGACCCTTAACTCCCACCTCCGGCAGAGCTTCGACCAGATCCCGAGGGAGGTTGGAGACATTGAGTCCGAGTGGACCATGTTCTCCACCTCCATTGTCGATGCGGCCACTCGAAGCTGTGGCCGTAAAGTCTCCGGTGCCTGTCGTGGCGGCAACCCCCGAACCCGGTGGTGGACACCGGAAGTAAGGGATGCCGTCAAGCTGAAGAAGGAGACCTACCGAGCCTGGTTGGCCCGTGGGCAGGGCTGGACTGGGACAAAAAAAAGGCCCTGGCATTTTTGCTCAGACCGGCCCACCACAATCGTTCAGACACAACCAACTAGTACACCATCCTTGTGGTCCCTGTAGATATGCATATCTACTGTTCCATTCCAAAAACCCCTACAAAGCTGAGAACTAAGTGCCATGGACCAGTGTACCAGTGCAAGTGGACCAGTGTACTCACTCTCTCTTGACAGACTCCCTGGTGATCAAAGGTTCCTCCCTGTCTCTCTCCTCCACTGCTAACTCAACCTGGCTTGACTATACATAAGGACAGAGAGAGAGAGGATTACAATTATTTGGAAGAGTTATTAAAAGTACACTTAGTAAGGATCCATTTTGGTTATATAGTCCTGTATTCTTGAAGAGCAGGATTTCTAGATGGACAAAGTGCTCCATGTTATAAAAGCTAGTTAACCCTTTAGAACCCAATATAATGTGGATGTAGAATACTGCTAATTCTAAAAGAAATGTTTTTTTTTTCAATGAACCGGACAGCAGAAAAACTAGTTTACAATTGCAAGTATAGGCTACTTTGTTTTAAAGAGCACAAACCCCTCTTTAATATGACACCAAACAAGATTTCCCTCTCATTGTTGAGATACTCCCCTTAAAAAAAAAAAGAAAACCAACCTATACTACCAAATTACTCACAAAACGTCCTAAAAATATATGATATTCATATTATTCACTCACTGTAAATATTGCATATTAATGATGTTGGAAATTCATTAGAAACATGAACAAATATCTACTTCGTTGAATATACAGCTAAATAAAAATTTACAGCTTTCAAAATGCAAGGGTTTTAATCCCCAAATAGCAACTGCGGTCAAGCCATCCCGTTCGCAAAACACCAGTCAAGCCAGCCCGTCTTTATTTCGAGTGCTCCGTATTAGCTGTTTTACGGTAATGCAAGGAAACAGCGCCTGGACGTCCTCGAACTGATGAATGTTCGTTTTTTACATTTTCAACTCTCAATAGCTGCGTCTGTTTTGAAAGTTAATATTCAGTTTTTTACCATAAATATATATTATTCACACACTCAATAATCAATTCAGTTTTGAAACTTTATCTTTTAAGTTTTTCTAGAGAAGGGCCGTGACGGCCATTATGGGTATTAAAGGGTTAACATTAGAACAGTCAGCCAAAGTTGAAATTGAATAAGTTAACTCTGCTAACCTAGCTTATGCTGTGTTATTTGACTTTAGCTGACAGAGTGGCTAGTGCAGTGGGTGACAATCTGACAGACTATATAATGGCAACAACGATGTAGCTAACATGCTTACCGTTTCAATTACACTCTCCATGTTTCTGCAAAATGTCGTCAGGTACTGTAGGCTTGGATACTGAAGCTACAGCACTAAACATGTCTGTTATTTTTGCACATGTTGAGGCATAAACCTCTAGCATTTTTATTTTTTTGGCCCGCAACTTCTCCGCACCCCCCTTGCACTTTTGTTTCTCCATCTTAAATCCACAGATTTCTGCCTCTGAGCCACTAACTGCATCTGACACAAGAAACAGAGGAGGAGGGGTGGAGCCTGTTAAGAGATGATTGGGCCAGCCCAGTGTCAGTATGAAAAATGAACCAATGGGCCGCTGTCCCTGCTTTATGGGCCGGTCTTTGGCCAATTAAAAAAAAAAAAAAAAATCATATTATATGGACCGGCCCCCAAGTGCGTCGGCCCACCGGGCATTTGCCCGGTATGCCAGATTACCAGTCCAGCCCTGCCCGTGGGACTCCTGAGGCAGCTGATAGGTACCGGCAGGCCAAGCGGACTGCAGCCCGGGTGGTCGTGGAGGCTAAAACTCGGGTCTGGGAGGAGTTCGGTGAGGCCATGGAGAAAGACTATCGGTCGGCCTCGAAGAAATTCTGGCAAACCGTCCGGCGCCTCAGGAGGGGGAAGCAGTGCCCTGCCAACACTGTTTACAGTGGAGGTGGGAACCTGCTGACTTCAACTGGGGATATTGTTGGACAGTGGAAGGAATACTTCGAGGATCTCCTCAACCCGACCGACACGTCTTCCACTGAGGAAGCAGAGGCCGAGGGCTCGGAGGTGGACTCGTCCATCACCCGGGCCGAAGTCACTGAGGTAGTTGGGAAGCTCCTCAGTGGCAAGGCACCGGGGGTGGATGAGATACGCCCTGAGTACCTCAAGTCTCTGGATGTTGTAGGGCTGTCTTGGTTGACACGTCTCTGCAACATCGCGTGGCGGTCGGGGACAGTACCTCTGGACTGGCAGACCGGGGTGGTGGTCCCTCTTTTCAAGAAGGGGGACCGGAGGGTGTGTTCCAACTACAGAGGGATCACACTCCTCAGCCTCCCCGGGAAAGTTTATGCCAGGGTACTGGAGAGGAGAATGCGACCGATAGTTGAACCTCGGATTCAGGAGGAACAATGCGGTTTTCGTCCTGGTCGTGGAACACTGGACCAGCTCTATACCCTCTCCAGGGTGCTGGAGGGTTTATGGGAGTTTGCCCAACCAGTCCACATGTGTTTTGTGGATCTGAAGAAGGCATTCGACTGTGTCCCTCGTGGCGCCCTGTGGGGGGTGCTCTGGGAGTATGGGGTCCGGGGCCCTTTGCTAAGGGCTGTCCGGTCCCTGTACGACAGGAGCAGGAGCTTGGTTCGCATTGCCGGCAGTAAGTCAGACCTGTTCCCAGTGCACGTTGGACTCTGGCAGGGCTGCCCTTTGTCACCGGTCCTGTTCATTATCTTTATGGACAGGATTTCTAGGCGCAGCCAGGGGCCGGAGGGAGTCTGGTTTGGTGACCACAGGATCTCGTCTCTGCTTTTTGCAGATGATGTTGTCCTGTTGGCTCCATCAAGCCAGGACCTTCAGTGTGCACTGGGACGGTTTGCAGCCGAGTGTGAAGCGGCTGGGATGAGGATCAGCACCTCCAAGTCTGAGACCATGGTTCTCAGTCGGAAAAGGGTGGCTTGTCCCCTTCAGGTTGGTGGAGAGATCCTGCCTCAAGTGGAGGAGTTCAAGTATCTTGGGGTCTTTTCACGAGTGAGGAAGGAGGAGCGTGAGATTGACAGGCGGATCGGTGCAGCTTCTGCAGTGATGCGGTCGATGTACCGGTCTGTCGTGGTGAAGAAGGAGCTGAGCTGTAAGGCAAAGCTCTCGATTTACCGGTCAATCTACGTTCCTACTCTCATCTATGGTCATGAGCTTTGGGTCATGACCGAAAGAACAAGATCCCGGATACAAGCGGCCGAAATGGGCTTTCTCCGCAGGGTGGCGGGGCGCTCCCTTAGAGATAAGGTGAGGAGCTCGGTCACTCGGGAGGAGCTCAAAGTAGAGCCGCTGCTCCTCCACATCGAGAGGAGCCAGCTGAGGTGGCTCGGGCATCTGTTTCGGATGCCTCCTGGACGCCTCCCTAGGGAGGTGTTTCGGGCATGTCCCACCGGGAGGAGACCCCGGGGAAGACCTCCCCACAGTTCATACTGTCGTTGTGTCCTTGGGCAAGACACTTAACCCACCTTGCCTCCAGTGGTGTTCCAGCTGTAACACTGGTAAATGGAACCTTAATGTAAGTCGCTTTGGATAAAAGCGTCTGCTAAATGACTAAATGTAAATGTAAATGTACCATTCACTAATTGATGCATTCAGTGTGAATGCAGGATTATATGCAGTTGATGCACTAGATAAAAACATGCTTTAGATTCCAGATCTGCTTTTGTGTCCATCAGCAGCACTATAGCAGTATGTAGCACTTTGTTAGCCTACTGTTATGATTACCTGAGCAAGACTGATAAACATAAGGGAGTGTCATGGAGATGTGCCACTCTGACGCCAGGCTGACTCAGGGATAATATATGAGAGGGTGACACTGTCATCGAAATTGCTTTTCAGGCTGTAGACTCAAGGCTAACGCAACGAGGACAAAGAGAGAATAAAGCTCTCCATCTCCTTCATGGTTAAACTGTCAGTGCCATGTATTTAGAGGCACACCATTACACCTCAATATGAGGAAAACATCAAGATCCATGTCTCTACCAATCATTTAGAATTTATACTAAAGCATGGGCATACATCTACATGTGTTTATCATTGCACAAGTTACATGCACAAGGCAACAAAATGCATTTTTAAATTTAAATGGAAGTGAAATTAGTAAGTGCAGATTTCATGCAAAGTCATTAGCTTGATATAAAGTTGTTATTATTGAACCAGAACGTTTAATACATATGTCCCAATCACAATACTGTGTATATAGTAACATTTATACTTGATTGAATTTGACTATAAATTGGAGAGTCTCTATTTTTTGTGAAAAGGTTACTACACCCCATGTCAGAGAAACAACAAAAGTCTTTCACTATTATTTAGATAACAGAAATAAATGAAAAATATAATGACCAAACTCTTTCAAAAAACACAAAACTGTCCATTTAGAAAGTTGCAAGGAGAGGTACTATTGTGGTTTGTTAAATACATTTTTATTTATTACAGCATATTAACAAATGGTTTCATCTTAATGCATCTTGAAGTTATTACAGTTTTGCCCACTGTTGCAGAGCAGTCAAGTTTTCATTCATAAACTATGTCTGTGTCATATTCAGAAATGACATTCATCATAGAAGAATGAACTGTCCATTGTGTGATTTATATTAATCTGATCGTCAGGATTATTTACTTGCATGAATACCAGGTTTGTTGTAGATGGGCAACTGCTTTGAAAGTAGATAAAAATTAAATATGAAAAGAGTGTGGCCCCCTGTGTTATGTGGCCAATCAATGATAACACCATAGCAGTCTTTACAGTTTCTCCATATCTGCATGTCCATGACCTGCCGCTTTTTGAAGTTGCCACTCTTTGGGCAGTGAGACAAATGGAGTGTTGCTGCGAGGCTTGTTTTCTTTTTACAGTGGCAGTGTGGTTGGTATTGTCCAAACTGCACAATACTTTTGTGCTCATAAGGTGTTCTATAATATGTTTTGATTGTACTAAAATAGACCCATGACATAATAAAGAACTTCGACTTTCAAGATTAGTCAGTGTTAGTTAGTGTAGACATGGCATTTGATTTACAACTAATTTACCACTGGCTAATTTAAAAGTAATTATTCCCTGGGATACATACGTAGATCAGATTCTTGGCATTTGGCCATAATGTCGGTTATGATCCCATTAATTACTGATAAAAGTTACAATCATGTTGGATCTGCAGCAGTCTAGCATGCCAACAGAAGATCATTGTACCATTTCATTCTCCACTAAAAGGATTTCAAGGTTGACTCAAAAAGTCACAAGGTAAACTGTGCCTCTTTGTCGTGACTGGCTTCCAATCAACTAAATATTGTATCATTACAAAGGACCCTTTTGAAACATCTCTGCACAAACAGCAGTCTTTCCTTCTGTTTGCTTAGACCTCTTTGACAAGCTACATTTTTAACCCTACTTTAGCTTCCACAGCCTTGATCAATCGGGTAGCTGCCGCTAAATGAATTAGCATTCTCTTTGTCTTTAAGCATTGTAGAGAAAAAGCCCCACTTTAAATGTTTATGAAGGAGGCAGATTAAATCAGTTTCTCAATTTTTTGTATGACCTATTCACTTGCATGCAGTAAAACACATGCAAGTGAATAGGTCAAAGAACCCAGACAGAGACAGGAAACTTGAGAGCTGAGCTGAGGACTGGGGTCGAGCCGGGAGCTGGGACCAAGCCGGAGAGCTGGAACAAGGGCTGGAGTCGAGCAGGTAAGGGCTGCACGGATCAGGCAACAAGAAATGTGAGCAAACTACAAAGATGTTCTGAGGCTGGATGTTCATACAAGGCATGCTGAACAATCTGGCAGAGAAAAGGTGGACAGGAGAGGTTTAAATACCTCACTGATGGCAATAGGCTGCAGGTGCTTGGAACAGTTGGCAGTGATGAGGTGATGGAGGGAGGAGAGAAGTGGAGCGGATCTCTGAGAGAAACCGAGTGGATCTGACACATACCCTTCTCAATCAATAGAAAAGCCTTTATTGGCTATTACAGCAATCAAACGCTTCAAATAATTGCTGGCCAGCTTTTTCCATGTCTCCACTGGGATTTTGGCCCATTCATCTTCTGGAAGATTTCTGTGTCATTTCCAGTCAAGAAAAAACTTGCTGGTTAAATAAAAGTAACTTTAACTCAAAATTTGCCAGGGGTATGAATAATTTCAGGCTTGCCTGTAAGTGCCTTTGAAGTAGAACCAAAAAACATTGCAAGTCTAAGTAATCCATTGAAGCTTAAAGTCTGTGCCATTTGTGATAAATGTGAAGTTGTCTGCAAAGCTCTCTCTTTATATACTGTATATACTACTGTTATTGCTAGATCTCAGCGCTGCATTTGATACGATTGATCATGCAGTGCTAATAAACAGACTAAAAAATGTTTTTGGCATCTCTGGCTCTGCTCTTGCTTGGTTAGAATCCTATCTGTGTGATAGGTCTCATTTTGTCTCTTTTAATAAATCCTTCTACTCCACGGCATCAGTGAAATTCGGTGTGCCACAAGGGTCTGTGCTTGGTCCCATTTTTTTTGCACTATATGTTACACCATTGGGACAAATCATCAGAAGTTATGGAATAAACTTCCACTGTTATGCTGATGATACACATCTGTATCTACCAATAAAAGTGAATAATACTACTGACATCAAGCGTCTAGAGGCCTGCCTAGTTTCAATTAAAACATGGATGTCTCAAAACTTCCTCCATTTGAACTTTGATAAAACAGAACTCTTGTTAATTGGCACAAGTTCAACAATCTTACTGTCTCGATCAACAACTGTGTGTTGGAGCACGGCAACACTGTGAGGAACCTTGGTGTCATTTTTGACTCGACACTATCTCTGCAGCAGCACATTAGTGAGGTCACTAAACTGGGCTTTTTTCACTTGAGGAATATTTTAAAAATGCGCTCCTGCCTCTCTTTAGCTGATGCTGAAATTCTCATTCATGCATTTGTCACATCCAGGCTGGACTACTGCAATGCGTTATTCTCTGGACTGCCGAGGAAAAGTACTCACAGACTACAAATGGTCCAAAATACAGCCGCCAGACTTTTAACAAAGACCAGGAAGTTTGATCACATTAATCCGGTCCTGGCTTCATTACATTGGCTTCCTATTCATGTTAGAGTAGATTTCAAAGTTCTCCTGTTAACATATAAAATCCTGTGTGGACGCGCGCCCTCTGACCTATCTGACCTCATCACCCGGTATACTCCAGCTCGTACCCTTCGGTCTCAGGACGCTGGCCTCCTTCAACTTCCTCAAGTAAAGAAGAAGTCTCCTCGCTACAGAGCCTTTTCTTATAGAGCCCCATTTTTATGGAATGGGCTCCCGGCGGAAGTGCGGCGAGCTGACTCTGTTGAGGTTTTCAAAAGCAAACTCAAAACATACTTATTTCACCAAACGTATGGAGACTGATTGATCATAGGTATACATTTACACTGGTTGTAGCTGTAGGTACACGTTTACACTGGTTGTAGCTGTAGGTACACGTTTACACTGGTTGTAGCTGTAGATACACACTAAACCACTCATATTATTATCACATCTGCCTATTACAGTTTGTTTTTTTCTTTTCTCCCTCCTCCTAGGGTGGACGCAAACCTCTGACCTGCTGGGTGATGTGTTCCCGATGTGTACCTTAAGCCCTTTGAGGCGACTGTTGTTGTGATATTGGGCTATACAAAAATAAATGTCTTGTCTTGTCTACTACATCTGGAATGAAATTAGGCCTGGCTCAGTGAGTGTATAGGAGGAACAATAAAAATACCATATTGTATTGCACAATTCAGGTCAGTATGTCTCTTTATTGAATTAAGAATATGCAGCATTAGTCCCAGGTGACTGACATATGGGGCATTAGTGTATCATTATGTCTAATGCACCAGATGTTTCATAGTGTGTAAAGTACAAAGTTAAAAAAGCAGTACTCATTTGCAAAGATAAAAGTTCTTCATCAAGGTGACAATAGGTTGCTTTGTCACTTTATGCCAGACTGCTGTTGAGTGTATACTTTCTTGCAATGGGACCCATGCAAAATATTGTCATTGAAGCTTACTATTGCTGAATTTCACTTTGTAAAAGCTATAACAGTTCATTGGAGAAATGTATCCTTCCAACTGTCAGAATCTGATCAGTTTAACACTGAACCATCCTCAGTAATCAATGAACCACTTTCCCATGAAGGTCACTGATATCACATGGCACAGAATCAAACAAACACACCCAGACTCCTTGAAGATGTTTCTCTCTGACCTCTGAATGTGCACTGTATACACCTGAGTTAAAAGTAGCAGCTGTGGAGATTATGCTGTGTTCCATAGGCTCCTGATAATGGAGCGTTTGGCAGACGCCTCAATCAGCGGCCACATTAGTCTCATTTCCAATTCACTGACTGGGCCACATTCATTTATGTCCTTTTTGTGTGCACATGGGATTAAAAAGCCAGCTTGAATATTAACTCTTGGTATACATGGCGGAGATCAGATTTATCATTTTGAAGATGAGGCTAAGCAGTCAAGCAGTTATGACAAGCTTCACCTCTTTAGAACCAAATTCAGAGGTGTAACAAATTTACTATAAAACCACTTTTACTCTGTTTCATCTGTTGGTACTTACATTGTTTTCATAGCTAGCCTACATTATTTTCCAATATCAATGCAGTTTAGAAAAACATCATTCATGCAATATTAAAATTAGAACTGGTCACACACAAAAATCTAATAGTCAAACTGTTTTCATGGACGTTTGAAACAAATGCCACACTGCACACGATGTAAAACAGCTTTGGTACCTGTGTAGCCCAGAGAGTTGTCGTCTTCATGTTCAGTGGTGGGAGCTGCTGTGGCTCCTTCTTTGGTCCCATCCTGAGAAACTCCGGACTCTGTCAACAATAACAGCACAGGGACTGAGAACCTAGATCCGCTCTGTCCATGTTTCCCACCCTCGACCCAGGCCGCCATCCCTCTGCCCTCCTCGTACAGGCACAGATACAACACTCCAAGCAAGTGCCATCTTTGAGAACCGCGACCACAGGATCCAAGCGAGATGAGAATATTCCACATTATTTTTCCTCTTACTGAACAAAATCCAGTCAGTAGATGTGTTTCAATATAATTTGAAATGTCACCAGAAGAAAAACACAAATTAGGTTTGTTTCTATAAACTTGAAAACTTCAGAAATGCATCATATTAGACAGAGAAGCATCTAATTTGTCTTTCCTCAGAGATGGTCATATTCTCTTTAGGGTCTTGGGTGCTCTGTATGTGGCTCCACGTTGAACAACAATATCCCTCTCAATAGCCATAAGTGTCTGCCCCCCGTGGGATCACATGGCGTGGAATGGCCAATTCCATGAGCGCACAGTCCCGATGTTAATTTAATGATGGACCATTAATTGCTAATGAGCTCCATTTTGCTTCTTTATGTTAGCGTGTCTGGTTGTGAGCGACAGGTTAAGGCTATGTGCAGACGGCTGAGGGCGGGACAGTGGGGGTGGGACCTTATGGGGAGGACACACAGAAGGCCAACTGGGCCCTTACGATGACTCTGTGTGGAGTAAATCAGACGTAGCTGTGCCTATTCTCTTTGTGGGACGTTGACAGGAGGTTAATTTGGACAGGGCTCTGGTGGAAAGGGGTGTGGCGTAACTGAGTGTCAGTCTGTTGGAAGTCCCCCTCAATGAGATCTGGCATGTATCCTGATAAATGGCAGACTGGCATGGGCAATGACTCACTGGAGGGTACTTCAAACCAGCCGAGTGTTGGAAATACAGTAGAAAGGGCTGTAAGTGCACCTGCTCCTGCCTCCATTAGACTATTGGCGGTGCACAATATGGAATTACAGTGACTCTGAAGAGTGCCTAGATTGTAGTTACTTACCTGGATTAAATTCTCCCTGCTTGTGATTAACCTGCTTTTTAAATTAAAGCTTTGATATTTTCATTTGGTATTCTTTTGACAGTTCCACATAGTGTACTGACCCCACGTGTAGCCTACCACTTCAGTAAAAATGTGCCTTTAAAGTGGAAACTTTAGACAAACAAATTTAGTTTACAAAATAAATATTACTAAACACCCTGAAGGAGACATTCAAAGTGCAGTGATCACGTTGTACCCTGCTGCTCTAGTGCACTTAATGTGACAGTTAAAGGGCCTCACGCTGAGCTCCAGCCATTATACACCACTTCTGTTAGTTTTTCAGCCAAACAGCCGAGTCTGACTGACAAGACCAGGCTCTGATTCACACCATTCCGTGCAAACCTCAGCCATGCACATGAATGGAGTGATGATACACACAACATGAAAACAACGGCAAAACACACACATGAAGTCTGAGGTCCTGACTTTTACAGCACAAACCAGAATGTATAAATGTGTAAGAAAAAAACTGTTGTGCTTGCAGTTGTGCATTGTATTATGTATAGGAAAATGTCAGGAATAGGTACTTAAATCACAGGCATTATAGCCTGGCCAGCCACAACTAACACTTTCCTGTTCTATACAAAATTGTTTGTCTGGTACCCTATTGTTTGCAGGCGACTTCATGGGCGGGGTTCACAAAAGGAATGTTAACCAATCAGAGAAACGCCGGACGTGAAGCAGAAAAAGGCAAAACCACACAGCCATTTGTCAACAAGGAAGCCACGTAAGTGGTTAACATGTCCAGCAGTAGAGCGGACACCAGAGCGGTTTCATCATTTTTATACTTTGCTTGTTATTCAAAACCGTGGCGAGAGCAGAAATAAACTGTCTCTCTGTAGCAGCGTTTGCTATGTTGAATGTTATGGACTAGCCGCACAAGCCGACTTACCTGTGTATGACGTGGTATATAAAATTTATATATATATATATATATATTTATAAATTTTAAAAAGGACGGTCTGGTCCCTTCTTCACAGCGAATCCCTTCTCTCTGCATTTTTGCAGACGGACCAATAACAAGCCGTTTTTCTGCAGCAGGGTGTGGTTTGCTCGCCACGTCATACACAGGTAAAAATAATATTTAAATATATATATATATATATATATATATATATATATATATATATATATATATATATATATATATATATATATATATAATTAATATATGAATTATATAAAATACAAAATCAACAAATAAAAATTAACCCAAGGGATTTTTACACATAATCTTTGCACTTGTTACGACAGAAACAAGACAGAAATGCCAAAGAACTTTCTACTATTCTTGATACTTTTTTGTCTTTGTCAGCATGTTAATGAGCCGACCCATAACAGAGGTCACACTCTGGACCTGGTCATTACTAAAGGTGTTCATATTTCAGATGTCACTGTGATTGATGTTGCTCTATCTGACATTCTTGTGTCTTTTTCAATCTGTCCATAATTCCGAAAGTTGCTGTTGGACCTTCAATTGTACAGAAGAGACACATTAATGATAACACCAGGACAGAGTTTATGGAGGCAGTCAGGTTTGGAAATGCCTAAAAGCTGAAAGAAAATGGCTTAACTTGAAACTCTTAATTATGAGGTATACAAAGAAAATGTGCATGTTTTCAATCAAACTTTGCAAAAAGCAAAAAAAATATTCTTCTCAGAGATCACCAACAACAGCAACAGCCTGAGTTTATCCACCTGCTGCCTCGATGTTTTACCCACTATATTTCTAAAATCAGTACTAAGCAGTTTGTTACCACAACTCACTGATATAGTCAATAATTCCTTAAAGTCTAGAACATTTCCAAGGACCTTAAAAACTGCTGTCATTAAGCCTCTCCTAAAGAAGAGCATTCTTGATGCTACAGCGCTCACCAACTATCGGCCCATATCAAACCTGCCATTTTTAGGGAAAGTCATTGAAAAAGTTGTATATCAGCAACTTAATGACTTTCTTACTTAACAACTGCTTCGATCAGTGTTGCCAACTTAGCGACTTTGTCGCTATATTTAGCGAGTTTTCAGACCCCTCTAGCGACAAATTTTCAAAAAAGCGACTAGCGACAAATCTAGCGACTTTTTCTGGAGTTATTGGAGACTTTTGGAGACTTTCTGAAGTGAAAGCACACATCATTTTTACTCTAATCAAAGCACTCATAGTCGGCCCAGTCCTCGCGCAGCAGCCCCTCCCAGCTGCAGTCAGAGCAGGAGTTGTTCACCCCTCCACGTCCAGACTGCAAATGGATCGTGCATGTATTCAGCACTCGAAAATGTAAAATGTTCTTTGTCAAAAAAATGTATGGTTAAAAATGTTAATGTTTTTCAGTCACTTGTTGTAGGCTCCTAAGAGGAGGGTTGAAATTGTGAAGTAATAAACAAAAACAAGAGTCATTTACAGAAATTTTTAAACATAATAAAATACAGTAAAAGAGACCATGTGAGCACAGGGCAGGAGAACGCAAGAAAGTATGCAATTTAATTTACGCATGACGTCATCTAGCGACATTTAGCGGCTTTTTGGCCAGGCTTTAGCTACTTTCCTTTGAAAAGAGTTGGCAACACTGGCTTCGATCCTTTTCAGTCAGGATTCAGGCCCCATCACAGACTGAGACTGCACTTATCAAAGTCACAAATGACATCCGTCTGAACACTTTAAAGTCTCTGTCTTAGTTCTTTTAGACTTGAGTGCTGCGTTTGATACAGTGGACCATTTAATCCTGTCACAAAGATTAGAGCAATGAATAGGTATCATTGGAACTGCCCTTAAATGGTTTCAGTCCTATCTTGAAGACAGGAAGTACTTTCTTTCGTTTGATAACTGTGTATCAGACCAAATGGCCCTGACATGTGGGGTTCCACAGGGGTCTATCTTGGGACCCCTATTATTCAATCTCTACATGCTTCCTTTAGACCAGCTAATACGCAGCTGTGACGTATCATACCATAATTATGCAGATGACACTCAGATTTACATTTCACTCACAGCAGGTGAAAATGGACCAATCCATTCACTGTGTCACTGCATCAAACAGATTGATGTGTGGATGCAAAATAATTTTCTCCAACTGAACAGAAACAAGACTGAACTAATCATCTTTGGGCCACAGAAACAAAGAGAAAGTGTCAGCAGTCACCTCGAGTCTCTTTCTATAAAATGTAAAAATCAGGTTAAACATCTAGGGGTCATCATGGACTCAGACTTGAATTTCCACAGTCACATTAAGTCAATTACATCATCTGCATTTTATCACCTTAAAAACATTTCCAGAGTTTAAGGGATAATGTCTCAACCAGACTTAGAGAAACTTATCCATGCTTTTATCTCCAACAGGTTAGATTACTGTAACGGCCTGCTCACTGGTCTCTCAAAACGAGGGTTAAGACAGCTGCAGCTTTTTCAGAATGCGGCTGCTTGGGTTAGATAGTAAGATAGACCCCTGTGGAACCCCACATGTCAGGGTAATTTGGTCTGATACACAGTTACCAACCGAAACAAAGTACTTACTGTCTTCAAGATAGGACTGAAACCATTTAAGGGCAGTTCCAGTGAGACCTACCCATTCCTCTAATCTACTACTAGTACTACTACTACTACTACTACTATTATAATAATAATAATAATAATAATAATAATAATGATAATGATAACAATACTGCTAATAATACTTCTACTACTGCTACTAATACTACTACTATTAATAATAATAATAATAACAATAACAATAATAATAATAATAATAATAATAATAATAATAATAACAATACTGCTACTAATACTACTACAATTAATAATAATAATAATTATAATAATAATAATAATAATGATAATGATAACAATACTGCTAATAATACTTCTACTACTGCTACTAATACTACTACTATTAATAATAATAATAATAATAATAACAATAATAATAATAATAATAATAATAATAATAATAATGATAATGTATTCTAATTAGTGTCCATTTGATTCATTTAACATAATATCGTGGGGCATCCAAGTTTTTTGACATATTTGATTATTTCAGTAATCATAGACATCAAAGTGTGCAAAAGATTATTTACTTACTAAGGGTATTACATTAAAATGAGACCTAAGGTTTTATCAATCAATGATTTAAAAGTGAAAAGCAACTTCAGCCATACAAATCACTACACAACAATAAGCAGTTAACTATGAATACTTTTTAGTTCTTTAGTTCAGCAAAGTAGACAATCAGATATCACATCAAAATGGTGTTTAGTCTTTATATAGTCACACAAAACTGGAACTAAAAAGTGACACCGCTCAGAACTACAGCCTTAAACCAGGCAATGTCCTTTGACCTCACTTCATATCCTTTAGTCACGCAGAAGACTGTCTCATCGAAATGGAAATAAGTGATTGTTTTGTGGAGCAGTTGACACTGACACAGACTTTGTAACTCTTTTTGGACATTAAATGTATGTAAATCTGATTTGTAACACAATTTGCATCCCTGTTGGCTGCTTTCCATTCATATAATCTAAACAAAAGTGCACAGATGTCAGCAGAGAGCTGCTCCAACAATTGAATCACTGAAAAGGCTGTTGTAGAAATATGCAGCCTCTGTGATCTGTCTGAGGAGGAACTCGTCGCATAACAAACAATCATTCAGCCCCGTTAACAAGCCCTGAGTCCAACTCCCCACACTCCTCATCTTCACACCATCTATCACCCGTGCACGCTGCCAGAACCAAGGCACTGCTGCCAATACATGACAAGATAACAATGAGGCAACAGCCAGCCCTCCATCTTCCACATCCATTAAGTGTTTGTCACAGTGAACAACCCTGACTACAAGAGCAATAAGTTAGATGGGGGTTTATTTTCAGGTCAGGATGTACAGGGAGGCTGACTGGGTTTATCCCAAGCCTCTCCCATGGTACCCAGCGAAATACAGCGATATACCTCCGTCCACCAGAGGGCAGGCTCCAAAAGCGGAAATATAAGGAGAAACCCAATGGCGACTTTACAAGTGTAAAAATCATGTTTACAGCCTGGTACAAAAGATGGCTCCGGTCTCTAGAGCTAAGTTTTTACTACGTGACAACTCTGGGGGGGGTGAATTTTTGAAAATTACGTTGGTTTATGCTATCTAAAAACTATTGTTTGTGAATAGGGGAACAATGAGCGGATATTATCCATAATTATACTATCTATGGTTTATCCTGTTAGAGGGCAACTCAATAATATATTCTAACTTTGGGGAAAAAATGCTGGACAAACTGTGGTTGATACTAATAAAGAGAGTGCAGACTGGCTTCTACAAGACAAATTAGTGGGCCACCATACACTTGTAATCTGACTGGCTAAATGGAGGTCTTCCTGACACTGCTCTTTCAGATGATGTAATTGGATAAAGCATCTGTTATGAGTGAGGTATAATTACTGTATATACAATCAGAGCAACCCTATGTTTTAACATAGACCCTTGCATTTCTGACTAAGCACAAGAATGGAGAATTTGTGAAGCACTTTGGCTAATCTCTGTTGCATTCAAATGTGCTAAGATAGCTTAAAAAAAAATATATATATATATATATATATTAGAGTTGTGACGTTCGCGAACGAACCGATTCTTTTGAACGGCTCACAAACATGAACGATGGGAGCCGAGTCGCGGCTGGAGAGGAGCCGTTCTTTCTGTCGTTCTTTTTTTCTATGCGTGTCTCACACAGATGCACACAAATGAGCTCCTCCGCGAGACAGAACAGGTATAGGGGGAGGGGCGCACCCAGCGCAGACCGACCCTTTATAGCGTGATGATATTAGTTATTAGTTGTGCACGCATCCTTCACGTGAGTACTTCATTGCAGCCCACTTTGTTATTGTTCATTGACTTGAAGGGGCTGATGTCCTATTTGCAAAGTTTACAGTAATAATAGTATGTAGTTTGTAGACATTTCCATTTTATTTATTCTAATTTATCTACTTTAAATATTTTTTATTTTCTATCAAAATGTTCTTGTGTGGAAGTGTAAAAGCTGTTTTTCACAGAAATTCATTTCAGCCAGCTTTGTTTTTGATGTTTATTTGTGAGTAGGTATTGTATGAATAACATAAGTCAAAGTAACTACACACACACACACACACACACACACACACACACACACACACACACACACACACACACACACTTTGTACTAAATGTAAATCCAAAATAGTGATGTCACTGTCTAAGCAGAGGGATTTGTGCGACCCTATGGAATATAGTCCACACATGACAAATGAGGTAATAATCAATATTTCAGAATAATTCAAACTCAGATATTGGTGTGTGATATCTGAGTTTTAATTATTTGACTACAAATCTCACCCCATCATTATTTCCAGGATAAACTAAGATGCCCCCAAGCTGGCTTCTTAAACTGACTAAATATTTAAAAAGAGCCAAAGAGCCGTTCTTTTGAACGGCTCTTTGAAAGGAACGGATCGCGAAGATCCGGATCCCCTCAAAGAGCCATAAATCCCATCACTAATATATATATATATATATATATATATATATATATATATACATATATATATATATATATAAACTAAACACTGAATTCAACAGACTTCAGCAGAATCATTCTGCTCCCTAGTTTCCAACAAAGGGTTCATGTAAGTGGAGTACAGTACGCTTATTCACCTTTCAAAACTGTGCCATATTGACCTGAACTGTTCTCTTTGATATGCAGTAGTCCTAACATCAGGCTATAACCATCATTCTGACGGTGACATACACCAATAATAAGCTTTCGATTGCAACCCCTGGTGGAACTGCACTACTGTAGAAGCCAGGTTTACTCAGATATCTAAAGCGTTCCCTGTTTATTAGCTCCATCTGGAAGAGTCATTATCCCATTGACAACCATACAACAGTTCTAATAAGAGCTGCCAATAGCTGTGTGCTCAGGTTTCCTTTTTCCTGACACTAACACTAGATTTGTATTTAGTGTCGCCTTGGTAACAGAAGCCACGGTAAATACCTGTGTGTGAATATGTGCAGGATGATTCATATGAACGCACCGCTGGCTGATTGTGGTTTTAATGAAAGTGCAAATGCAAAATATGTATCATTTGACTTGCTGAGAGATGTTCTCCCAGGGCGTCAGCAACCAACCACAAAAGCAAAACAGAGCCACTTTCAGGACAAATAGTGCTGACTGGCCCCAGGGGCTGCAGAATACTGCATGGTCATTTGATTGGACTTCTGCGCAATCACTCGGTGCCACTTGAGTTCAGTTGAGGCAGTTAGCAGCTCACACAGTCAGGCTTTCTAAAGAGACTTGTCAAGAATGTTGCTTTTGATAATTTGTCAAAATTACATGGGATCAGCTGTAACAGCCAGTTCCATCCTTCTGGTTTGGCAACTTATACTGTTAGATTTCAATGTTTTGCCACTACCAATCCCAATCATGAATGGGAATTTCAAGTCCCCGATCAGGTTTAGAAAGAAATAAAAAATGTAACACTGAAGAAATTTTGTGATGCAATTTTAAACCTGATATAAGCATATATGTTTTATACAATACATGATTAAAGGAGTGTCAGAAGTTTAATGATTGTGACGATTGCATTTGGTGTAGAGCTGTATGAGGTGTGCACAAAGCACAGAACTCTCATTTACCCTGCGGCTGGTTTGTACTTTCACTGTTTGGCTGTGTTGTTAACGCTAACACAACAGTAATTTCTGTACTTCCACTTTAAAGAACTGACCTGGGACAGACAGTACAAAGCTCACTACATAGTTCTCTGGGGCTCATTGACCTAAATGATTTAGTTCAGTAGGCTAAATAATTTAATAAAGTAGCTGCTGTGTTTTGTTGTGTTTTCATGTCAGTCATTTCTCTAAAGCAGAAGTACAACGTTTACAGTCGTGTTAAGCGTAAGGACACTGACAGGTAACAAAAGGTAATACAAAGTCATGTCCAAATGTTTTTTTTGTAAAGTTATCTTCCAGTTTTTATGAATTAATGGTGATTGAATTAGTCAACTGGTGGAATGGTGGCACTGTCGCCTTACAGCAAGAAGGTTCAGAGATTGACTCCTGGGCAGGATGGAGCCTTTCTGTGTAGAGTTTACATGTTCTCCTCGCTCTCAGGTGGGTTTTCTCCGGTTTCCCTTTTCAACATAAATAACCTGCTGGTTGCCCCCTGTTGGTGGAGGTCTAATATGAATTTCCCCGTGAGGATAATAAAAGTATAACAAAACTAGTAGACACCAGGTTTTCTAGGATATAATGCTACTCTCTAGACACTTTTATTACTTCAGGACACTTACTTAAGGTGAGTGTCCTTAAATAAAGTGAAAGCCCGTCTGTGGATATCTCTTTTCCCACACTTTTGCATTACATAACCTATCCTGATGAAACTTTGTATTCAACAACACTGATGTCAAAAAAGCTCAGAGGCTGTGAGCAGTCTGAACTCGCCATGGCGTCCCACTGGAGCTGAGGCAGCTATTCTCATCCTCTGAGCTGCCAAAACCCAAAATTTGTCTATGACACAGCACAGTCAGGGGCAGGCAAATGGAGCAAAGAAATGCTTTTTATTTTTAAGGATTTTCAGGTGAAGCACTTCTGTATCAGTCTGGTATGAGCTCATAGCTTCTTAAGATATAGGCTACAGTACAAGACTCTGGTGACCTCAGTGGCTTTTGACTGGGTAGAAAACTTACTCAAGTGTAACAGACTGGGCCTACTGCTCACAGAATTATAATGAATTCATTAAAGACTGTGTCTCAGCAGTCCTGGAAGCATCAAGCAAACAAGACATTTATCGTGTACACACATTACCTAAAGCCGCGTGGCGCAGGTGTGACAAATGGGAAGCTGATATACACTGACACTAAGAACATTCGGCAGGGACATCATTATCTAAAATTATCTCTCACTTGTTCTAATGCCTTTACACATCAGTCTTCCCTGCAATGTTACTAGGTCTCAATATGAGAAATTGCCGTAGCAGATTTTCTGGGAAGTCAATTCAGGCTTCTTTTACTTTATTTTGCCAAAATTCAGGAACTTTGCCAGGAAAGGCTGCTGGGGTTACTTTATAATTTGATATAGCAATGTAAACTTGCAAGTTGCTCATTTTCCACTACAAAGGCATGAGGAACTAAACTGCTGTTGAAAAGACTTTGACATTTTCAAAAGGATGCTACTAGAAGGCTGTAAGGCACCTTTATCAGTAGAAAACAAGATGAAGCTAAAAGATAAAATAAAATGTTGCTAGATTATGATTTTTTAGTACTCCATAACCCAAGTGGCCAGCTATGCCCAGTTTAAAACAATCACTGGGTTTTCTGTGTCCACATAGGATTTAGTCTTACTTTTCTCACTCTCTCTGCAAATACATGTGAATCTGGTTGTCTAAAATAAGTTTTGCTCATTGTTTTCATCTTCACTTTACACCAAGTCACAGTGACCACAATGTTTGCATTAACATTGCAAATTAAATGTTAGAAGGTAATCAAAGGTAATCATAATCAGCTTAAAAATTTAAAGTCATTAAGGTTTAGACCCTGGGTTATATATATGTATATGTTTTTTTTATAAACAGATTTTTTTTAAAAGCTTTTTTTTTTTAAATATCCGTTTTGCGGCCTGAAAACTATGTTTATGTGTGGACAAAAGGCACAACGCATATATAAGTATTATTTTATAAAAATACCCATGTAAATGCAGCCAGAGCCTAAATCAAACCCTGAATGTATTCCTGTTCACATGCCTGCAGGATTCCAAATACAAAGGTCATCTGAATGTTTCCTCAGTGAGTTTAATGCCTGGGCTGAACAAGTCTTCTAAATAGAATGGCATTAGATTCATTTAGTACAGCAAGTTTAATTGTATTGTACTGTGCCATGCTGTCATCCAATCACAGAAGAGAAGACTCGTGCTCTTTGATTTACCTAATCAGACACAAACGTTCCACATACAGTAATTTGAATAGACTTGACACAGCCCTTGGACTGAATTGCCACATGTTTTGTATAATCTCCCAAAATTCCATCAATATGTTAATGTGAGCAATTCTTCCTCCAAAAACCAAGCCTCTAATCTGTCAGGCCTCACAGCAACGATTCCTGGAACTGTCCCACTGCCAAACTCTGACTTACCATGCAAAAAATTAAGCTTTATTTTTACTTAAATGCAATGTTCCACAGCAGCAGTCTGTATGAACTGCTTATGCATGGGAATGGTAATAAAGCTTGACTATTTTATGAAATATTAACTGCATTTATCTAGCCTTAAGTATCACATTTTTGAGCAGGTTTTTGGTGCATGTTAACTAGCAAAATTGAATCTTCTTTGCTAACTCCAAACTCCAAAAAATAACCTAATATTGTGGCGGGTAAACACCGTATTCTCATTTGTGACATCTGGCGGCTTCTTGCACAGGCTCTAACCAAGTAACATCTCAGCAAAATAAACCCAGCAGCCATTTTGGCACGGGTTATATGGATAAGTGAATCACTATCTTTTCATCCACAGCTAAGTGAAGCTACACTCATAGGTCGTTGAACTGGACTGCTGTCCTTGTATGAGGAGAGTCCCTCAACTGTTCATTCACTGGCCACTTTATTAGGTACACCTTGCTAGTACTGGGTTAGACCCCTTTTTTCTTTCAGAACTGTTAATTTTTTGTGGCATAGATTGAACAAGGTGTTGGAAGCATTCCTCAGAGATTTTGTACGGCCACTAAACAGACTATGTTGCATTGGGTGAGGGATGCTATTGTCCTGGCCTATGAGGCTTGTGGTCAGAGGCTATAAGAACTCGTGACGCAGATGTGCCTTCAGGTCAACTTTGTCTGAAAGATGTCTGGGACACGCCCACAATGCGGCATTGAAACGCAGCATCTCATTCCCGCTTTTTCAGGGAACAGGGTTGAAGCTAAGCAACCCGAGACGTTCCCCTTGAAAACCTAAAATCAACAAGGCATTTTTGTCTCTCACTGTCTCTGTCTCTCACTGGATATTTTCTCCTTTTTGGACCATTCTCTGTACGCTCTAAAGATAGTTGTCTGTGAAGATTCTCAGTCATCCAAGTCATCTTGAAAAAAAGGTTAAAGCAGAAGCATCTGGACTCAGTTTTCAAGGTGAAGAAGTTTCGTCTATAATTTCAAGAGACTTTATCAATTCTGAGATCAACTGGTGAGAGCTGAGCTTATATCTCTAGAGGGAGGAGTTTCACCTGAAACTAACTCTGATTGGACCAGGCTGTTCTGGTCTGGCTATGAAAAAACAGTATGACTCCTTATGTTAGAGTCGTTAAGGCTCAGGAGAGTTGTTAGTGACACTGCTCCATTCAGGTGCTGTGGTTGTTGTTCTCAGTGTTGTGCCTGAACGCGTTCATTGAACAATAGTTCATGAACTCGTTCATATTTTGGGCGAACGTGAACTGAACGTGCTGTATTACTGCCTGATGAACGTTACTGTGAACTCGTTCATTCTGGTGTCTGTGAGCGCACGCTCTCTCAGGTTAACCGTTCAATAAGGTGCCAGATTTCTATAGAGCCTTCCAGGCGAAAACCCGGCTAAAACACACCGCAAACCAGCCGCAAACGGGTCTTAAATGTAGCGGAAAAACACCAAACCTGGCAACACCAGCCACCGTCCACGCATGCGTGTGGCGTCATCAAAAAAATATAATAATAAAGCACAGAGGCAACAGCAGCATGTAGTAAGGCGTATGATCATTTAAATTCATTCATGTAACTTGTTTGTTGAACCTGCCTGGTATATTTTTCCAGGATTCCAATATTCTGTTTTAGCATGTGGACAATGGAAAATTATTAAAATTTAAAAACGTTTGCACCTTAATGATTACTGTCCTGTTTTTCTTTGAATAATTCCTCATTTAAAAAGACCATTCAAGCAGCACGTTTTTCCTCATGTTCTTGAGAATGTACTGTAGGGTTGAAAGCTGCAGCTGCTACTAGTGTGGAGTGAATGAACAGCAACAAAGCATTAAAGCAACAATGTCCCCTCAATGCTAATGTAAACCCTGGTTGGATAAGGATTGAGAATTGGATATGAAAATGAAATCTAACGCATAGCTTCATTGTTAAAACTGATAAAATAATTGCTGTCTGTGATTCTACTGTATATGGGCTGTGGCAATAATTTTGAAAAATAATAGCTCGCAGCAACATATGGAAAAAAAGAACTATGAACTAGTTCATTTTTGGAACTGTGAACTTAGTTCAAAATTTTGAAGTTTGAACTATGAACTGAACTAGTTCATTTTAAAATTTGTGAACTGAACTTTGAACTAGTTCTTGTAGAAAGTGAACTTTCCCAACACTGGTTGTTCTAGGGTGAAACTGTTTTGATTTAGGTTTCAGAACACAGTCGTAAATACTGGGCAACATGAATCTGAGACCACCTCCTCTGTTCAGAGAGGGCTTTTCCATTTTCACAAAAAGAATGGACGAGATGGTTGGGATCAGCAGTTTTTGAAATACTCAGACCAGCCCATCTGGCACCAACAACCATTCAACTTCAAAGTTACTTAAATCCTCTTTCTTCCCCATTCTGATTGCTTTGAACTTCAGTAAGTCTACTTCACATCTAGATGCCTAAATTCATTTAGTTGCTGCCATGTGATAGATTGATTGAAAATGTGAAGCAATTGAAGAGGTGTACCTAATAAAGTGGCCAGTGAGTGTATATTTCTACTATTTGGGACTAATTTATGAAAGGTTTGTGCATGTGCTAAATGGAGCAAAGGGATTTATTATTCCTGTTCACATGAGATTAGCATCTCTTGTGTGACACAGAAATGTGCCTTCCTAGGTTTGAACCTTTTGTCTAATGAATATAGACATTTGTGTGTGTTTCTGACAACGCGCAAAATACTAGACGGGAATATGCAAATATTTAAATAGTGCTTTTCAAGACTCTCAAAGCACTTTACAGCGTCCATTATTCATTCACTCTACAATTATACACTGGAGGTGGAGACGTGGCAGCCATTTTGCGCCAATGGACTGTCCGGCCTCCAAAAATACTCACACATTCATACACCAGTGCCACAGACACTGGAGACAAGGTGGGTTAAGTGTCTTGCCCAAGGACACAACGACAGTATGAAGAATGAAATCCATTATATTACCACCAAAAAGTTTGTATAAACTTAACACATGCAAAACATTTTCGGGAAGATGGCATCTGTGCTTATTGTCAGAAGAAGAAGAGAAAGTAAAGGATATGCAGAGAACGAGTATTTCTCACGCATTGTTTCAAATGACTGAAAAACCTATTATGCAAACCAGGGCCGGCGTAACTAATCGCGAGACAGTTAAGCGTGTTCGGTCCATGAGTTCTTTCCTCGTGCGCTCTCACCACTTGCTACGGCATAAAAACAGGGGCCGAACCAAGCAAACTCCGACATCAGACATGTATCTGTGGCATGTGCGCTGTAAACATTTATTGCAGACGTGCGGAGGTCAGAGGGCTGTGTCTACAGCCCTGTGTAACCACAGTTGTGCTGGTGTCAGACTTTAGAGCCCGTCTGAGCTGCAGTCACTGTTTTTCTTCCTTTTGCAGTGTGGTTCAATGCTCCTATTGTTCTGGGATGAGTAAACCTGGTTTAGACTGTGATATTGCTGTTGAGGAGCCAAAGCAGCGCACACCACTGCAATAATTACATATCTTTTAAACTTTTAAAATGTAGATCCTGACCTCAGAGAGGGGCCACTGCCCTTAAATAAAGCTTAAATAGGACTAAGATGTATCTATAGCTGTGATTTCTTTATAGGTATCTATCTGGTCTAAGAAATAAAATTCTTGGGCAGTCCCACTCCGGCCCTGACTCAAGTACATATTATACAAACTTCCCGTCTGCTGAGGCAAGCATTTGTGACTCTCACCTTCCGCAAACAAAGACGCGCAAAAAGTGCATTTAAAAAGGCCCGCCTCCAATAGCTTGTTCCTCTCTTGAGTGCCGCTGTTTCTTTTAGTAGATCACATGCAACACACCCATTTATGGCCCCATGTATGTGTACATCTTTTTGGTGGTAGGGGAAACAGAGCATCCGGAGGAAACCTACGCAGGCCTACGCAGATAAAATGGTAATGTGAACTGACCGAACATTGTGGTGGTGGACAAACAGCTGAGGAAAGCTGTTGTGGTTGTAATGTAAGGACTGTAATTACTGTAATTACTGTAAATTCAGTTGGACATATGATGTATTTGAAATGGCAGATTAAGATAAAGGCAATAATTTAGATAATCTAGTACAAACATAGTGAATAAATGCTAGAACTAAAACATTTGTCCCAAACATAAATAGTGTTCCAACAAACAACATACAGTTCATTAATAACTGAGGCACTCCTTGCATTTGTCCACGACAGGCCACAGACAAGAGCCTTTCAACTTCTCAAAAAAAGATCACTGGATTATACTGCGCGGCTTTAAAGAAAAGAACTAAAGCTAAAGAGTAAAGCTGAGTGTCCGGGGAACTCTTTAGAAAATCATGCCAAAGTGAGCTGCATTCGAGGTTGGCTCATGTGTTTTGATCATAACACAGCTGGAGAGGATAATAGGTGTGTCTGGTTAGAACTGAAAAGCCGTGTCATCACATCAAAGACTCCCCAGGCCGTACATCACTGGAGGATCTCTGCCCCTCCGCACATCCATAATTAAAAGTTGCAGAGAAATCCCCTTGGCTCGCACCGATGATACAAACCGCCCTGAGGAATTTAGCGGAGTCACACACTGAGGACACAGGTGGACTGGCCTCAAGGAACAACTATCAGACTCTCAACACCTTTACGTGGACTTTGGTCTCCTGGTTAAGAGTTTGGATCATATTTAGGGTATCTTACATGTGTGACATGCTGCATCAAGGGCTGACCTTACAATAAACCTTACTAACCCTAACCCTAAAACTAGTGTTTAAAAGATTTTAGATTTGCATAGCATTTTCAGTCTTGGGGTGTACTCCTGTGATCTTTTGCTTTATGGAATCAGATTTCTTGACCTAGCCATTAATAAAACATAACACATCCTGTCAATAGAAATAGCATGTCCCATTCATTTCCAACAATCATTTCATTTCCAACAATATTGCAACATAGAAAACTTACTTTTTTTGTAGGTTGAAGGTATCATGTGTAACTGTAAATAAAAATGTGGCACCTAGATCCTGTGATTAATTGCAAGTCTAGTACAATGGATTGGATAGTAGGCAAATGCATTGGGGATCAGAAAGGAACTTCTCTGAAGCAGTTGTGACAAAGTTGAAACCTTTTATATATGTAAAATCTGGCCTTTCTGTGAGGACTCTGTCACTCTGTCTCTAAGTGTCAGCCCTGCGACTAACTGGCCACTGTCCAGGATGTGACATTGGGCAAATAACCGAGAATCAAAGTCGGGTCTCTGGTGTATTTGGTATGGGCTCTAACTAGAGAGCCCCCCCAACTCCTATATAACTTAGTTACTTGCCATAGTTTGAATTTTCATGTAACTGTCGAACGATTAAACGGAACATGTCATCCAATAATTTGAGTCTGTTTTTGAGGAATCCCCAAAAAATTAATCTGGGAAACTTGAAACTTCTTTAAAGTCTGTTTAGGAATGCAAACCTTCAAGCTTTTCTTGTTGAAAAACAAAACACAAAAAAGAGTTTCCACAGAGCTGTTAAACAATAGCTGGAAGGTAAAGCTACTGCTCATTTGTGTGTGATTGGCTGTGTCACACTGGAGCCAATCTGATCTGAAGTGGAGCCAAGTGAGCGAACAGCCGGCGCTATCTCCACTCCCCAGCCTCATTCCACCGCTCGGCTGCCCGTCAGGGACAAACATGTGTATGCTAATTTACCACAACGCGCACTAACCATCCACAGTCCAATGAGAGAGAGCAGATAAACCAACGTATGCTAACAATATGTCTCGCTGTGATTAGAGGAGATGGAAACGAGGCCCTGAGAAGACGAGTGGGGTGGGAATGTGAGGCGTGAGCCAGTTTCCCAGAGCTAACGGTCTCAAAGGATAGGCCGGTCAATACTGGCAGCTTAGACTGGTCCAGGAGTTGAGAGAAGATCATCGATGTGTAGAGATATTCTTGAAGCTGCAGAGAGACATCAAGGTGCTCTAAAACCTTGTTTAGACCGGACGTTAAATAAGTTCAGGTGCAGATGTAGAATACAGTTAAACAAAGTACTCAAAATGTTGTATTAAAAGTGTATAATAATCTCAAAATTGAACATTTTGCATTTGCCTGTCTCAAGATATTTTGAAAACTCCAGTGGTGGGAAGTGGTAGAAAATATATGAATAAGTTATGGTTAGGCTATTATGATCCAGCATTTAAAGACAGTTTTTTTTTTTTAACCAAATGAAATTATAGTCAGAACTGTCAGCCGCTATGCTCTTCACATGTGAGAGAAATCGGGTGTGACTGCTGAAGGATGGGATGTGCAGACACTTTAGGTGTGTTGCTTCTCATTTTGCAGAAAGTTTGCCTGCTATATAAGCTTACTTGTAGCTCCCTCATGTGAGTGTGCTTTGGAAATCAATTTCCGCTGGTTTGTAGATTGGTAGATTGTAGATTGTATTGCTTTTGTCGTGAATGCACTCATAGTCTCACCATGTCCCCTGGTGTCCACAATAGTGCTGTGGACAAAGAGTGGAATTCTAGGATCCCCAAATTCAAATCCCAGTTAACGGCCTGGATAGTATCATGCAACTTCAGCAGACTGCTTTAGTAATCACATAATAATCACATTTTAAAATGGTTTTTAAAAAAATGCAGTCATTTGAAAATAGTTTTGCCAAAAGAAAAGAGGCAAGGAATGTGAGACACACAATTTACCAGATAATAAAAATGAGCCTTTGTACTATTACATGCTGAACTGCTGCCAAGAATAACTGGTAAATTATACAATGGATGCTACTGGAGATCTTGTTACTGTTACTGCACCTGGAGAGATGTATTGTAATGCAATGTATCCTAATACATAAATAAAGACATGGCATTAATACAAAGCCTGAACAGGGCTGAAATCTGCAGGCTAACGTGACAAGCCTCACTGTTCCTTTGTTACAGTGAGACTTGAAATAGCTAGGAACAAGGATGAGATGTCATTACGCCTGTGGCTCGGCTTTGATTCACTGTGACACTGGATCGAGACGGACAGATACTTGTCGAGTGTGTCATGGAGTAAGAACAAGATCAGAAAAAGACCATAAAACCAGCTGTATTTGGTCTTCCGAAGAGAACACCTCTGGGCTTCTGCACATAGCTACAGAGCCAAAAGAAAGATGAACGAGCTGTTAAAATGCACTCAGATAAAATTCATTAGCTTCTCCTGTGAAAAGAAAAAAAAGTTTAAGATGAAGGAAATGTAGTCCGTAGCACCTCGGGCAGGTTTTCAGTCAAAAATTTTAAGAAGCCTACGACAAGACTTACAAAGAGAGAGCTTATTCCTGTTTTTTTGCAAAACTCTATCTTTAGAAGATCATGTAACATTTCTATTTTGATAAGAAAACAAAACCATTTGTGGAATTTTGTGAGAAATATGAGAACTAAAAAAGGGGAAAAGTAGGTTGGAAGAATACATAATACATTCCATCGAAATATACAGGCATCAGTAATGACAAAGAAAGCATGGTACAGAACATCATGGTAGCCTGCACATAATTCTAAATAATGTTTTTAATGAAGAAATGTGAGTTTTTTTTAGGGTCACCTAAAACTAGTAGTAAATAAAAGTAAAACATTTCAAAAGTAGTCCAAAATGTGATTTAAATCTGTTTTTGGAAATATAACTGCAGAAGAGCTTAAATCACGTAAAAGATTGAAGAAACATTTTCATCTACATTGTGAATTCTGTTACATTTTATGTTATTTTTTGGGGAGTGCTAGAATATAATACAAAATGTTCCTGAAAATATACAGAACAGAAAGTGAAGGGAAGCAGTTCCACGGAGGTTTGGAGAAACGGCATCACAACAAAACTTTCTTAAGCCTGACCAGAGTTGAACCATTGAAGCCAAGACGGCTGCAGCACACGTGAGTAGCTCTTGCAAAATAGTTATATAGTATTATAAAGATAATAGGCCAATATAAAATTTGATATAAAAATAGAAAAACTAAGTTTCTTTAAAGTGAAGAAGTGGCTCCAGAAGCATGTGAAGAAAGTCACACTATTCCATCGCAGACAGTGGACTTTGTCAATGCAATGATAAATTGTCTTGCGAAAAAATATGATGAAAAGCTGTGTGAACTCAAAATCGTCAACAAATCCCAGGGTGAGACGATAATTCGACTAGAAAAGAGTCTGCTCGAACACCAGGGTGACATTAAAGCTCAGAGCGGGGTGTTGCGTTGAGTATTTTGATTGAGGTCGTTGAAGAGAGTCACAATATAGATGAAAACTTAAAACAAATCTGCGTATTGGACGAAGGTGTAGCATTACTGATTAAAGTGACTGAAAATATCAAAGCTCACTGCGATAACATACACACGTGGACAAAAATGTTGGTACCCTTCGGTCAATGAAAGAAAAACTCACAATGGTCACAGAAAAAACTTTATTCTGACAAAAGTAATAATAAATAAAAATTCTATGAATGTTAACCAATGAAAGTCAGACATTGCTTTTTAACCATGCTTCAACAGAATTATTTAAAAAAATAAACCCATGGAACAGGCCTGGACAAAATTGATGGTACCCCTAACTTAATATTTTGTTGCACAACCTTTTGAGGCTATCACTGCAATCAGACGATTCCTGTAACTGTCAATGAGACTTCTGCACCTCTCAGCAGGTATTGTGGCCCACTCCTCATGAGCAAACTGCTCCAGTTGTTTCTGGTTTGAAGGGTGTCTTTTCCAGACAACATGTTTCAGCTCCTTCCAAAGATGCTCAATAGGATTGAGGTCAGGGCTCATAGAAGGCCACTTTAGAATAGTCCAATGTTTTCCTCTTAACCATTCTTGGGTGTTTTTTGCTGTGTTTTGGGTCATTGTCCTGTTGCAAGACCCATGACCTGCGACTGAGACCAAGCTGTCTGACACTGGCCAGCACATTTCTCTCTAGAATCCCTTGATAGTCTTCAGATTTCATTGTACCCTGCACAGATTCAAGACACCCTGTGCCAGATGCAGCAAAGCAGCCCCAGAACATAACAGAGCCTCCTCCATGTTTGACAGTAGGGACAGTGTTCTTTTCTTGATTTGCTTCATTTTTCCGTCTGTGAACATAAAGCTGATGTGCCTGGCAAAAGTTCCATTTTTGTCTCATCTGTCTCCCAGAAGCTTCGTGGCTTGTCAACATGTAGTGGCATATTCCAGTCTAGCTTTTTTATGATTTGTTTTCAACAATGGTGTCCTCCTTGGTCGTCTCCCATGTAGTCCACTTTGGCTCAAACAACGACGGATGGTGCGATCTGACACTGATGTTCCTTGAGCATGGAGTTCACCTTGGATCTCTTTAGAAGTCTTTCTGGGCTCTTTTGTTACCATTCGGATTATCCGTCTCTTTGATTTGTCATCAATTTTCCTCCTGCCACGTCCAGGAGGTTGGCTACAGTCCCATGGATCTTAAATTTCTGAATAATATGTGCAACTGTAGTCACAGGAACATCTAGCTGCTTGGAGATGGTCTTATAGCCTTTACCTTTATCATGCTTGTCTCTAATTTTCTTTCTATTCTCCTGCGACAACTCTTTCCTTCTCTTCCTCTGGTCCATGTTGAGTGTGGTACACACCATGTCACCAGACAACACAGTGACTACCTGAAACCCTATTAATAGGCCCACTGACTGATTACAAGATTGTACACACCTGTGATGCTAATTAGTGCACACACCTTGAATTAAAATGTCCATTTGGTCACATTATTTACAGTCTTATCTAGGGGTACCATCAATTTTGTCCAGGCCTGTTCCAAGAGTTTATTTTTTTAAATAATTCTGTTGAAGCATGGTTAAAAAGCAATGTCTGACTTTCATTGGTTAACATTCATAGAATTTTTATTTATTATTACTTTTGTCAGAATAAAGTTTTTTCTGTGACCATTGTGAGTTTTTCTTTCATTGACCGAAGGGTACCAACATTTTTGTCCACGTGTGTATCTGTAAACGGGGCGCGTTTAAAGGAAGTGGACGACAAAATTATAGTTCAGGGCGAGGATGTCACAAAAAACATGACAGTAATTAAAAGTATTAAGGCAAAGCAGGCATTTCATAATAATATAATACATCTAATGAGTGGCAATATTAAAACCCAAACCGAGAGGTTGGCTCAGATTGAAAGCAGTCTGGAAGACCTTAAAAACTCTGTCAAAGTCCAGACTTTAAAACTGGGTAAACCTGGCTGGAGAACTAGGCATACTCTGACGCAGATTAAAAACACACATATAGTTAAGTCTGATCACAAGGTCCAAGCCCTGATTGTGACAAACTTTTGACTGAAAAAACTGAAATTAATCAGAACAGAAAAGAGTTTCAGAAGGGTCTGGTAGATGTTAATAACTGTGTTAAAGCCCAGACTGTGAAGTTAAATAAACATGAAAAAACCCTGTGTCAGAACAAAAATAGGATTATGCACCAAAGCAAAGAGGATAAACTCAAAAGGTTTGATGCTGAACCGTCCACATCACAGTACACGCGTGATATCCTCAAGGTGGGACAGCTGAAACGTGTTATTGGACTAAAAAAAAGGGGAAAAAATCTGAGGTTTGAGGGAAAAATAGATGTTACTGTGGAACCATATGATCTTCTACAAGAATAAGTGAAGGCGGCTCTAAAACAACCAGAGAAAACCTTGGTCACAGCAAACAGAGATTTAGGTAAGCATTAAAGTAGGCATCAGGACATCAGCAGGGTTTATAATCCCTGAAGATGACCAGTTCTTACATTGATTTCAGAATAAAGTCCAAATATTGGTGAGAGTCTGTGGTTTGATCGAGGAGTGTAGGACGTTAAAGAGTTTGGGATTTGGGAAGTATGACCCTGTAGTTGTGGGAAGTTGTGGACTTCATGAGTGTGTCTTCCCAGCTCCAAGTTAGACATGAAATTGTCTTATGTAGAACAGTATTACCAACAATAAAGGTTTTTATATTACGGTTTCAGTGAGTAGTGCACATTTGTTTTTGTGTAGTACATAATGTATTTTTTTTACACATTTTTGTAATTTGAATTTCAAACATATTTAGTTATTGACATCACTCCTGAGACATTTTCTTTTCAAATTAGATCTTTTTTTTTTTTTATTCCTAGAATCTGTTAGTGTACTTTTAAGCATGTATAGGTTTATGTCAGCTACAAAGCACTGGTGTCACATGACACATGGGAGTGCCACGGCACCTGAGGGCCAGAGGCTGTGAGAGCCACATCATAAATCCACCAAAGAAAAGAAATCCAACAAAAGACAACTCCCCGGTCCTCCTGACGGGGCCCCTACAAGCGTTCCTTATGTCGCCCATTCACACATAGAATCAGTCAAATTTATGAGTGGCGGCTGACCTTTAGCATCGCGCACTATGGACTGATGTTCAAAAGTATTACATTACCATCTGTGTAATGTTAGACTTCATTACAAAACAGCTTTACACGAGGTGGTTTGATTTTAGAAATGTGGCCCTGCAAGTGTGAAAAGCAGTTAAACACTATACAAAACCTCATGCTTTATTACAAAAAAATCCACAGTGGTGTAAATCACTCAAGACACTGCACTCAGACTGAACTGTGTCAAACATCTGGTACTAAGATGTGCAATAGTGCCTTTCTGTGGTGTGTGCACTACATTCTCTGTCCATCAGCTTTTAGTCATAATAAAAGGAGCACATACAGCAAAGAAAGCACAAATATGTGACTACTTTATATAGACTTTTATAGAGACTGTAAAAAGAGTGAAACAATGGACGATTGGGCCTATTTACACAATTTCAGGCAGAACTCCTGAAAAGTTAATTGGTGTTGACATGGATCTGCGAAAAAAACTATGTAAAAAGTAGGGGGCACTATGACCAGCGTTATTTGACAAACAGTATAGATAATGCAAAGATGCCATTGTTCCACTACACAGTCATTACCTGAAACAAATGATACTAAGGACAATTACCAAAAGAAGCCTGGAGATTATTCAAAATTGTGTTAACAGTGACGGCCAAGGTAACAGTTCATTTAAGGAGACAGACATTTGGACTTAGTTTAGTTTTTCAAAAATCCTTTACAAAGCGTTTCATCCGATCAAAAATAGAGAGCTTTTATAACTGGAACTGACAATGCTAAATCTCTAAATAGATTATATTATGACAATAGAATGACAAATCAGACCAATTTGAAAAGTCATTGTGAATCAATCCCTACTACCATCGTTACACTATTTTTTTTTTTTATTTGAGCAAAGAATGGAAAAGAACAATACTATTTCTTATTTGCTGAAAGAACCACAATATAAGGAAAAAAAAAATTATAACAGAAGTTAATTATAGTTTGCTCATGTGTTTGTGATTTAAAAATATAAGTATTTCACTGTGAAACTGTAACGTGCAACATGACAGCTGAAATGCAACAGGAGTTTTGGTGTTTTGTTATGTATTGTCATGTAAACAGCACAGACAGATGTAATGTTTCTGTATTTAGTTTGAACACTAGTCCCAGTACGCCGCCTCATTTCTCCAAAGCAAAAATAAAGCCACATTTCCACTATGGATATGGTGCGGGTTGGGTCAGTACAGGCTGGTGTAATACAGGTAACCCCTTCAAGAGGAACGCATTTTCATTGTGCTGGGTCCAGGAAAGTAGTGTCACTTTTTGAGGAAATAAATTTGAAGCTGACTTTTTGAAACTTGGATGCATTGTTTATGATTAATAAAAAGAAAGAATCAATATTGATGTGCTGTACGTCGTTGACTGTTTAAAACAGCTGTCTGTTGCTAATGCCAACTAGCTTTGTCGTTTGGGTCGGTGTTTTTACTTTTAATTCTTGTTTTTGCCCGATTGAGGAGTGTCCACTGTCCAGTCAGCTGACTTCAGTGTTTACATTTACGCTACTCCAAAAGCGGGCCACTTGGGAAGTGGTACAGTACAGTTTTTGGGAAACCCTCAAACCCCTTTTGGTAATGCTAACGTGCCATAACCGACCCGGATCGCAGTACGGGTAATTGACAAGGCCGGATTAACCATTAGGGCAACTGGTCACTTGCCCAGGGGCACAGGACATCTAAGGAACCCATCAAAAAGGCTATTATGTCACAATAAGTCACGTTATAAACGCAGTACTCACTTTCCTAATTAAAAGCAGATTTTTGCAACCCGTTCAAAATATTATGTCAAATATCACGTCAAAAAACGTGTCTGTAGCTTCCTGAGCAGCGAGCGAGGGCAAGCTGTCACGTCTAATCACGTGACTTGACACTCTGAAATTTGAAATCTGTGGGAAGATGGAGAAGCAGTTAAGCGGGAGGGCTAAAAGAAAATTAAAAAGAGAAAAGGAATTGAAATTAGTCTAAAATTAAAACATATTCCAAAAATAGCCACATTTTTTACTTCAAATAAGTGCTCTCTGAGTAAAGGCCTCGGCGATGATAACACTGAATTCCCTCTGTCACCTGTGGCCGTGGAGACAGCTAACGTTAACGTTAACCTAGTTACACACGTGGACAAAAATGTTGGGCCAAAATACCTGCTGAGAGGTGCAGAAGTCTCATTGACAGTTACAGGAGTCGTCTGATTGCAGTGATAGCCTCAAAAGGTTGTGTAAACAAACAAACAAAATATTAAGTTAGGGGTACCAACAATTTTGTCTAGGCCTGTTCCATGAGTTTATTTTTTTTAAATAATTCTGTTGAAGCATGGTTGAAAAGCAATGTCTGAGTCTGTGCTTGGGTGTCAAACCCGCTCCCTCACAAATGCATATTTAAAGTCTAGAAGGAAGGACACTGAGTAATCCGCTGTAAGAAATTAAAGAAAAAAATAATCTTTAATAGCATTAAATGTTTTGAGTTTACACAATGTTTATGTTAAGGCCAGTATCTTAGGGAAGATAATAAGAGTTGATAGTTGTGGTATGAATGTAGGCCTATATTAAAGTCAAAAAGGCCAATGTGTTAGGCTCACCTGTTAAAACAATATAAAATATAACATTATCTTTATTGGGAAATGTACGAGTACAAAGTCAAGAAGGCCACTTAATTAGGTTCACCAGTTAAAAGAAGAGAAAAGATAAGAATTAATATATGTGTTAATGTGTTTAATGTCTTCATTTAACAAGTTTGGGTGTTTATGAGTTCAGTCTTGAAAGTTGTAGGCCCATTTGTTTAAATAAAATGATAAGAATATACAGTAGTGCATCAACATAAAATGTTGATATAGTTGATTGTGACTTTAAACTACATGTAACAGTGTAATGGTTTACCTTTACTCAATACACACTAATTGGCTGCTTCATAATTTCACATTGTAGCATTTTAGAAATAATCTTTGTTCTAATTCTAATTGTAAAAAGTTATGGTAAACATTTGTGCATCTGTTGTGTCTCTTGAATGCACTTTAAGTTGAGGCTATTACATACATCAGCACTAAGCCATGCAGAAGCCTGATTGTTAGTATCGAAGTATAGGCCATATGCGCTTGGTGATAGCGACTTTGCTATTGTTGCTTTGGGGCAGGGGCAGGGGGGGAGGGGCTTGAGTTCTGTTGCCCAGGGTTAATCCGGCACAAAATAGTGCTTATTTTTAATAAGCATGCACATATTTTTACTTGTTTGCTTCTAGAAACAGGGTTTTGAAGAAGCCAGTTGAAGATTTTTTTTTACTGTGCTATGTTAACAAAAAGTGAAAGAGGAACTCACCCTGCTGTAGGTGAAGTCATACAGCGCTATACAAGATGTGCTGTTTACTGTCTTGGTATTGTGATAATAACAACCTTATATTTTGAAAATAACCTTAAATTGCACACACAAAATGATGATTATACTGCAATTACAACCTATGGGGTAAAATCAAACCAACCTATAGTTTATAATAGGGCTCAACACTGTATCTTGACGTAGGCTATATAAAAGATACAACAATAACAACAAAACCCTTAGACAATTGGACCCAGATTTGTAATTAGCACATTAGGAAGATGGGGTCATTTGAGATTTTATGGAGTGGGGCCCCAGTGCCAATCTTCATTAGTTCCACTGTCATGGTGGGCCTCTTACTGACTCATAATTCCTTGTGATTTCCTGTTGTCCTCTATTCACACTGCTTATTCATAATGTAGCACCTTTTTACAGCTCCTGTGTTAAAATGTTACAACAAAGCAATATCTCAAAACCCACAAGGCATATTTGTGATACAGTAGTGTGACATGTGGATTTCCAAGGTTAAGGTTGCCACATCTGGTGTGACTGAAGCAAACTGTAACTTTAAAGGTATAACGTTGGCTCCAGTTTTGCACGTCAGAGTCTGTGCCAGTCTCCGTCTGTCTTGTGGGAACAGATGGCAGGAATATATTGGTGCAGATGCCAGACACGAGCTCATGGTTAAGCAGTGATTTGTGATGAATGCATTTCCATCACGGCTGCACTAATTCTGTTTGTTGGAGCTGGAGACTGGTGTTGCGAAATGGTGTGTGAAATGCTGCGTCAGCCACAGAGGGATGCACATGCTCAGGTCTGCTCTATTTTTTAATGTGGACAACTAAACACTGACACCCACACAGAGAACATCACTGTGGAGGCCAAACACATCAAGTGGAATGGGTGAGCTAATTTGAGCCCATTTTTCTTGTGTTTCTTGTGTGCGTGTCATATAAGCCTAATCATAACCAGTTTCCTATAATCTAACATCCAATCTGTGACTCCTAACTTTGCCAATTTTTTCCAGTAAGCATTGCATTTGACCTTTAACCAAAACAGTCATGAAGAGCTTTAACTTGATCCACCATTGTCTGAACTCTCTGAATGCAGACCTTCTATTTGCTCTTGGATAAAAACAGTTGGGATCCCAGGAACATCCTTGTTGACTCAGTGACATGATAGAATATAGGCTACACTTATTTTACAGCCGTCTTTAAAGTGGAATTGTGTGAACTGTTGTATCACATTACTCAAAAGAATGCATTCAGTGGTGTATAATCACGCCAAAAGAACACTTTTTGCATTTTTTTAAAGACATTTGTGTACCTTTGTGCTGATTCCAAGCGCATCCTTTTTAAAACATACGTATGCCAGACTAAATTTGCAAACCACTAGATGATTCACTGTGACAACCACTGAAGGGAGCAGCTGAAAGAAATTGTTGTTTGTGGACATTTAAAGCTCTTAAGAACCCAAAGGAAGCATTTTAGTCCCAATAGCTCTGGAGCCACCCAGAGCAGACAAACTGAGAACTGCTGGTGAAGCTCACTTATGCTTCATTTGTTTCAAGCATGCTTGTATAGGCATTTATGGAAAATAAAAAAAGGACTTATATTAAATGAATATTAAATTAAATTGTTGCAGGGGCCTGTAGGTACACCATAGTTGCAGTCTGCCACCAGATGTGATCAAAACAATGTGTCTAGGCCTTCTACTCACCCACACCACTAATAATACAGATGCACTTTTCTTGAAGTTTATATTTGGTTCAGTGATGTATTTTAAGCGTTTTATTTATTTATTTATTTTTTTTTTTACACCGTACTATATTAAGAAAATGGAAGTTCAGTTCATTATGGTTTGATTGATATAAATATTACTATCCCAAACCTTACTTCCTGGTGTGTCTTCATTGTTCAAGCCTGTAGAACCAGGGTCATGCCTTAATTCACAAAAAACAAGCAATAAAATGTATTGACCAACTATAATGTTTTTGTAAATCTTTTTTCCAAATGACTGACAAGTCTTTAACCTGACTCTGGCAGATAGAACTGCTCCACAGTGGGAGTGCTCCTGTTCAGTGATTGGATTTGTCACCACAGTTTTATCCAATCAGAGCATCTCATTGGACACACCGACCAGGTTTGGCCAGGGTTCGGACGCAAATACTTTGTTTGGAGCAGCTCAAGATGGATTTTAGTGAGTTAGTAAACTCTCAATTCTCATGAGGATCCAGCTGCAGCGTAAGGTTATGAAGTGTTTGCATGGCCATGTGTTTGAGACAGAATGAACCCATGGTGTGTACGAATGTGTGTTTTTTTTCTGAGGTGTGTAATTAGCACTTCATCAGTAACGCAGAGGGAAACACAGAACCTGGTAGATTGCAGTCTGGGACGTAAACAGCTTGTCTGGCTCTGCTGTGACGCTACAGAGACATTCAGGCAGTCTGCTCTGTTGGTGCAGTTATGTCCTTATGAGCCCTTGACTAGTGCTGAGAAGAAGTAAAAATGGTGAATGCTGAATTTTTTTTTTCAGTCAAAGAAACAAAATAAACAAGTACACTATTTTTTAAACAAAACTTATGTTGGCTGAAAGGGTGTAGACTGAAGTCAAGACTTGTTATGCCTACCCCTTTTACTTTTGGAAAAGAAAGAAAGAAAAAAAACATACAATACAACAAACAAAACAAACAAAAGAAACACAAGACAACCCCAACCATTCATAAACAATAGAAAAACACACCACTCCTAGTAATGCACTGCCTCTTTAATGTGGTCCAGGCACACTATACATTTAAATTATTCTCTCCTCTTAGATCATACCCCCTTCTCTTCTATCAACAGTGACACATGTGTTCTAGCATTCACCACAGCCAATGAAGTTTTATACAAAATGGCAGATGGAGTTTGATGCTGTCACAAGCCGAATGTAACAGATGCACAACATTGTAAGCTTTTGGACTGTTATCTGGGTACAGAGAACCTTTGGAAGTATGTCACATGAAAAGTAGCCATTTAAGAAATCCACATACTACAATTGTGCCTCACTGTCATAAAACTGTAATGTGTTGTGTAATGTAATGTGATTGTTTTGTTTTTCCTTACATTTGAGAAAAACTGTTATATCATCTAATAGCGCATTGTAATAGGAATTATCTGTAAAAAAAGAAAAGAAAAGAAAATGAAAGAGAACTCAGACCTTAACATGTAACCTACATTTTATTATCGAGGATTTTGATAAATGAGATTGTTCAGAATATACTGGAAGCATTGGCCAGAATATAATCCGGTAAATTTGTTGGGTATTTTACAATAACTTACAATAACAATTACAGCAAAAGATAAAAGTGTAGAGAAAAGGGAAGCAAAGAAAGAGAAATGAAAATGTTCGGTCATCATGCTATGTCTTGTTTTCTTCAATAGAAAAACAAATCTGGTCCTGGTTACATAATGCTGTATTACCCACTCATTTACAGTGCATGCCCCTACTTGACCTTGCAGCTGACCTCATTGTGTCTCACAGTAATTGAGATTCCCATCTCATTGTTTCCTAATTAATAACGTCTGAACTTCTGGAGTCTAAGAGAGAATGCAAAGCAGCCAGCATTAAGAAAACATCTGTGCTCATTAACACTGCTGATGCTAAACACAGGCAGCAATGTAAACAACACCTATACATTGCAAATAGTGTTTAATAGTGTGTCTGAAAGGAAAATGTGTGCTTCTGCAGTGAGGGTTTGATACAGTGTCTGCGGTTAGGCCAGTCTGGACCTGGTCTGACCTCTGACTTCCACTGAAGCTCATTAGCACTCATCATTCTCTCCACCAGCTCCAACATGCTGCACAGCGCTAATGCCATCTATTGGATAATCCTGCAGATACAGTTGGAAAAGCATTACCTCATGCTGACTCAGGCTTTTTGGTTCAAATACAGTATATGCTATACACACATATTCATCAGTTCGTCACATTCAGACTATTAAACACCCATAAACTGAGTCTACTGTCACAACGTAGTGCAAGATTTGTTTTTGTCTCTTTACCTGTACTAGACAACAATGCATAACATTTTATGGAATAATTCAATAACCGCTAATTGTCACCTAATATGTATAATGTCACACTTCTTTGTGTGGAGTTTGCAAAGGTTTGGGTGCTCCAGTTTCCCCTTTCACTTAAACATGTGCAATAGATTTTCTATGGGCCAGGACTCCCGTGCAAAAGAGATTTGCAAAATAAACCATAATACTATTTTGATTTACTACTAGAACCACACTGGCTTTTGTTGGGATTGTCAATGTCAAAAACAAGTTAGCAAGGTAATAGGTGTATGATTTAGCTCAGGGCTGTCAAACTCATTTTAGTACAGGGGCCACATTTAATTTCAATCTGAAGTGCACAGACCAGTGGCATAATACCATAATAACCTATAAATAATGGCACACTATTTTCCCCTTCATTTTAGTGCAAAGAAGTACAATTATAATGTCATTGCTCTCATCAATCACCACCAAAGAAGACTAATGTTGGCCTGTCACTTCTCAGGCACATGATTTCTGCAGCCTTCATCAAGTTTGTTTTTTTACAAACTCACCCTCACAATATGTTTTTGATGCTAATAACTTTCACCGTTGAATCACTGACCTCTTATCTACGGGTCACAAACAGTGGTTGTTTCCTCAGACCTGCTAAAAATTCATTTCTCTTCCCTTCTTCTACTTTAAGTAACAATGACTCGACTGGGACTTGAATCGAACTAGTCTTTAGTGACTTGAACTTGGACTCGGACTTGAACACTGAGGACTTGAAAGTGACTACAACACTGATTCCTGGAGCGCTAAAACTTGCTGCATACACACCAATCAGACAAGTTTACCATTCACCTCTGATGAGGAGGGTGCCAAGGGGGTCATTTTGACAGCAAAAGAGTAAAGCAAAATGACCATGTATGGAACCAGATCCGTGTTTAGCCATCTGCTGTTTAGCCTCTCACTGTTGTGTTATGTCCACTGCTCTTACTAAAACAGTGTGACCCCCAGTGGACTAGTTATTATCAGCCATTACTTTTATTTTAAAAATTGCAGATATTATCTTCTATGTTTTCACATTTTCAAAAATCATCCCACGGGCCGGGTTAGACCCTCTGGTGGGACGGTTTTGGCCCCGAGGAAGTGTGTTAGTACAACAAGAACAACACTAATGTACAGCAATAATCCAATAATCCTATGCAATATGTCTCTGATTTGAGCAGTAAAACATGAATATGGCATATTTTTACCTACTCAATGTGTGCATTAACTGCAATGACAATGTGCTCTAGCATCAAATGATATTGTTCGGTCATTTGGTTAAAAGACCTTTGATTAAAAAAGGTTAAAAGGCTTATAATAAATAAGTTAATATTTCATTATCATATTTCATAATTAATTTGTTGTAATTCATGTTAAAATAGTATTCATCTAAAATCATCTTGTATGCAGACAGCAGTGGTTTACCTGTACTTTATTGTGAAGGCTTAGTTAGTCACTGCAATGCATTATGGTAGAAGAAGTTTATGGGTGAGTCTTATTTCTCTAAATGTGCACACTTGATTCCTCCACTCCCTTCCTCTCCTTGCGTCTTAGCCCCGCCCACAGAGGAGCCACAGAGAGGAGAGAGGAGAGGAGAGAAGGAGGAGGAGAGATGTGTTTAGCACAATGGGACATCTCTCTCCTCAGGAGCCTCACCTGCAGCGACGTCCATTTTTGACATTTACAACTGGATCTGCAACAATATCTCAAATTAACGTCAGAATTTCTATTTTCTCTTTATTTATGCAAATATAAGGTTCATAAACATCAAGACTTACTGTATTAGAACATTTATAGATGAACAATTACAACTCCTCTACTCTGCTAAAGTTGTCACAAACAAAACATTGCCTACACCTCTAAAATCACTGGCTATACGTGTATTGGTTGTTTAGGAGCTAAAGTGACATTAATGTGTAACTTTATTTTTTTTTATATACATGTTAATTTTCAGGAAATAGACCTAGCTCTTGACCATTGCTAAAAATTAACATATTAATGGGTGTTGTGCATATATGTGACCTCATTAGCATAACAAAAGATCACTAAAAGTATGGCTAGTCCATATATTTGTGGAGGTAACGCTCTATTCATGTACAACGTCTTGTGTTGGTATTACTATTTCCTGCAATGTAATTATTTTTCCAATTGAGAGCTAATGGACATTTTCTTATTTTTCTGTTTATGTATTTCAGTTTCACTCAAAATTTTCACCTGTTTTGAGAAGACCAAGGTAGCAAGGTGCTCAGATCCTGGCTCGTGTAAATCGAGTTTGGCTTGTTGTTTATCTATGTTTACATACTGGGTGTATAAAACACATAGTGGGAACAGTACAGATATGGTAAAAAATAGAAGTTCATATGCGGTCCTGTTTGGGTCTTTAATGGCTTGAAGATTAAGAAGAACTATAGTGAAATCAAAACTGAGCTTATAGAGACTCATTTTGTCACTTTGTCTCATCTTAACATTCAGGGCAGCAGCCACAAGATGTATAATCTTCCCCATTCATCACCATGATGAGGTCATGTCAGAAGCATCAAAGTGTTCTGAAGCAGAATAAAGGCACCATGCAATGTGCACCAGTTTGAAAGAGCGCTATGTTCTTGCATAAAAACAGTACTATACTAATTATGAATGTTGATGGCATTTAAAACAGTTGTGCGTACTTAAACTTTTAATGGCTCTGGAAGTGGTGTGTAGCAGTGTGATCATAGAGTATAGAAAAAGTCACAGCACAAACCTATCTGAGACACCATATGTTTTGAGAAACATAAGTAAGTGTGAAACAACCGGAGGAAAAATGGAATGTATGAGGCAAAAAACAATATTTTTTAGGGCAAGAGGACATCAGTGGTTAGCACTTTCGCCTTAGAGCAAAGAGGTCCAGAGATCAAGTCTGGATGAGGGGGGGCGCCACCTGGTGGCACCTGCCGACAAAAATTTTCCCACAGGAATAATAAAGGGACAAGAAAAATTATATATATTTTTTTACACGTATCTTCTTCCACTCAGACCTGTCTCATTAAGGTGACTCCAGACTCCACAGACAAGTCAAGAGTCAAATGACCTGGGGATCAAAACCCATGACCTTCTTGTTGTGAGACAGGAATGCTAACCTCTCTGTCACTGTGCACCCTAGCTTACATCTTGTCTACCTAAAAAACAGAAAAATGGGCCCTTGTCATGTGTCCTAGGAAAGTCTTAAAACATCCTATACAAACAAAAGTTCTCTGACACTGGGTTGAGAAAGTATGTGAGCTCAAAGAGACAACTTGTCACTAAAAATAGGGTTGTAATATTTTATTTATCATAAACGGTGCTCACACAACCACACACTAATCCCCCTATGCATCGTGCGGCCGCGTGCCCGAGTGGACAGGCTGACATACACTCACAGACAGGGACACGGGCTATCAAAGTGTTTCTGCGACCGAGGGAGGGAGAAACTCTGTCTGGCCCTGACTTGTAAGAGATTTAGTCCCAGGGAGCAAATAATAGCTGCTGACATTATCATTTTTATCAGCCGCCCCTGCATCGGACTGCTTTTTTTCTCTGCTGCCAAATGGAAGTTTTTGTGCAGACTTTAGCACACCACCATCACTATCTGAAAGCTTTGTATGATAAAGCCAGACACAGTTTGTAGGTTATGTTCCCATATTTAAGTGTTTGGACAGATAAAACATTTTTCTATCATCTTTAAAGTTAAAGAACAGAAGCCACAGAGGTGACATTTTGCCACATGGAAAAAGGTTGTCCTGATGCATATCTATAAAAGACAATGACATTTGAATCTCTCATTGAATTTTATAGAGAACAGTTGCATGAAAAGGTAAAGGGATATTAAGAGCAACAAGTAGTTTTTGATCGTGTACCACTGTTTTGTATGTGTTACCCTGCATTATTTCTTTTGTTTCATGAACAATAGTACCATAAAACCTTGATACTTTAGAGAGGGTCATCCACATGCCTTGAACCCCTGATTGACACCTGCTAAACATCAGCAAAACAAAAATCATCAACCACTACACAATGAAACATTATATTTATCTGTATTTGCTTAAATTATGTGTGATTCCCAAAAAGTTGGGACACTGTATAAATTGTGAATAAAAACAAAATGATGTGGAAGTTTAAAATTTCAGTTTTTTATTCAGAATACAACATAGATAACATAGATATCAAATGTTGAAAGTGAGACAGTGAGACAGTTTTGAAATGTAATGCCAAATATGGGCTCATTTTGGATTTCATGAGAGCTACACATTCCAAAAAAGTTGGGACAGGTAGCAATAAGTGGCCGGAAAAATTTGTACATATAAGAAACAGCTGGAGGACAAATTTGCAACTTATTAGGTCAATTGGCAACATGCTTGGGTCTAAAAAGAGTCTCATAGCGTGGCAGTGTCTCTCAGAAGTCAAGATAGGCATTCCCCAATTCTGCAGCAAAAAATAGTGGAGCAATATCAGAAAGGAGCATCTGGAACAATCTCGGTGCGTAATGGTCAAGGCCGGAAAACCAGACTGGATGCATGTGATCTTCGGGACCTTAGACATGGGCTCAGAAATACTTCCATAAAACATTGTCAATCCACCGTGCCACCATCCAACTAAAAGTCTATAGGTCAAAAAAGAAGCCATTTCTAAACATGATTCAGAAGCGCAGGTGTTTTCTCTGGAGCCAAGGCTCATTTAAAATGGACTGTGTCAAAGTGGAAAACTGTTCTGTGGTCAGACAAATCAAAATATGTTCTTTTTGGAAAACTGAGACGCCATGTCATCCAGACTAAAGAGGACAAGGCCAACCCAAGTTGTTTTGAGCTCAGTTCAGAAGCCTGCCTCTCTGATGGTCTGGGGTCCATGAGTGCGTGTGTCATGAGCAGCTTACACATCTAGAAAGGCACCATCAAAGCTGAAAAGTATATCCAAGTTCTACAACAACATATGTTCTCATCCAGACGTTGTCTCTTTCAGGGAAGACCTTGCAATTTCCAACATGACAATGACAGACCACATACTGCATCAATGACAACGTCATTGCTGCGTAGAAGAAGGATCTGGTTCTGAAATGGCCAGATCTTTCACCCATAGAAAACATTTGGTGTATCATAAAGAGGAAGATGTGACCAAGAAGACCTAAGACTAGAAGTCTATATTAGACAAGAATGGGGATAGGGGATGCCACACAGTGGTAAACATGGCCTTGTCCCAAATTTTTTGAGATGTGTTGATGCCATTAAATTTAAAATCAACTTATTTTTCCCTTAAAATTATATATTTTCTCAGTTTAAACATTTGATATGTCATCCATGTTGTATTCTGAATAAAACATCTAAATTTGAAACTTCTACATCATTGCATTCTATTTTATTAACAATTTGTACAGTGGCCCAACTTTTTGGGAATTGGGTTTGTAACAGTAACAGGTTTCTAATTGGAGACAGGCCAATGAAAGGCATACATTTTTCATGTTGAAGTCCAAACTGTGTCTAAAAGAGATTAATTTACTTTGATAATTATACAGCTGAGAGGTTTTTGGAACTTGCATTTCCTAGAAATACTCATAAAAAGTTCCAAACAAATTGAGTTATACAGTTAGGTGACGGAAACACTTGCTTCACTTGAGCAAAATCTCAGCAAAACAGTATGACTTTTCACCATCATGCCCTGACACCAGCCTCCCTCCCCAGAACCGAGCGTGACCAGCTTTAGCTCGCCCTCATGTCCCTTCTCTTTCATTCCAGTCATTTAATCCTGGAACAGTATCAAGATAGAGATCTGCCTTTAACCTCCACAAAGGGACGCGCTCCCCACTTCATCACTCAGCGTCCGGCCACGGTGCATGCCAAACAATCCCATTAGCCTGAAACGCCACGCCAGGAAGGACAACATCCTGAAGCAACCACATTCCATTCAACTGTATCTCAAATTTTATATGTCAATGTTTCCAAAAATATAAATAATACATACCAACCAAACATATTTTACATTATGTGTTTTATCCAGACAAACATGGCTATGTACTGTCTATACAAAAAACACAGGTTAGGAAAATGTATAATTGTATAATTAATTAATTTTAACATTGGTCACATTTAGTAAGTGGTTTAGTGATAATGATGCAGTAATTACTGTAGGTTTGCAGTCTAAAACAACAACAGCTCAAACTTTCTCCATGTAAACAAATATACAGCCATCAGGCATAACATTATGACCACCTGCCTAATATGGTGTTGGTGCCACTTTTGCTCCAAAGCAGCCCTGACACATCAAGGCCGGGACTGTAATTTTACCAAGAGAGTGCTTATAGACAGGAAACAGGGAGAGAGAGAGGTATATGTTAACCTTAGAGTGTTACCCTGTTCACTACTGACTACAGTTATAGTTTCCTAGATAGTGCAGCCCTATACAGTGTTGTGATTGGGGGGTTTGGGACTGGGGGTCGTAAAAAATAGCAAAAATTCACCAGTTCTGATAACATGTTCAGTGCATTATGGTGTATTGTGATTTTGCTGAAAGGGTTACATTGCATCAAGGAGAAAACAAGAAACATCATCCAAAGAAAAACTCTCAGAGACTGGTTTGTCCCATCTGTGCTCCTCCCAACATCCTCTCTCCTCCCAACATCCTCTCTCCTCCCAACATCCATGCACTCATGTGTCAGCATTTGTAATGAAGTCACTCAGAGCTCCACTCGGCTTTTACTCAAGAGGAAATAGGCCGCACCATCGCTCTGAGTACCTTTTTACAACTCAGCGCTGATCAATTAATGACTACCAATGAGAGCCGGAGATATTCATACGAGGATATTAGAGTGAGGCAGAGAGGAAGAGGAGCACAGGCAGCAGGTCATAAAGAATGAATTGCCACGGCAGAGAGGCACTTTCACATCACGCTCACACTGATACCTCTGAATGCTGCCAACACATGCACAGATTGCCAGCTTCCACATAGTCCCAAATAAATGTACATAATAAAATCCCTTTTGTGTGAAATATTAATGTTTCTACTGGGAAAACATTGTAGCTTTCCAGATATTGAATGATGTGTACTTCTCTGGGTATGTTTGTGGCTCAAGGCAACTTTTTTTCCCCTTTTTTTCTACAGTCAGATAACATCTCCCAAGTTTGATGCAATACAGAAATAGAGGAAAAAAACACAACAGCATCTCACTTTAAAATTGTTGGATCTGCTTGGTCATTTCTTTTTTTAAATTCCCTGTCCCTATTACTTATGTGCAAATGGTTTGTACACACTTTTAAGTTTAGGGAAAAACACTAGGATAATGTGAAAAAATGGAACATGTACAACTTGTAGTCCAACCAGCTTTTAGTCCATAATTTGTCTAAATACTGAAGATTAATTCTCATCTGATAATACTCAGGCGTGTAACAGCAACAAATGTAGGCAGTACATTTTGAAGTTATGTGTTTACAGGAACTATAATTATTCCATACCAGGACAACAGTATTTAAATGCTTTTGTAGCTTGCTTGCTTGAAAGTAAGTATCATAGTAACTTATTATTCATACAGCTAAATAATCTATCACAATTGTGTTGTGCTGGAAACATTGTATATTTAAAGTGCAGATTCATGACGAACATTTCTCAAACCCACTATCCAGCACACTTTGCAACTTAGCCATAGGTTCCTTCCACACAGATAAACAAGGCTCCTAAATTTACAGTTGTTTCAGTATTTCCCAAAGGTTGGACAAACACAAAAAACAATGTTCATAGAGTGTAAAACACATGATAACATTGCAGCGGAAGGATGTGTGAGGACAGACAGATAGAGGACGGTGAAGAGGGGTGGAGTTACTCACGGCTCCTGTCACCTTTCCACCTCCAGCTTCCTTTTAACTTCCCCTGTGCGTCTCCTGGCGTACACGCTCCATTCATGACCACAACCAGTAACACCACCACCACCACCACCACCGTTCGACTGCCCCCCCGGCTGCTGGACATCCCTGCCTGGGATGCTGGAGTTGGTGCTACAGCTGAGCGATGAGGGCTGTGGGGAGTTCTGATTCACGCTTACACATCTCTGTGAGGAATATCCAAACTAACAATTGCAATCCCATAATGACTATGCATGTATTGTTTATAGGTGTAGTTATAAATTTAAGACAAAAGGGGTTGGCTTTTTTATTTAACAATGCTGAATTTCTATGCTGTGTGAAAAAAAGTATTCCAAAAGCCACACTTCCTTGTTGGTTTTCCTCGAAGCCTGACACTGTAACCCCACAGGGAGGTGACAGTATCCCCTCCTCTTCCTCCTGGGGGGTTGAAAGACAATATCACAGAGGGATTGTAAGTCCGGCAACGGCAAGGTAAACCCAGATTTCTGAAGCTTCTCGTTGGTATAAAAATATTTTGTATTCCATGTATTTGTTGGTTTTAGTATAGTCCAGGTCAAAACAGGTCCCACGAGCAAAGATAGAAACAAAACAATGTTTATCTTGAAGCAGTTGCGCAAGTCATAAAGTGGATCAGTGACTCCTGTCACTTCTACCATGCATTGTCTTGACTAAGTGTCTGTCCCAGAGAACGTGCGTTTACCGTTGCATTTCTATCCTTCTCCTTCCCCCCCCTCGGTCCATCCAGTACTCAGCTCGGATCACATGAGACGACGTTGATATGAAAATAAGCAATAAATCACAGAGATCAGCACACAGCAGCCTTGACTTTGTCAACAGAGCGAGTGCGCGACTGAAAGAGGGAGAGGGAGGAGGTGTGGAGGAGAGAGCCTGAGTGAGACGTGGGGGGTGTGAACCATTTCTCAAGTCTGATGGCTCTTGTGCTTTTGTAAGCCTGCGATGCTTGTTCCTGAGTGTATTTTCATTTTACAAATAGATGCCCTTCTTAAAGTTGCAGCCTGTGCACAGTGTGAGCACTTTAATCAAAGTGTCATGGCAGTTTTTACATTCACAAACAGGGAAATAACTCCAGTCTCAGCATGCACCTGTGTACACTTGTATGGAGACCAGTTTGGCAACATCCTAATGTGCTTGTAAAAGTCAATCTGAAATTGCCCCGAGTTAATAACTGCAAAATTGTCTTGAATAGACGTTTAAACAGTGTCATTAAACAGAAGGTTGCACAATGACATTCACTATAAAACTGAGCAGCTCTTTTCATTTTTGCAAACCATCTTCAAAACATGCTATTTACAAAGTGGCTAATATTGACTACATTTTTCAAGGCATCCCACAGCTCACACTTGTCTTTGTACTTGGTACTTGTTCTGTACCCCACGGTAGACTTATTTTGCAGCAATAGAACAGACCAGAAGAGTTTTAGTGACAGAATTAATGACAGCAAATCAAAAAACAAAGTCAAAACAATAACACAACAGACAGGGTCTAACAAGATCCCAAACGCAAAAATCGAATCGACTAGAACAGGGTTTTTCAAACTTTTTGTGTGTGTGGACCACTATTTGTAATCAAAAAATTTTGCGGACCACCTCATAACACACATAATAAAATGTCTACACACAGTCTTACCTGAATTAATCCGCACCTCTAAATAGGCTTACTAGCACTACTATAACTAGTCATCACATCAGTGTGCAACAGGCTTGTTAAAAGAAAGTTTACTGCACACAACGGCTGCCTCTTTTCTCTTCAGAGAACCTGTTGCTATCCACCGATCCATAACGACACTGAACTTGAACGCCAGAACACCACTGGCCTATTTTAGTAATCGCACAATAACTTGACAATTTAATGCAAATGTTATATCAATATAGGCCTACATATTCTTTTAATTTTTTTTATGGGAATTTCCTGGTAAAATGAAGGTAAAATATTGTTTTATTTTGCCTTTCCACGGACCACCTGCAGTACCCTCACGGACCACTAGTGGTCCGCGGACCACAGTTTGGGAATGACTGGACTAGAATATAAATAAGATAATAAGATAAAATTATGTCACATTACAATTTATAGTGCCAAAATAAATTGCAAAATGAGTACATTTTTGTCAATGCAAAAAGAAACTGTGAACTATTGTAGATTTCACAGTAAAGGCATACAGTATATATTCAAGTTTATGTAACAAACTCACCATATCCCATACTATATTATTATTATTATTATTATTATTATTATTATTATTATTATTATTATTAATGTTAATATTAATTATATTTGTGTTACGAAAAGCATTTTGTGTTCTGTTTTATTTATTGTTTTTTTTTTTTTTTACAAATCTATGGCACTTACAAACCCTACAGAGCCCTTTACTGCTGACTGGGTGTTATAGATTAGATGGACAAATACAATGTTAATTTGTGGCCATCCCCTCTGATTTATTGAGGCACATGAAAACAGTATGGTACCCTTGACCATGGGTTTGTGATAAATCATGCCATATATGCAGTGTACAGACCAATTGTTTTGCTTTTAACATGTATTACTTCTGCAGTGTGTACAAGTATTAGCACACTGCACACACAGACATTTTAGTTTTAATAAGGCAGGTCTAATGGTCGCTGCCAGGTTGTCTTCTCTCATTTCTTCCCACAGAAAAGCAATGAATTATCAAATTAATAAATAATACATTTACACAAAAACAATAATAATTTATATATGCCTGGGAGAGGATTTTTTTCTTTTTTTCTACTTCCAAATAAAATAAATCACTGTGGCCAAAATGCCAAAATAATTTCTAAAAAAGTAGACAGACATATGACTTTATTCATCATTTACAAAGCATGCCCTCTACATTAAATTTTTATATAATATTTCCAAGTCGGCAGCCACACCCGGGGGAAGCCATGGGAGAAACTGGTGTACCCGGAGGAAACACGGGGATTACATGCAAACTCCACTCAGACAGGTCCCGTCTGACCTGGGAGTCGACAGTGCTAACCACTGTGCCACTGTGCCTTTAATAAGCTTTTTGTAAAGTTAGCATCTATAAAGTTAGCATCTATAAATTGGTTATTGGTCATTAATTTATCATAACATGATGCTTTACTACTGTGTATCGTGCAGTTAATATAAAGCATTACCAAGCTTTATGTTATTGATTAATACATTTAAGAAAGTCTCAATGTAAAACAAATATTGCATACTCACTACTCACCAATACGTTTGTGTAGCTAATATATATGACTCTTTTACAGTACATATTTCATCATGTTTTCATATCTTCTCAGACAGTGAGAGAGGCCATTTTTAGGCCCTCTGACTTTTCAGTTAAATTAATTTCTTTGAGACAAAGAGGAACAATAATGCTGCAGTGAGTGCTTGTATGGCAATATATGCTCTTTATCAGTATCTGCCCAACAGATAACTATATGAATAAATATTAGCATTCTTTGTCTGTTGAGGTTCACCCATCCAGGAGATATTTATGAAAAGGTTTCAAAGATGACATCTGTACTTAGGTGTAGGCATGTCCATTCTAAGGAAGGGGAGGATCGATACCAAAATTCAATTATTGATTCTCCAGCCGTTGGTTGCTAGCTAAAATGTAACTACATTGGGAGTGGGACAACAGAAGTAGTAGTACATCCATAATTGGGACTTGACAGAGTAAACTGCACTGGACTGAACACCAGACAGAGAGATAGCATGTCATCATGTTCAACGAGGAAACATTATTCATCTGATGAAGGCAGCAACAGTGAGTGTGATTGTAAAAACAAGATCAGTGGTTTTGATAAGTTAGTGACAAGAGCAGTAACAAATATTAGAGTAATAATATGAAGTGTGTAAAGTTTTCTTTTTTTATCTGTTTTATATCCTGACTCTTTGTCAACTCACGTGTGGTTGTTTTGGTCAGCAGATGTTTAGTGTTGGGTGCATTGAGCACTTCCGGCGCTACACTTCCGGTATTGGTATCGGATCAATATCACAATAGTATTACTTGGTTATGGATCGAAACAGAAATCACTGGTATCGCCCATCCCTACTGGTAAAAGAGCTGAGTTTTATATGTCTCAGACATGTGATTGGACATGAGCTGGTGAAAGCTAGACCCTAATTTTAGTGTCATTAAGAGTTGAATGTGCAGTGTGAGCACTGATGGAGTCATCGTTATGCTCCTGTGGACCATTAGCATGACTCAATTCTTTGCTACAGACTCAACTTCAAATTCTATGAGTCCAATTATTATTATTTATTTTTATTAATCAGGATTTTTTGACAGAGTACGACAGAAGTACTGTCAGTTCTCTATAACAGCAAAAACATTTTACTATTCACTATTCCACCAATACTGACTTTAATATCAGCATATACTATGTTCTGCACAAAATATCATATTATGCACAGACGGTGAAATAAATACCGCTGTAACATTTTTCTGCAGCCCATCCCAATTCTTGTCTCCCATCGATTACTTTTTTATCCAGTGCACTGTCCTCACAAAATCTTTTCCAAAAGCATATACATTGTGGTCAAACCTCCCGCAGACATAGATGTACAGTACCCTGCTCAGTCGCCGTACACATCACTCGGACTATTTTAGTAAAAGACCAACTCAGCAAGTCTGGGTGTAGAGTTACGGCGCTGGGTTTCACTCTGGACGGTCGGGCTGTCAGGACGCAGGTGAGTGCAGGTTAATGCGGGGAAGTGGGGTGTCAGCAGCCCCCTCCCTCCTGCCCTGCTTCTGTCTCTCACATGCCCTTCATTACTGCTGCGTAAAATGCTCTAAGTCGTTGTAATGTGCTGCTAATGGAAAACACAGAGTTTAGTCGTGAGGCTTGTAAATGAGAATTTACAGGAAGAGGTCAAAGGAGTTGTATACTGGCTGTAGGACTTCTTCATAGGATGGAGTAATGAAGTGAATACTGAATAGTGAAGACAACCGGACGGTGAGGTCCTATTCTCCAACTCAACTGTAAATCAATGTAATACTAGGTTTATACCTGGATTTAGTTTTTTCCTAATCATGGTTTTGTCCTTGTTCTAATCCAGGTTAACCCTTAAATCCAGGGTCTAGATCTAAATTTAGTCCTAAAGGTTGTCCTGCTTTAGTCCTCTGTTCATGTTTCTGGACTGGGGCTTAGTTTAGTGCAGTGGTGTTTCCTGCAAAGAATTATTAGTGTAGTCCTAGTTTAGTCCTAGGTTTATCATTTGTTTTGGCCCTGCATTTAGTCCAGGTTTAGGATTACTGTTGTTTTGGTTCAGTCCTACTTTAGTCTTTGTTTATTGATTTGGGCCTATGCTTAGTAATGAAATAAGTCCTAGTTTTGCATAGGTTTAGTTCTCTTTTAGTCATGATTTAGTCTTGTTTTACTGATTATGACCTGGTTCAGGGTCCACAGCCCTTATCCTGGCTATAGTCAGCACTGGTTTGATGCTAGGTTTAGTCCCAATCCTAATTCTTGTTTTGATCCCAGTGTTGGATAGAGTCCCAGGTTTAGGCCTACAAATTCTCTTTGTTTAGGTTTAGTCTCTAAATCAATCTCGGTTTAATTTAAGGTGTACTTTTGGTTGTCAATAACGTAGTTCCTGCCATATTACTGGTTTGTTCATTGGTTTATTGCTTGTTTAGTCCTGGAATGGCCATGGGTTTAATTTAGGGTGTGTTCTTGTGCTTTGCAGCTTTAACAGCCAACTTTAGCAAACCTTGGAGAAAATAAAATGACAATGACTCAAAATATCTACCCAAAGGTATAGTGGAACATTTAGATCCCATCTCGGGTAATATGTTTCTTCATTACTTCCTTTAGGTGCTTATGACCCTGTTGGACACTGCCTTACACAAATGCTCCCATTAATCAGTCCAATAATCGAGATAAGGTGGGCCTCAAGGACTGTGCTCCTAAAGGTGTAATTAATTAGTTACATTAGCCGCTGATGGAGCGCTGATTAAAACGGCACTCAATGATTAGGCATCTGGAATCATTAGCCCTGCACCAAAGACCGGCCACTAGAAGCCCCAAGACGCCAATCCAACACACCAATGCCCACCAAATGTCAGCGTCAATGCCAGCTGCTCTGAGACACGGACAATACAATACAAAAGGTGGAATTAAGGGCAAGTCACAACAGAGAAGAGAGACAGGAGGCTCTGTGTACTTGAGAGAATAAAGGTAGACCACAGGTGGATGAACAAACATAGTCTTATGTCACGTCAGCAAAGTTATTATAGGCTCTGATTCTATGTTTTTTTTTTTTTTTACAAGTGTTGACATGATGTGGATGTCAGAAAGAAACTACATACAATGCTTGTTTGCTCTGTCACAAAACTGAGTGATCTTTTAGTCATCCAAAGTTATGCAAGCATTAAGGCTTAACTGGAATTTCTGCTCAGATCCGATCCTTTGTTTGGTTGTTCTAACTTTGAATGCTATGAACATGTGACTTTCTTAGTGAGCTCCTTACCATTCTGACTTGAGGTCCAAAAGCCATTAAAACAAAAGACACACACGTCATAGGGACTGTGGATCAGATGCTGACAAATGTCTTTGTAGATGATAACAAAGGAGAAATATCTCCCACAATCCACTTTTAACACGTATCATCTTATAGCATTCTTCCAGAGCCTAAAGGTATGATGTGCAGTGTTGGTCTAGTCAGGCCAACATCGTGCATCTCCACTTTCTGCTACTGGTTAAATTATGTAAATGTTTTCTATTTCTATTGCTATCAAATTAACTCCAAGAATACTGTTTTTACCTCAAAAGAGTGTTTTTGGATTTGTTAAAATATTTGAATTCTTTGTACGAAATCAAAAAATAATATACGTATGTGGGCAAACCATTTCAAAAAGTGGCTGCAGTTTTAAAATAGCCTTAGACCTTAGCATCTTTAACAGTTTTTCCGATAAATACTTTGCAGATATGAGGCAAAAATAAATTTACAAAATGATAATGAATTGTCAAATACAACATTAATAACTCAACACATCCACGCTACATCAGTCTTATACTCACACTGGTAATGAGCTCTGGCAGCTTTCTGTATTTATTATTCATATAATGGAAAACCTCACAGCTGGTTAGAACTCATTCATGTTATTACATGGTGTTAACCACACCTGCCATTTCAAGGTTGACTTGGCAATAACCGTAGATAATAAAAGAAACATAATCCTGTATAATCTACTGTATTATTTATATAAATCTTGGTCAGCACTGTAATGTATTGTATGTGCTTTTGGACTGGTTTGTTGTAGTGCCATCGCCAAGGCCTTATGTTTCCTCAGAGACAATGAAGTCCATCCTATCTTATCTTTATGTTAGAGTGCCTCTTTCTATCTCCCTATTTCCCTGTATCTCTTTTTAGTCAGTATTTAATGCAGCGATGCCCGTCTCAGAGGACTGCTAACCCCTGCAATCCTCTAAAGCCCAGATCAAATGACTATCCCTGGAAACAAGCATTATTAAAACGCTTATGCTGGGAAATGTTTAAATGCTTAGTAATGTGTATGCTTTCTGATTTTAATCATGGAGCTGCCTATGCAGAGTGACGACGAGTTTGTATGAGATGTTCTGATTATACTTTGTAATCAGCTAGATGAATTATAAAGTTTAACATTTATACATCAACAAGAGATATTGTGTCAGTGACCTTCAGCGGGGAAGTGATAGAAAATGTTCTGTCTTGGGTATATTACTGCTCTTGTCCCAGTGTAGTGCTTAGTTTAGTCCTGGTATTGGACTTGTTTTAGTCTTGAATTTTATACTGTTTCATCCTGGGTTTAGCTTTGGTGGTTTGGTGCGGGTAAGCCCTGAAGAGACACGTGTTTCCAATGTCCTGGGTCCAGAAGAGCGGCTATGGAAACAATGACATCCCAGAACTGCCACAAAGTTGTGTCTCTAGTTGAGATTTAATTGTGTTTAAAGCAGACTTTTAGAAATGTGTAGCAGCTAGAGGCTGGAGGTAACACCCACATTTGCACTGCCCAACGCAGCTACCTCCTGCCCGTCTGCAACTCTGCCAGTGCTGCGAGGGCTGGTGCTTAAAAAAGCAAGGCGTGTCCTGATGCAGACGGGTACAACAGCTGATCTTAGTCAAAGCACAAGTCAACAGTAGTGTGTTTGTTCTTTAAAGCCCATTGTAAGTGAATTTAGGAACAGGACCACAGACTGATGCAGACATCTTTTTTTATGGAAGCACAAAAACAGTTGTTTATTTAAAAAAAATATTTATGGTAATAATCATTATGCTACAGCCAGGACAGAGCATGGCTAAATAAAAATATACACGTTATGTCTATCTCCCGGGACAGCAACACATCCGTGACAGATTACAGGATTGACGTGCTTTACACTGGACCCTTGCTTCTCGTTTTTGCCTTTAAATGTCAGTCTAGTGTTTACCACAGTTTCATTCTGGCCCAGCTCAGTTCTGCCATCATGATGTGACAGAAGGGAGGAAGGATGGTACAAAAAGATCCAGCCTCCAGCAGAGACGAACAGGAGGGGAGTCAGACTGACTTTGTACCATTATCGTAACAGAAGATGGACAAAGCCTGTGCAAGGAGAACAATTATGTACAAATGCACTTTGATTTATGTGTTCTTCAGTAACCAAATCACACTTGAGAAAATGCAATATTTACACCAACAAACACAAAGAGAAAGTGAGCTGCAATTGTCACGGCAGATAATCAATACAGGCCAAAACAATGTGACACAAAAGAATTGTACATGTTACAAAAACCTTCAACAGTGAGAGGAACACGGTGAGAGTTTGGGCTGCACTAGCACCCGCTTTGAGGAAATGGAAAGAAAAAGAAATCAGAAAAAAGGTAGTAGGAAAGGCAATACCCTAAAAATACCAGCTTGATTCAAATTTCAAGTCTTATATTTGTGTTTTTGATATGCCTGGAATTTTAAATAAATGGTCATGAGTAGTCGGTTCTATTGAGCGTGTGGTCAATAGGTGAGGTTCCAGTCCGACTTGTGTTGGCTAAGAAAGTGAAAGGGTCTGGATGGCCAGGCTAGTTGGTATTCATTTGGATATTCGAATAATATAGTTCCAGATCAGTGCAAAAAGAGTAAAATAACATTTATGTTAGGCACTCTTTCCATTTTGATCCCAAACACAAGATGCATTAAAGTTTAGTGCATTCTCGTGTCTTGAGAGATGGCACATGGAATAGCCGTCAGCGTTCCAGCGGCACAATGGGATAACACATTCCTGAGGCACCAATGCAAAGAAGCCAAGCTAAAGTACAGGATGAGAAGATCTCTGCTGCTTCTAGGATGTGTCTTCATAGCTGCCATTTTAGGAATACAAAGGGAGTGAAATCATCCAGTTTAATGTCCCCCTTTATTCCAAACAGATCTGTGCTAGAAATCAATGTTCAATGGTCAATGTTGCATTGCAGTGATATTAAAAGGTGCATTCCTGTATCTTGTGTGTGTTTGTGCAATTACTGTTTTAGTTTTTTGAAAGTTGGGCAGATGAAGTATAAAATAGCTATAAGATATCTGTCTGCAATTTTATGAGTGCAATCTTGGGCACTGACAAATGATTTAAAGATTAGAAAGCATTCATTATCAATGCTCTAACAAGTATAAAAATAGAAAATTAAGATAAAATTTCAAGAATTGCAGGGTGTTAACTACTAGAAATAAAAAGTAAGTGCATTTTTGTGCAAAAAAATATTGTCAACATCACTCATTTGGGCTCTAAATTGCAGTTGAATTGTGGTGTAATATTTTGGATGTTGTGTGTTTTATTCCTTTGTACGTATTTAGCTATTTACTTATGCATGTGTTTATATTATTGCCTTATGGTTTTTACTTTTGCATGGTTTATAATCAAGTATTATGGTACAAGGGGGCACTGGGGAACTAGGACAAAGGTTAGAAGGAAGTCTGTCTCCACTAGAAGGAGGGGGTCTTCCTTCCCCCTAAGAGTAATTGTAAATGTGAAAACTGTATAAAAACCCAAGTCCTAGTTGCAGACCTTTAGTAGAGCTGGGAATAGTCTACTCGGGTCATTTGTTGTCGTTACAATAAAGACTGTATGGCACTGAACTGGTTGTTTGCTTATGAGTTTCTTGCTTATGGTGTGCTGATGGCTGGGGGTTCAGTATCAGACACAACAGTAGTAGTCCATAGACATTACACATCAGACAGAAATCTGTTGCCGGATAATTGATTTATGTTGTTTAGTGTGACAGGTACGAATTGTTTAAGGTAATGTGACATTGACTGAGAGCAAAATAGCTAAATTGTTAACTATAATACCCAATTGAATATTGCTGTGTGCTACTGGAATATGTTGACAATGACAGCCATCTTTGGGAGGTCAAAATGTCTAAACCTGATTTCTCTAGGTTTTATCTTTAGTTATGACTATGTATGATGTCTCATATAAGTTACCTTGTTCTAAGTTCATATGACCTGATCTGTGCCAAAACTGTGATAAATGCAGAGATTTAAGGAAGTCAGTTTAATTATTGTTTTGGAGGAAGGTAAAAGAAGCATAAATTAGCCAAACACATTCCAGCCATACTCTGTGATGACAGCTCTTTTTTCACTCGGCATACCACAGCTCACAATGATTTAGATTGCACTCAAACTTCTAGGATGCTCCTCAACATCCAGATCAGTCCACATTAATAGACCCGGTGTCGACTCCAGTTGAGAATTACCCAACAATCTACAATCTACAAGTATTTGGCAAACCCGCTGTTTGTGAGAGGCTCATGTGCCGACGATAATAAACAGGAGCACTCCTGGCATTCCTTGCCCTTGGGGGTTGGTTCAATCAACATGGCTGACCCGCCCTCTCACACCTCCACCCCCCATCTGTCTTGTCTACTATTAAGACACTCTGCACTCTCCAAACAATGGAAAGCCACTGTGGCGACCTGGCTGAAGGTTAATGTGTGCAGAAAGAAAACACATGCGACTGATTACACTGCCGACAAAAGGCACACCTCAGTGTCATCTGGAAAAACATAAAGGGCGGGATATTTTGTATTCATTCTGTTTAATGTTTAATATAGGATAACCTCATAATAGCCCACTGAGAAACTGCACAAATGTAACACAAAACCATAACAAAAAAATGCAAATGAACAAGTTCAAGAGCAGTCCAGCATAATATTTGTCTCATAATGATAAAAATATTAATAATAATCTAATTAATAATAATTAAAAATAAATTAGCATACAGTCTTATTTAGAAGAGGTCTAGTGCTCTCCCTTGTTTCAGACACTTGGTTCCAGGCCTGTCAGCTCCACTTCTCATGTTCACAGTCGCCTGTTACTCATCCACTCCTCTAAAGCAGGGGTTCCCAAACTTTTCAGACCGTGGCCCACCAAATAATGCGAGAGCCCCGTGACCCCCCCTGAACTCACAAGTGAACACAGTCTGCAAGTACAGGACAAAAACAGAAACTATGCTATGCATATTGCAGCTCACACATGCTTCATTTTAATTTTTGCCATGGAACAACAATGAGCCACTTGTCTCCAACCCACTCTGATTCCTTTTCAAATAAAATCATTTTAATAATAATTAAGATAAACTAATGTCACATCAAGATTTTAAAAACTTTTGTGGCAATTTCACACAACATCCACGACACACACAAAAAGGCAAATGTAGGTTCAGTAGTGTTGTGTCTTGTGATACGACAGTACGGGTCCGTAGTTGGTGAATGCATAGAAAGAGTCCAAACTGAAGAAGACGGGATTAAGATGGTGGAGACGATGCTCAGTACAGGTTGTGCTCCTTTACTGGGCCACACTACATCACAAGTAAGAGCAAAGAAGTACAAACAGATAAAAAGATTTTTACAGCAATGACACCAACACCAGTTTGTTTTCTGCTTGTCTTCCCTGATTGTGTTCATTATTTCTGAAGACATATGCAACAAGAGGTTCGCCTAATTAGAAGTCCAAGTATTCTCATCTCTAAAATATTAATATGAACAGAGATCTTAACATAACTTTTGACCATTCTTAAATTTCACTAAAAACATAATAGTCTTGGGGTAGCACGAGCCAAAGGTCTGTATGTAAAGTAATGTCCATTATGCAAAACTCTATTAAAAGTTGAATTACTTGGATTAAAGACAACAGACAGCTGGGGCTGTTGTAACAGACTGCAACATCATGGTTTCATTTCAGCTTTTAATAAGTGCGGAGTTTCAGCTGTGGACTTTATGAAGCCCAGTAGATAACATTGAAAAGGTAGCATTATGCAGATTTTATGCCAATTACAATTTCATCTGTCCTTGGAGCGTCTGCTCATGTCATCCTCGTCTGGCAACAGCAGAGTTAAAGTCATCTGCTTACTTCCCTCGAACACACACACACACACACATTTAAACACACACACATCCCACTCTCATTCCAGTAATGGCTGTCGTCAGCGCTCTCACCTTCAGTGAGACTCCAGCCCGCAGCACTATCCACCTCAGCACAGTGCACTCCACTGGCTGATTTACAGCTGCTGTAGCCGTGGGGCCATCTGGACCATAACCAGTCCTCAGCACTCAGCACCGGGACACACCCTCCAAACACACACTTCCTGTCTTCTGTTCCCTTTACAGAGATTTTTAATGTGTGAAAAGATGGATTATGTTACTACATCCGCATGCCGTATCTGTCTTCAGTGACTATTCTGACTGTAGCAATAAAAAAAAAAAACAGTTTCTATAGAGCAGTTAAGCCATAACATGTGCTGGACTGTTTTGGTGAATACTGTGGCACAATAACAAGGGTAAAGGTGGCGCAAAAACAAACCTAATAAAATAAACTAACTTTACCTGCCTTTTATTCTTGGGTGATTATTGATGGCTGACGGAGGGCAGAGGAAAATAAATAATTTGACAAATGGCACTGGGTTGTAACATCACCTGCTGATCCAGTTATTTAGGTCCCAAACATGTCCGATCCACTGAGGCCATGACTCCATTAGATCTCACTATATACTCTATATACTATATTTTGGATTGACTACACTATGTTATTAATTTATTTATGTTTGGAAAGTCAAAATGTAGTAAACAGTATCAAAGCACCAATGTGTACCGTTATCTGTTCTGGATCCAAGACAGTATATGTACAGTCAGATCCAAAAATATTGGACTAATCTTTTTGGCTCTATTCTCCACCACAATGGGTTTGAAATGAAACGAACAAGAGGTGCTTTAACTGCAGACTTTTAGCTTTTTATATCCAAACCAGGTGAACTGTGTAGGAATTACAACAGTTTGTATATGTGCCTCCCACTTTTTAAGTCTGCAGTTAAAGCACCTCTTGTTCGTTTCATTTCAAATCCATTGTGGTGGTGTACAGGGCCAAAAAGATTAGAATTGTGTCGATGTCCCAATATTTATGGACCTGACTGTATATAAACTGTATGTATACTCAGTCAATGCTGGACACATTGACTGATTGGAAGGGCAGTAAAATCTTCTCCAAATGTCAACTTTTTACTCAAACAAAGTTTGTTGAATTTATCGTCTGGCTACATAGCTAACACACCGACTGCAACCTGGTTTACTTGCTTAGGTGGAAATTGAATATGGAAAAGCCAGATGAGGATTTGCTTAGTCGTCTTGGCAAAAGCTGTTTTATAGTTAGTAATTTCATTGATTTATAGTCAAACACATTATTATTATTATTTAGTGTACTGCTGAGTAAAATTGTTGAATATTTTAATAAGTGTGTTAATAATGTTTGTCATTGCTGCCTGCCTCAGTCTTTTGCCATAAACATACTAAGGCTCAAAATAAGAAGTGTGCAAATTCATGACACAAATACATCTTCCTGACTAAGACTTACTTTCTGTCCCCCAGGCTGTGATTGTGCTGACCAGAATACAGGCAAGGAGCCATTTATTCCCCATTACCCCATACAACCACACTTTGAAAACATGAAATCCTGAATATCTCTTTAAAAATTCCTGTCTTTGATCCTTAAAATTGCTCACACAGCATCCACCACCAGCAGATTCACACTCACAGCAGGGCACCATCGATCCTCCTCTTAAAATATAACCTTTTCACAGCTTTTCAGAAGAGCTCACAGTTACTCACAGTTACTACAAAATCTACTCACACTGCAGTCTGTCATAAGACGGATCCAGAACTATTCAAGGGAATAACCTCATAACCTCTGATGTACACGTGGCTCATTTATGATTATGTCAGTGTCATAACAGAGGATACACATCTTTAACGCCCTGTGCCTCTCATTTAGCTGGTCTCTAAAGAGCCTCCTGCTGCTGTTTGTGCTTACCAGAGTGTGATACAAGAAGCCCATCAAACATCTGGAGCTGTATAAAACATGTTACTGTGAGCATCAACCAAGCATCAGAACAGGCTTCAAGTAGCTGCCAAATATGCCACAGATGCACAACAGAGGTACAACAGTCAGGAGGGGGCGCTGTGGGAACGGACGAAGGGTTAGCCACTGATTCCACCCCAGAGATAGATGCAGAGGACACGGGGCCAAAACGTCAGAGTGACAGCTGTTTCAGGGCACACTCTACACCACACATCGATCGGATCAATTATTTAGAGATACCTTAACATGTACACAAGCAGACACAAGGTTCAAGGAAAAGGGCTTTGAGAATATAGCACAAGCACAAACGTTCATTGGAGGGATTTGCATATCAGATGTGTTTCTGGTGTATTTTTACACACATGGAGCAACCTCAAGCTCCACCTGTTCTTTAAGCTGCTACAAACTACAACCCACAGGTGTCCAGCGGAAACTGGACTGGAGGCCACAGGTAAGCTTGTGCACATTATTTTAAGAAAAAAAAAAAAAAAACATTGGCAAATTAAAAACATTATTACAAGACATACTGTAAGATAACTGAGGACAGAAATAGCTAAAGGCTTAAAAATATCCTGTGCGTAAATGATAAAGCATCAGACATGGGTTTGACTGACACATGAAATAAATAATCCTACAAACTGTATTATGTATTACACAGTGAGGTGAAGCACAGTGTTAGCGCAGCTGCTCACCAGCAGAGGGCACTATCTGACAGAGAAACAGAAATCCAAGTCAAGGTATGAAGGTTTATTCCATACAAACTATACAATTAAATTATTCTGTTTATATTTTTTTAATGAACTATCTCAAGAATTTATTTATCTATTAATAAACACAATATTCAATTTTATTAGCTATTCAGGCACAAATGGCATCTCTAGACTTGTTAGGAAACTAAATTGAAATAAAGTCTATATTTGTAATGTACCATAGTACACTAAAAAGTGCACTAAAATGAGTTTATTCCAGTGTGAAAATAATAAATTATGTTGTAAAATATGTAAATAATTTTGTACATTTGCAAATGCTTACAATAGAAGGTTGAGTCTTAGTCTTAAAGACAAACTATTCTTGTTCTTCCAAATATCATACAAGGTTTTTATAATTATTTGTTTACATTGTGGCCAGTATCACCGACTGGTCTTTTGTATTTTGGACAGAGACATATCATAAATTATAGCCATCTGGTGCTAAACCATTAAGAGATTTATAAACCAGCAGTGCTGTTTTAAAGTCTATTCTTATGGATATGTTTCTCTAAGTCTGGTTGAGACATCATCCCTTTGTCTCTGGAAATGTTTTTAAGGTGATAAAATGCAGATGATGTAATTGACTTAATGTGACTGTGGAAATTCAAGTCTGAGTCCATGATGACCCCTAGATTTCTAACCTGATTTTTAGATTTTAGAGAAAGAGACGAGAGGTGACTGCTGACACTTTCTCTTTGTTTCTGTCGCCCAAAGATGATTAGTTCAGTCTTGTCTCTGTTCAGTTGGAGAAAATTTATTTTTATTTTTTTTATTTAAAAAAAATATTTTGCATCCACACGTCAATCTGTTCGATGCAGTGACACAGTGAATGGATTGGTCCATTTTCAGCTGCTGTGAGTGAAATGTAAATCTGAGTGTCATCTGCACTCTAACTTTGGTAGGATACAAAAGTGACATGTGAAACTATTTCAGCAATGCATATATACATTTATACATACATTCATATTGACAATGAAAATATTTGTTAAACACTAGTTTATTAGGAGTTCATGGGACGGTGGCTGCTCAGTGGCCAACTTTGCCTCATGGTAAAGTCCACCACCACATGAACAAGTCAACCTGAGTGCCTCAGACACTGCTGTTACATGGGCCTGCCAAAAGAGGGCAGTAGAGCTCCATGTTGCTATACAAATCCTCCTCAGAGCTCTGTGGACTGTGGGCTCAGGTTGAACTTCATCTGCGGTTTCACTGGGACTAATTACAGTGTCCTTCATCAACAGCAAAATGTTAATGATGGCGCTGTCTCTGTTCCCATTCCTCAGACCAGAATGATTGTCCTGGGTTGGTTTTGAGCAGTGGCCAAAGTCGACCAACTATAATACATTCTGACACAAATACATCAAAAGTCTTTGTATCTCCTCTTTTCTTTTCCCATTCATTGATGTTCCATAAGCCCATAATCCCTTCAATTCAAACTTCCAGCAGAATCATCTTTTAATTGCGTAAAATAACCACTGAATACATAACCAGACCTCCTCCCTGGACAGATTTCTTGAGACGGCGGATTAAGTTGAGAATAAGCTTGTGAGATACAGTATTTTGTGGAAACAGATAAAAGTCCAGAGTGAAAAATTGTGACAGTAATTCAGGAGCTGCTGCGAGTGAGCCAGCGAATGAGGAGAGTAATCATATGGAGATGATAGTAGTGGCTCGGTGATTAATGGGCCCATTTTGGCTCCACAGCTTGGAAACTGGATCCACTTGGCCCTAAGAACGAGCCAAAAGGTAGAATTTTGACAATGCTATTTATCAAGCATATGAGCAACATAAATGAGGATGGACAAAACAGGTCGCTATAATTATCCAGTTTGGATATGATGTATACAGAGTGAATACAAGGGTATCCCTGTTTGAGTATTCAGAGAACCTATGTAACTCACAATTTTACAGGATTATGTTTTATATTAAATGTTCCAAATATGGACACTGGTTATACACTGGACATACACTGTACCCACACTGGACATACACTGTACCCACACTGTACCCACACTGGACATACACTGTACCCACACTGGACATACACTGTACCCACACTGTACCCACACTGGACATACACTGTACCCACACTGTACCCACACTGGACATACACTGGACATACACTGGACATACACTGTACCCACACTGTACCCACACTGGACATACACTGTACCCACACTGGACATACTGGACATACACTGGACATACACTGTACCCACACTGGACATACACTGGACATACACTGGACATACACTGACACAACCATTCACTCTCAGATAGATTCTAGAGCCTAATTACATGCAAAGGGGATTGAGTGATTAAACACTGCCTGGGCAGAAGTGCTCACACAGTCTGCCATCATGCTCCCAAATAAATAAGCATTTAAGACAAAAGCCACAATTGACTATTTCTAGATACATCTAAATTTCGTTATGCTGACTGGTCATAGTGTAACAAACACATTCAGCAAATTAATATTACATTTAAAACTTTTAGATGCACTAGGTTTTTGTCATTATTTTACATTTGGTAAAGACCAGAATTGCCGGTCGGAGTTATATTATTATCCTCGTACTGTCAGAGGGCTGCAGCTGCACTACCCTCACCACCCCAGGCACCACTTGTTGTTGGACAGGTGGGTGTCCAACATGGCAACTGCAAAGGACTGTATTAAAATTGCTTTGTTTTGAATGTACTCATATAAAAAGAATATTACAAATAAAGGTGTCTGTGCTACAGAGTCTTTCCCCATGGAGCACATTTATATGTGGAATAGGCTTCCAACAGAAGCTTGACAAGCTGACTCTTTTTAAAGTTTTAAAGTTTTTAAAAGTAAGCTTGCTCCTGATCCAATCACAACAAGCATATTTCTTGTTGCTTGCCCCCTGCTGCAAAGTCTTTAATTTAGTTTTTGTTGGTTTTAAAGACATGTGTTGTCTTGTACAGTCTATAAAGACACCAAATTTAAATCTTGTGAAGTCTAAATTGCGTCAAAACTAAAAGAAAATATTTTTGGGGAAAAGCTAATTTTTAAAGCATCCCAAACTCCATATAACAGAATGTTCTGGACTCTATTTGATGGTTCTTTATTAAATGTAACTAAAAAAGGCATTTCATTTTTACAAATAATTTCAAAAGAATGATCAAAACTTCATGTATCCTTTGTTATGACACATAACTCACAAGTTGTTTGTGAACTAATTGGCACAGGGACACACTGTCCAGACAGTGTGTCACCAGGGCACTTTCAGAGCTCTATGCAAATCCACTGCTAAATTTCATTTTTCTAATCCCTTTAATCAGAAGCAAGGGAATAAAGCCAGCTGGTAGGAACCCATGTTAAGATGTAATTAAGCATCTGATTGAATTTCAGCGCAGAGCTGACTGTGTGCCAGAGCCAGGAGGGGGTAGAGTACCAAGCGAGAGGGGGAGGAGGGACAGGCACTTGTGCTCCAGATTGAGCGCCAGGGCTGACGGTGGGGGACATGGTGCCCTGCCGATGGGGGACCTGGGGCTGCCGGCAGGCTGGGTATTCTCCAGCACGCTTTATTGCACAAGTGAACAGCCATCAGAGGCACATTTTTATACATTATGGCCCAGGCTCCGATGTCAATCATGTCCCTGCTGGCTTCAGAATGGATTCACCCTGCTTGAGAATTTTAACACAGGCCCCAAAAAGCAGGCACAAACAGGAGGTGGAAGGCAAATACAATGTTGTAGAACAGATTTTGAATGTTAAGTGAATTCTGAAAAGCCTTATCCCAAACCCAGACTGATTTGGTATGCCTAAAATATGTAGGATATTCTTAAATTCATTCATTAAATTTCTACCACGGATATGGATCACAGGGGGCTGGAGACTATGAGGGGCAGTACACCCTGGACAGGGCCCTAATTATTGCAGGGCTAATACTTAGAGACAACCACCACTGATAAACATTGAACCACACATTCATTCACTCTGGGACATTTTAGGGTTAATGTGTTAATGGTGCATTAAAAGGAACTATGGTGCAGTTGCTCTGCGAGTGCGGTTTATTTGGATAAATGTGAACGCTGCAATGCAAACCTCAGTGAGCACCAAACATGCTCTGAGACCCCTTCAAAACATGGGTCTCGCAGCACTACCTACTGAACCTACAGAGATTCATAAAACCCATTCAAATTTTATGACATAGTACATCAAATATCCAAAAGAGGTTTGAAAAAAGAGAAAGTCAATACAAACTAAAAGGGATGGGAATCTTAAAATAAAACAGGTTCAGGTAAAGGAATGGAGTATCATAGTGAGAGGGATCAATCTGTGGAATGGTCTGAGTGGAGAGGCTAAGGAATCAAGGACATGTCAGGTGTTTAGGAAATGTAGACATTTTAAATGTTGAGCATATATAAAAAAGAAAACTAACATGATAATTGGAGATCTGCTTACAAATAAAGGAAGGGTGGGGGTTCATGATTGGTTTATTTTTTATTATTTTGATTTTTTTGTAAAATATGGGGCAGGTCATATAAGACAGTATCTTCTTCCTGTTCCTTTAATTTGTTTATGGGAAAAAAAAAAACTATGCTTGTTTACTTTTATCTTTTATTATGTGGTTGTTTATTATGTTTTGTGGCCAGAGTGGCATGAATGAAATAAAAATGTCATTATTTTGTCATGTTTTCCCAAGAGGTTAAACATTATTTGTTTTTTCTTGGTTAAAACAGGATATGTCCCACACAGCAGGCTTTATTATAGAAAATACATAATGGGAACATACAGTTAACATAAAATGTCCTTTTATGTTTAATACTGTGCACCATATTGTTTGGCAAACTGTTGCAGTGTTAACAGACAAACACAGCTCTTTACAAATGATGATGCAGACAGTTTTCTTTTGCACCACATTTGTACCAAATCAGTTAACATTTTTGAGATTATTTTGTACTGTCATCATTTCTGAAATGCCATTGGAACGTGCTTATTCCACATATCAACGTTCTGTAAATAGACACACATTTTATTTGGAAAAGTGGACTAGAATTTAACATCCACCCACCAGAAGACAGGCACAAACACGTGCCACCTTCAAAAACCAAACACGGCATCATTGTACACATTGTTGTGTGTTAAGTGACACAGCTCTTTCATTCAGTCAACATGGCTTCACTATCACAACACAGCACTCTTCTGGGGTCAGTGCTGACAGATATAGAGCATGTACAACCTCCACGGCCCACCTGGGAGCAGCTCAAACGTGTAACCTCATCTGAAACAAAGAACCATGTGCATGTGGGGGCAGTAATGATATTCATTCCCTCCAAATGTATTCAGAGGGAGACAGAGACAATAAAGGCTGGTCTGGGGAGAGGGGAGAGCTGTCACACTAGTTTAGCCGGGCTGGGGCACAGGAAAGATACATTACTGGGGTCTTTCATCAGCATGTTACCTGTGGGGCAGTGCGCGGGCAGAGGAGAGCACAAAGGAATAACAAAGACGTGTGAAGGATTCTGACAGACCTTAATGAAGATGCCCTCCTACTATCCATCTTCAATCATCTTTCAGCACTGCTCACACAGACCTCAGGCCCATCAGCTGAACAAAGCTCTGTGTAAGTCGTAGTAGACCCCAATGTCCTCATACAGCCTGCAGTGGCTCAAAAACCTGATGCAATATTTAGCATTATTTGACAAAAGCATTAGTGCTTTACTTGCCTCATCTGGCACTCTAGTCAGTCTCTTGTTTAGTTATTTTTTTACTTCATAGATTTGTTGGCATTTTGAATCACTAGAGCAGACTTTGTAATAGGGAATAATAACTCATAAAACTTAGTAAAAAGATACTATTTTGGTGTATAATTCTGTTTGGTGTGTTTGTTTTCACGGTCTTGTTCAGATTTAAAAAGTTGTGTTAGTTCTTAAAGTATAATGTGTTTAATAAATACTTTTTTTTTAGTAAAGGCCCATTTATTCCACACCTACGGCTTCTTGTACACTGTGGAGATTAAATGTAGGTAATCCACAGTCCTCTGTATATTTGTTCTTTGTGTACATGGGAGTGTTTAGCACCAAACACTGCTCACAGGAGAAAGGAAAATGCTACAAAATCAAGAGTTCATTAAAAGCCACAGTAAACCAGGATTTGATAGAAAGGATGAGGCTCAGGACCAGCTCTGTTTATTAACATCAGCCTGAAATCCTGTCTAAATCTTGGAAAACATTTTAAATTCAAAGCTATCAATTCAAGCCAAAACATATTAGTTAAGCAAATATGAAAAAGGTTGCAGTCTTAAATCATCTCTATTGTCATTCAGAGGACAACAGGCACAAGGGAAAATGCACTAAGCATTTTATTAGCATTACTTTTTGCCAATAACTAAAATGTTATCAGCTGATACATGCTCGCGTCAGTAATATTACCCAGTTTGCTTATTTCCGCCCCCTGTGAGAACAGGGAATTTTAATATGTTAGGTTCCAATGAATGTGAAAAGCGTGAGGTAATCACTTATGTCATTTGCGAGGTTAAATTAGGTCAAATATGCGACAAACGAGTCAAGTAACTTACGACAGAATAAAGAAGATAACACACAAATGCACAACTCACCACACGTCTTCACTTCCCTCTGAGCTTTTTATCTTGTCGTAATAACTGTCCAGTCCTGGTTCAGTTCTTTCTGTGATTATCACAACAGCTCGAGCTGAATGATAAAGTGGTGTCATTCAGCTTTGACACTGAGCTTAGAAGCTGTATTTTTCTGATAAAATAAACGTCCATAACTTCAGTGAAGGTCTGTAATGATTTGACATCGCAGCACAAACAGACCACAAGGAACAACTTTTTTGACCTTATTTCTGACTCATTTATCAAGCTACACTAAATATGCCGCAGAATTAAACTGGAGTCCAGCTGTTGGAGACCTCTGCACTACAGGGTTGTATAAGGCATTTTGATGTTCTCTCTTTTGATTGGATAAAAGAGGATGGAAAACCAGAAAATTAATTTACTGTTTGTGGTAAAGGAAAGTGACTGGGACAGAGATGTTACTGACTCAACATTCATTATCGGTTTAGGGTGACATTGTTCTTCAATTCATAGATTTGCTCTTATTCTGAACTTTGAACTTGTGTTGTTACTAGTTGCAAGGGGCTGGAGCCAGCTACTTTGGGCCTGAAGCAGGAACACCCTCGACAATGGGAGTCAATTGCAGGGATGACACTTGTAGACATACAATGACATGCAACTATTTACTGTCACATTCAGTCAGTAAGGGCCATTTCTATTCACCAATTTACCTAGATGTCCAATCATGGTGGAAGAAAGAAAGGGAACCCATGGCACATTGGCGGCTGGCACTGGGATCAAACCCATGACCTTTCTGCTCTAAGGTGTGCTTATAACAACATGCACTTCAAACAATACTTCAAATACCTGCAATAACAGCTTGATTTCTTTGGTGAGGACTGTGTGCATTCAAAACTGTAAAAGTCTAATTTTAAGAGTCTTTTTGTTGAACTGTTGTGGCACTTGTAAAACCCCTTCACAATTATGTGCTTACTTATATTCTCAATTTGTTGTATAGAAGTAACAAGGAATAGATTTCTTTGATTCGCCCAGGAGCTGGTGTGTGTAGTCTGTTTACAGCTCATTGCATGAGCAACACACTCTATGTGCAGGAGACAAAAGGACAGCGGTGGCAGTAGTTCACACAAAGGTGATGTATGATCAAACCTGAAAGCACTATTGATTTTCCTCAATTGTGTTTGCTCCATTTGCCACTATTAAATATGGATTTGGCGCAAGTGCCATCTTGACTTTGTCTTGAAATTGACACTCTCTCTGTAAAGGACTATAGCTTTTTCAATAAAGTCCCATGTCAAGAGAGAGATTGGCCTGACAAAACCCGGCTCAGTGTGTTTGATTTGCTTCAAAGGCAGCATATCAATGGAGCAATAGAGTGCAGGTTAAACCAAATCAGCAGAAAATGCTTCTGAAAAAGTATACCCCTGCATGAAGAAGGATTATTAATGCAATACATCCACACTGTCATGCTTGAACGCAAGCATATTTTTATGTTTAATGACAAAAGATTACAGTACAGCCACCGTAAGTGTTCTCTTCCAAAGACACGCTCCAAAAATAAACTCACGAGGCCCAGTAAGTGCAGGAGATTAATCTCTGTGGAGCTGCACTGTGACTCTGGCTTTGTCCCTGAGAAGCGGTCACACTGTTCAGATCCTTAGTTACAGTAGCCCCAGGCCTCAATATTAAAGCTTCAGCTGTCTTAAAAGAAGTATTTTTGCTATATCCAGAGTAATATGATTGGTTGAATAATGTACACCGGGTTATACTGAAACACACAAAGTCATGGACCTATACAGTCTTTCACACTAAACAGGAGTGGAACAACCACTGCCTCACCCCGACTGATAGTCTGAGTTTATGATGGGCCATGTTAGTTTTGAGACCAGTCTTAGGGCATCTTTTTAAGGTCTTGGCCTCATCTCAGGCTAAAACTCAATTTTATTTTTGTCTTGCTTGTATGACACTTTAAAATGAATAGTGGCTGAGGCCACAATTATTGGTTTGACATTGGTGTGAGACTTGACTTTGGATCATGTACTGGTCTTGGTCTTGACTTGCCTCACTCCATGGATTTATTGGGCTTGTCCTGGTTAACTATAGAACTACAACCATAATTCCAAAAAAAATAAAATAATGTGCTAGTGCTTACAGTGATGGTGAAAGATGTTTTAATATGTCTTTATTGTCTTGCCCAGCCTTATAGTTTATGTCTTGCCACAAGCCCACAACCTTGGTTCCCCTATTTGATTTTGTGTGTGCCTGTTAACCTCTGTGTAGTGTAATTTCTTAAATGGGCCACAATTATGTTTTTGCTCCCCACTTGAGTGCAGTAGTACAAGCTAGTCCCTGCTGTGTGCTTCTAGTCCTAGATTATTTACAGACCCTTGCAAAGAGCTCATTCTTACTATCAGACAGAGAATCTACTATTGTGTGACCAACTATTACTACTATTATTATTAGTACTAGTATGAACAATTCAATGCAGTCTGAAAATGCAATGTGGTGCCTGACTTTGTATAAGGAAAATTGGACACTTTGTACTCCAGATATGACTAAACTGGCTTGAAGTTGCACTGTGTAACATATAGCCCAAAATATACCGTATTTTTCGGACCATAAGACGCACTTTTTCTTCACCAAATAGTGGGAGGAAAAGTGCCTGCGTCTTATGGTCCGAGTTGCAGAGCGGCAGCGGGTCCCCCGGGACCTTCCGTGTCCCTGGAAACTGCATCATCCCTCCCCCGCCCCGTGTCCAGGCTTCTCAGTAGTCCACTGAGATACTGGCAGAGTGGCAGCGGGCCCCCGTGTCGCCTTGCCTTACCGTAGTGGCAGAGCGGCAGGGTCCTCCTCACCTTCCCACGGAAGCCGATGTGTGCAGGAAGGCGCGATGCTGCTGTACTGTGTCACCGCCGTATGCTATTGGAGGATAGCATGTAGTAGGCGGTGTTACAGTACACAGCAGTGCGCATGCCCTTCACTCCAGTCATATAATTCAAATATTATTCTGTTATACTTTATTAAATATTTTATTACACTATTTGGTTCAGAATATTTTTTTTCCTATTTTTCTCCTCTTAAAACCAGGTGTGTCTTATGGTCGGGTGCGTCTTATGGTCCGAAAAATACGGTATATACAGTTGTGCTCATAGGTTTACATACCCTGGCAGAATTTATGATTGTTTGGCCATTTTTCAGAGAATATCAATAATAACACTAAAACCTTTCTTTCACTCATAGTTAGTGGTTGGGTGAAGCCATTTAATAATAATAATAATAATAATAATATTATTATTATGAAGCCATTTACATTTATTTCAACTCTTTTTAAATCATAATGACAACAGAATCTACCCAAATGACCCTGATCCAAAGTTCACACACCCTGGTGATTTTGGCCTGATAACATGTACATAAGTTGACACAAACAGGTTTAAATGGCTACTAAAGATAACCATCCTCACCTGTGATCTGTTCGATTGTTATTAGGTTGTGGGTATAAAAGGTCAGTGAGTTTCTAGGCTCCTGACAGACGCTTGCATCTGTCATCCAGTGCTGCACTGACGTTTCAATATTCTGAGTCATGGGAAAAGCAAAATAATTATCAAAGAATCTGCAGGAAAAGATAATTAAACAGGAAAGGGATATAAAAAGATATCCAAGGAATTGAGAATACCTATCAGAAGTGTTTAAAATGAGGGATTCTCTTGAAACCAAACCAAGGTCAGGTAGACCAACAAAAAATGCAGCCACAACTGCCAGGAAAATTGTTCGGCATGCAAAGAAAAACCCACAAATAACTTCAGCTGAAATACAGGGCTCTCTGAAAAAAAGTGGTGTGGCTGTTTCAAGATGGACAATAAGGAGGCACTTGAAGAAAAATTGGTTGCATGGTTGAGAAAGCTATTACGCAAATACCGCATAGCATCTGGCTTACAATTCCCCAACCAGCACAGAGACAAAACTTCTGGAACAAAGTCATTTGGAGTGATGAGACCAAAATAGAGCTTTTTGGCCACAACCATAAACATTACATTTGGAGAGGAGTCAACAAGGCCTATGATGAAAGGTACACCATTCCTCCTGTGAAACATGGAGGTGGATCACTGATGTTTTGGGGATGTGCAAACAATCCCCAAAGGAACAGGAAAAGAAGAATGCAGCATATTATCAGAAAATACTGGAGGAAAATTTGCACTCATCAGCCCGGAAGCTGCACATGGGACGTACTTGGACAATGACACCCAACATGACAACGATCCAAAGCACAAGGCCAAGTCAACCTGTCATTGGCTACAGCAGCATAAAGTGAAGGTTCTGGACTGACCATCTCAGTCTCCTGACCTCAGTATCATTGAGCCACTCTGGGGAGATCTCAAACATGCAGTTCATGCAAGACAGCCCAAGAATTTGGCTAAAAGTTACACAGGGTTGCTTTAAATAATGTTTGATTTCCATTAGTTTTCCACATGGTTAGATGTTTAACATGTGAAGACACACAGAAGTTGGAAGATGGTCAACTTTGTTACTAAGTAACAAATGCCACCTGAAGAGCACATGCAGTAAATTGCAATAAAGTATCCTCATAGCTAAAGAATGTAACATATTTCCATAAAGCCATTTAGAAAGCCTGATTTATGTAGGCAGTGAACTCTTAGCAAGTGTCGCTAAAGCTGTAAAGGGAGTGACAAGTGATAATGAAGCTTTTGCTGTAAATCATGTGAAATAAGCTTTAACACTCTTCTTAACTGTAAGTGAAAACAACATCATCAGGTTTAATAATGCAGAACGTCTATTCTCTTAAAATATCTTCACCCAAAGGCAAACAACACTTAACAGTCGCAAATGAAACAGATACTTTAGTTAAACAACTTTCCCTGTCAAAACAATGCCTTCCTCTCATGAACAAAGGCTGGTATTATTAAGCCCAGAGTGAGCATTGAAGTTATTCCCCTCATTTTTAAAGAAGTATCCAGTGTTAACGCTGGAGCTTCTGTATGAGACGTGGCACAACAATAGCCCGCTACAGCAGCTACAATAACCAAACATTCCAGTCAGCGCTGCTCCAGCCTTTGGGCAGATTGGAATAAATCCGCGCCAACGTCCATCTAATGCAGTGTTAAAAGCTGTTGCCGGTGACTGCACATTACCCTTTGCGCTGTGTCTGTTCTTGGTTGCACATAATGGTTTAATTAGTTTGAAGATTCTGGTTGAGGTAGTGGAGCAACAGCCACACAACAGGACGGATGCTATATTGAACAACATGGACCATCCCCTGCATTGGGCTTTTGAACAACAGAGAGCAGCCAGTGGACGTCTCAGATCAGTGAGCTGCAGAACAGAACACAACAAGAACTCCTTTGCCTAAACAACTGCCCCACTATTATTATAACCATGCAACAGTGAATTGTAGTTTTTATCTAATATCAGTTAATTATGTCATAACAGGTCATGGTGGGGGCTCATTCAGCTGCTTTGGGTTTGAGCCTGTTTGCTGTTCAAACAAACTCTGGTTGCTCTGTTAGCGTGGTTCACTTGGATAAGTGTGAATGCTCCAGACGAACCTCAGTGTTCACCAAACACACGCGCTGAGACCCCTGCCATACAGGTCTCTGAGTGCTTCCAGGTGAACGCTGGTATGGTTCAATTGAAGTGTGAACCTCAAGTGGACCATAGACAATCTCAAACAGGAAGAGCATTATAAATTGGAAACAAAAACATCACGCAATACTTAGTTTCCTTGAGTTTGGAAAAAAAGATCCAAAAAAATATTGAAGAGATCAAATGTGAAGCACTGAGAAGCAAAATTGCAAAGGTAACATGCCTTATTATTATTAGGCCCGAGCCGGTGATGACCGGGAGGGCCTATTATTTTTGCTCGGATTTATTTATTTATTTTTTTTTTTTCTTCCGACCCAATGATCCTAAATTTGACCCAGTGAACATGCACGAAAAGTCATTTTTATTGGTCCCAGACTTCAAGCTCGGCGAAAAATTTATGTATTTGAAGTTGCCGAAAAAAAAATACGAAAAATGACTCAGTGGCGACCCCTACAAAATCAAAATACATTGGGCCTATGGAAAGTGAAAGTGACTTTTTTCCAACGTAGAAAAATGAAACTTGGTACATCCATAGGACACCTCAGGGCAAACAGAAAAGTCAATGACAGTCACACCCTAAACTTAACAGGAAGTCCGCCATGTGGGGTGAAACGGGCCACTAAAATCACACCTTGCGCAGAAAGATGCAAATCATTGTGTTTTGATCTAAATGGCCCCAAATTTGGTGAGTATCATCTAGACACATGTGCCAACCAAAGTTGTAACTTTGTTGTTGATATCTTATCGGGTATGGGTGTGGCAAGCCTGTAACGAGGTGGCCATTTTGTGAAAATAAAACGTCTCTTAACTCTCAAACGCCTTCTCGGATCGAGTTGGACCCAAAAAGGCGTTTGTGCACATTCATGACCTGAACACAAAGATATGTAAATAAAAGGGTTATCTTTAGAAATGGCTCTCTAGCGCCCCCTACAAACTTATAATGGGACCCAAGAATTTAGTTTGTTATAGAGACATAAAATTTGGTACACACATCTCTTATGTCATGACGAGCATAAAAGCCAATGACAACCACCCCTATCTATAAATGTGTTGCCATAGCAACGTCCCAAAAAATGTGAAAAAAGTCAATGGGAAGTGAAATTTTTAGTTTGTTGTAGGCAAATAAAACTTGGTACACACATCCAGCATGGGCTTATGAACATAAAAGCCAATGGGGACCACACCCTATCACACACAGGAAGGCGGCCATTTTGAATTGAAAATGTGAACCGACTTAAAATACACCTCTTTTTTAAAAGTACACAGAAAAAAGCTGCTTCATGCCACAGACACCAAACTTGGGCAAAATGAGCTAAACACATGTATGTAAAAGAGACAAGTGTTTTTCTAGACTTTTTTGCTCGAGTTATATTTTTTTTATTATAATTTGTTTTTTTTTTTTTAGTATAATTTTCCTGCAAAATGATCCTCAATTTGACCCAGTAAACGTGCAACTAAAAGTCATTTTTATGGGTCCCAGACTTGAAGCTCGGCAAAAATTATGTATTTGAAGTCCCGAAAAAAATACGAAAAATGACTCAGTGGCGACCCCTAGAAAAGTCAAAATACATTGGGCCTATGGAAAATGAAAGTAAATTTTTCCAATGTAGAAATACAAAACTTGGTACATCCATAGGACACCTCAGGGCAAACAGAAAAGTTTATTACAGCCATATCGTAATTTCAACAGGAAATCTACTATGTTGGGTGGAATGCGTGACCACCTAAATCGCACCCCTTGTGCTAAAGGCTTTTCATCTAAACAGCTCTAAATTTGGTGAGTATCATCTAGACACGTGTGCCAAAAAGTTATCAATTTGTTTTTTGATACATTTGTGGCTGTGGTCGTAATGAGTCTGTGAAGAGGCAGCCATTTCTTTGGGAAATAAATGCCATTTCCCAATTGCCAGGATCCTTCCTTTGGAGGAGGCCCTCCAGAGCCAAGACTAGAGTCTTAGAAAACTCCTCAGAATCCTTTGGAACTTGTAACCTTGTACTTTTAGACAAGTAATATTTACATTTTGCCTTTTTAAACAGGGGGGTGCAGCGATTCCTGAGTCATCTCAAATCTCCAGCCAGTACTTTGTTTTTCTCGCCTAAGCCAAAGCACAATCTATTATTTTCAAAGGTTCAGACAGCTCCCAGGAAAACCAGGGATTGTGGAGACCTTCAACTCTAAATTACAAGGTGGTGTAGCAGGCCCCAGCAGTAGCACAGGCCCGGTTATTTGACATTACCGTGAAGTTTACGCTTTAAAGTACGAAATGCAATCCTCCGAGTGCATGTGTCCCCGCGGTCTCAAGGGAGGCGAGGGCCTTTATCGCCGCTTGCGGCTTTAATTATTATTATTATTATTATCTAGTGTCTTCTTAAAAAAATGTATGGATTTCAATTTGGACGGCAGTTTAAAATGCAGCTGTGAGCGCTCGGAGGACCTGGGCTTTTAGCTGAAAAACCAAACTAAATGAGTTGTTTTCTGTTTGGATGCAAACTAATGAAGCGGACTGCAAGTAGAGACAGACACAGACAACCATTCACTCTCTAATTCTTTCACTGTAGGGAATTTATATTCACCTGTTTACCACTCGTGCCACTGTGCACCCCAAAAATTTTTGTTTGTTATGAGGAAATTTGCTTAAGTCGTAACAAAAACTTAAAATCATGCACATCATCCACAACTGCAACTCACTCAAAGCAGTAACACTAAATATATACACACACCGATAAAAAACTTCCTTGCTTAGAAAATAGGACCACTATGTGAATCATCAGTGTTTGTATAATCCTTTTCTCAAAACAAGGCTCTGACATCATATGTAGTGAGCCACTGATTCATCTGTGCTAACCTGTTTTTGCCAATAACCTCGGGAAACCATCTCTGGCCATTCAATACATTCATATGCAAACCCCCCTATATTCTAATGTAGTTACATGGATGAATCTGTAAACAGGCTCAGGCACAATAAGTCCCCAGACTCAAAGAATATTTCTATACAGAGATGAATTCATGCAATCACACTGTATCCACTCTGCTGCCCGTCTACTGAGAATTACACACTGGACACACGTACTGTACAGTACATTACCTGTGTTATTCTAAGGCCCTTTTATTATTTGCTCTCCCCCGACATTACTCTCATATAAATCTCAAACTGTCTCTTGCTTCTACATAATGCCACTTATATCACAACATATTAGCGCTGCCCCAACCCAGTCCAAATTATGTAAGTACCGATGAAAACAAATTTATGTTTTGCTCAACGGTTGATCAAGCAGGAACCTAATTCAACCGCTCGACAGCGTGAATAAATAGCCTTGTTACCCGGTAAATAATGACGTACGTGCTTGGGGTCGGGGCGGCTGCAGGTTGAGAAGGAGCACTTAGTTAGGTGCCACTTTATCAGATTGTGCACCCGCCTCATTCATTACCATCGCTCACTTCCCTCATTTGCAATAAGCAATGTCATTACAGCACAATTTGCCTCAAACGTGGGCTTGGAGTAACATCCCTAGGCAAGAATAACCACGGATAGATTTGTAATTTGAGCAGCAATATAACGCAGTAATAAAGCTTCAGATTCTGTCTACACCACACACTGGCGCTGGCCTCTTTGTTCGTCCTTTTACCCTTACAGCTAACAGGCAATAACACACAATGTGTTGTGAACTGTGTCATGTTCGTAATAAGATTCTGTAGAGGGAAATGCAATAGGTTCATCCTTTGCTCTTTTATGCAGTCTGTGTTTTGATGAGTGAGCACATTAGACCTTCAGAGTTCCCATGCATTCTTGAAAAAGGTTGAAAATTCTTGGATGTCATGGAAGACAGTGCAGGGTGGCAGAGTTGTTGTTGTTGTGAGTCAGTCCTCCCTACGCGGTCTTAAAGTCTGTAAGTGTCAGCCTTGCATTTAATTGGCAGTTCAGAAGGTGCACATATCTTTGAAACTACGCAGCTAAGTATAATGCTTAATTATAATTATTTTTTGTATATTGCACTGCGTCTTGCACTACTTTTTATTTACATCTGTGTTACTAAGCATGGGTATAGAAAGAGTGGGACGAGCACATCAGGGACCAGATTTTAAATTGTTGTATGGTGATTTAACTCATAAATATGTCCTAGATTGGAACAACATCCAAGAGGACATTCACAGTGGCAGAGTGGTTAGCACTCCTGCCTCACAGCCATAACGTTGCGAGTTCAAAACCCGACCAACTCAAACATTCTCAGCCGACTTCGGTCTTTCTGTGAGGAGTCTGCATGTCCTCCACGTGTTACCGTGGGTTCTCTCCGGGTACTCCAGCTTCCTCCCACTGTCCAAACACATGTACAGGTTAATTGGACACTCTAGTCCCTAGTGAATGAATGTGTGAATGAATGCTTGTCTGTGACTGTCTGTCTCTGTATGTTAGCCCTGTGACTAACTGGCCACTGTCCAGGGTGTACCCTGCCTAAGGCCCAAAGCTGCTGGGATAGGCTCCAAGCACCCACGACCCCTAATGGGACTAAGCGATAGAAAATGAATGAATTGTAAATAAACTGATGAAACTCTCCGAGATGTTTCGATGGCTGATGGCAGTGAACAGACTCCCCGTCAGAACACCTGATTCATGGAGCTGTTACTGTATGTGACTACAAAAAATGTCCAATGCCAAACTGTTCTGAGGATGAGACCCAGCCACATTTGTTTTTAGACTGCTATCGCTCAAAAGAAATCTGGAATAAATTGAATGGACATTGACTGGCTTTTAACGTAAATTTTCACTCTGTTCAGACTCATGGACGAGAACTTTACACCGAAACAGTGGTCTCTGTATATTATATATATATATATATATATATATATATATATATATATATATATATATATATATATATATATATATCTGTTATCTGTTATATATGTCCGTTGAATCCCAACACAGGCACACCTCATTCTACTGACTGAGGTGCTGATTAGGTGATCACCTGAACCAAATCATCTTTAATAAGAAAAAGTATAAAAAAAACCTTCTGTGGTCATCACTATCCTCTTGCAAATAAATGCTCTAAATTACAATGTTTTTATTTGGATTTTGGGAAAAATGTTGTCAGTAGTTAGAATAAAACAAAAATGTTAATTTTACCCAAACACATACCTATAATAGGCCTGTTAGAGCTATGGACAGACACAAAGAACTGCACAAGACTGTAGCCAAAAGCTTTCCCCCCCCCTGACGTGTCCTTGATTTGTTCATGAACTTGTGCAGTTCTTTGTGTCTGTCCATAGCGCTAACAGGCCTATTGGCAGTCAGCGTCACTGACTCAAGGCTTCCTATTAATTCTGGTAGTTACAAGCCCAGTCTCAGAAGCAGCATTATATTCAACCACACCATCTTTGAGTCACTGCACTTTTCACAGAAACTCAAAGCACCATTAAGACTAGAGTTTTATTACCAAGTGGCTCAGTGGTAGAAGGGTTGTCCTATATCCAGAAGGTTGGCAGTTTGAGTCCCACTTTCCCTAGTTTATACTGTTGTGTCCTTGGGCAGTGGTGATTGGCGAAGGCAGTGAGCACCGTTTGTATGGCAGTCCCCCTCTCTGTCTGCCCCAGGTGTGAATGTGTGTGAATGGGGTGAGTGGAAGCATTGTGTAAAGCTTGAGAAGGGTACAAAAAGGCGCTATACAAATAATCTATCATCCATAGTTTGAGCAGTCTGAAGTACGGTTAATTTAGTCTCATTCTGACAACTTTCAGAGGCTTAGTGAAAGTGCGTGACTAAATGACTCCATGTAGCTAACTATTTTTGGGCACGTCTTAATAGTATCCTGCGTGATCAAATTCAATCCTCACTAATTAGAATGTCCCCAAAGCAGCCTCTGCATGTCTCAGAATGTGAGCCCCAATAAATTAAAACCAGTCATGAAATTAAAAGGATCATGGGCCTATTTTAGAACTAAGCCACCTTTTCCTTGTGTTTTTCTATTGACATTTAAAGTAAGTATTTTTTTAACATGACGTACTGTTGTGCATGTGCTTTCAAAGCAGTATCTATCAATAACCTATAGTATATTGTGAAACAACATGAAAGGACATAAGAGGCGGTGCTACTGGAGCAGCACTAACCATGTGCTCCGTCACAGGCCCAGCCGTCCCAGATTGGAGCAGGACAGAGGACAGTGAATAATGAGGGATACAAAAGTCCTGGCTCAGCATTCTCAGGCATTTTGTCATCATTTAGCTCCAAATTTGGGAAGCTATGGGTTGGTGCCAAAATAAATATGTGTGTTTAGGAAAAGCTGTGAGACTTCTGTTTGCTCAGATCTTATAAATACACATTTATTCAGCATGACTAAGAAAATTGTACTTCTGTTTTCCACTACTTAAATCTTGATTTACTTTGAAGATCTCTAATAAATTAATTTAAAGGTGTAAAGATTTCCCTCCAAAATGCTCCAACTCAACTGTATTGAAAGAGGTTGATAAACTCATAAAAAAAAAGAAGAAAAAGAAATAAGGTCTAGAAACTAACCATAAGCTTTTTTTTAAATCATTCAATACACTAAAAGCTTAAAAAGAATGAATCCTGACAAACTGTTGTGCTCATAAGTTTTTATACCATGGCAGAATTTGTGATTGTTTGGCTATGTTTCAGAGAATATAAATGATAACACAAACACTTTTTTTTACTCATAGTTAGTAGTTGGGTGAAGCCATTTCTTGTTAAACAATTGTGTTTACTCTTTTTAAATCATAATGACAACAGAAACTACCCAAATGACCCTGATCAAAGGTTTTTATACACCAGTTCTTAGTACCATGTATTTCCACCGTTAACATCAATGATAGCTCGAAGTCTTTTGTGGAAGTTGTGGATGAGGCTCTTTATTTTATTCATATTCTCTGAAAAATGGCCCAAAACAAAACCACAAATTATGTAAACGTATGAGCAGAACTGTAGGTTGAGGTTGCTCATGAGAATATGTTTAATATCCGAATTCTAACTTTCTGAGTAGAAACACTACACAGTCACTGTCTGAACCAAAATATGGGCCATTTTTTTGGGCAGTAAATTGTTGAAGTATTTGCCCCTATTGGCCCCACATGTATGTGGACATTGAAGGAGTTCAGTGTTATAGATCAGTGGTTCTCAACTGGTCTGGCTTTGGGACCCACCATTACCCCTTAATGACAAGCAGAGACCCAAATTGAGAAAACTTTCCAACCTCATTTAATGAAAAGATGGTGCAGTTTAAAACCGGGATAACACAGCATATCTGTTATAACCTTGCATCAGTGCTGAACAGCCCTCTATTAATAATATTAATCAGTAGCACTTAATAAGCCATTGATCATGAGGCTGTACAACAAACATGACATTTCAGTAACTTCAGCCTTTTTATCAGACTCAGCAGTGCTTTCATGCACAATGAGAAGTAGTTTAATCCACCCCATGAATATAACAAACACTGCACTATTAAAACTATTCAGTCACTTATTCAAGCAATAATCATAAGGCTAACAATGTCAGAAACCTTTTGTAGCAGTTTTTTTATCCACAAACTCCACAAACACACAGAGGGTTTCGTCCTCCTTTGTCCTCAAAGTAAGAAAATCCACATCTCATGTAGTCGCTCATGTAGTTTGGCTCATTAGCATGAGAACCATAGATAGTATAATTATGGATGATATTCGCCCATTGGTCTCCTATTCACCAATATTGTCATTACGAATGGGCAATAAAATGGCCGTTACATCCGGGCTTTTCGGGTTTTACTCCATAGTAAAACAATAGTTTTTAGATAGCATAAACCAACGTAATTTTCAAAAATTCACCCCACCCAGAGTTGTCACGTAGTAAAAACTTAGCTGTAGAAACCAGAGCCATCTTTTGTACCAGGCTGTAAACATGAGTTTTACTCTTGTAAAGTCGCCATTGGGTTTCTCCTTATATTTCCGCTTTTGGAGCCTGCCCTCTGGTGGACGGAGGTATATCGCTGTATTTTGCTGTAAAATCACTGTATGGCGGCGCCCTTACACGACGACCATTTAAGAGGTACCATGGGAGAGGCTTGATGAGAACAAACTCAGCAGGTCTTTTGCTATGCTGTGAAATGCCGGCTGTTAATTAGCAATACAGAGCACTGTTGCCCCCTACTGTTAAGGAGTGTGAACGGCACTCCGCCATATGAAAATCCCCTACAAAATAAAAGCACAGGATTTTTTCTTCTCAAGGCAAAACCTCACGTGACTGACTCAAAACAGGTCCCACAAGTTGACAACTACATTTTTAGATGTTCAGTGTTTACAATGCACTTTTTACAGCCTGTGCATATTTGACAGATTCACAGTTCTGTACACATTAATTGGATTGATAGCATTTGGTATTCTTTATGTGTAAACAAACAATGGCGTCCTTCTGTTGGTGCACACACTCTTCTCACCAGACTTTATCGACCCGTCACGTCTGTATATTTGGCTAAGTGCAGCTGCAGTGTTTCTCCTTGGCTCTAGGTCAGAGGTGTAGTCCGCCAGGGACCAGATCTTCTCCAGGCTTCTCAGCGCTCTAATGGGGCATCGAGGGAGAAGAGGCATCAGCCCGAGACTCTCTACCTCCTGCAGCACGCTTAATTGGGTATAAAGAGATGTAGCCCTCGCTTGCGCCCTCCACCCCAGGCTCACCCTACAATATGTTTAAGTAAAGGTTTGAGACGTGGCGTCTAGTTAAAACGCATTCGCCTGGAGCCAAGGACGAGACTTTGTATGCCTCAAGTGTCAGCAGCATAACATAGAATAACAACCATGCAACAATTTTAAAGCCAGAATAAGGTCAGAGATTCTTAAAGTGCAAAACATAATGGTTTGATGCAGGTTAATCCTCTTTTCTGCCATCATTACATGGTCACATCAAATTCGGAAGTTTGTGTTTTTTTGCATGTCTCCGTGGAAACATACACTACTAGTAACAGAGTACCTCTATGTTGGCGTGCTCTCCAGACTTTATTGACTATCTTCACGTCTTTATTTTTGGTTAAGCGCGACTTGAGTGTTCCCCCTTGGGCTGTAAGTCAAAGTCAGAACTTGTTTCCCAAGACACAAAATTATCATGGATATTGACCTGACATCAAGTTAGCAGGCATACAGTTCCACAGTCAGCTGTCCCTGTGTTGGGTAACATAGCGATTGGTCTTTAATTTATCTCTAAATCTTGATGAAGCCATATTTTAAAACTGGGCCTTGAGAAAAATATCAATGTATTCGGAATAGACGAAGTCAGCAAAAGCACTTACACTTACAGGCTGCATATTCTGACTAAAAAACTTGTTAGGGGCTGGGTTGCGGAGTCTAAGCAAAGACACCCCCCCCTCGAGATAACCCTCTCCCCAGACACATCCTCCAGCTCTTCCACAAGAATATCAAGTCATTCCAGGGCTTGCTGAAAATTGTAGTACTAAATGCCCCTGGAATGTGCTTTTCCAAGGCAAACAAGTCTTAGGAAAAGAGGCAAAAGCAAGGTTGTATAAATCACTCGGATTGGTGTCAATGGAACACTTTCCATGCTCCAGACCTGTGGTTGGGGCTTAAAGGCAAGTACCTGGTGGCCAGACATTCACCTGCGACAACTGGACATAGGCCCATCAGCCAAAGGAGAGATCACAAGGGGTTAGTGCTGTAGGTATTGGGCAGCAGCTGAAGGTGGGTACCCGACCCCAATCCTTAGACACAAAACAGACAAGAGGCATTTAATCTTTCAAATCTTTCATTGTAAAATTCATTACCAGAATTACTCAGTAGGTGGGCCACAGTGCACTGAAAGAGGTTTATGTTTATTACATAAAAAGATAGCATTTGAAGATGGACCTGAGTATTTTGTGAGCTCAGCATAGCTCTGTTCACTGCCACTCACATTTCTTCATGACTACAACAGTGCACTTAAGCCTTTCCTGGAATCAGCTCCGTTTCAAGGGGAAAATAGTGCTTACTTTGATGAATGGACTGGAATGTCACGGCTCTCCCACTTTGCTCAATTCCTTCCTTCAAACAGATAAATCAAATCAGAAGTTGTTGGATGTGAAGCTGTGCTCGGGCAGTGCCAGAAATACAGCGCACATAAACCCTCCACAGAAAAACAATCCCAATAAAAACGTGGATAAATCACTGGGAATGCACAGGTCAATAGTATCTAACAATAAACGTCCTCACCGTAGCTCTGTTGGTGTGGTGGTAAGGACTAGTGACGGGGCGGGGGTGGGGTAGAGGCACGGAGAGACGTGTTAATGTGTGTTAATACACTCAAAGCCATGGGGCCTTTTCTGCCTGATGGATTGTTGTCAGTATAATTTAGAAAGTCTGACAGCTCTGTACAGCATTATGGTTCAGAAAAGAGCTGTCAGTCACACTATGGTAGCTGGTCAGGGACATATAAGCTGAATTTGGGTTGGGAGGCACTGTTTATTTGGACATTATGCAGAATGGATATGAGAAGAAAATTCTCAGAGTTCAACTGATATGAGAGCTAAGCTTTTATCTCTAGAGGGAGGGGTTTGACCTGAAAGGTTGGAGTTAGACACTGCTGCCCATCGATTGGTCAGAAAGAACTAGCCAGTATGATGGCACAACTGAATCTCAACATCTCTCACACACAAGCGGCAGACAAATTGCAAGCCATACCAAACCACGCCTTGGTGAACTGATCATAACCATATGACATTTTGACCAGGCAGATCAAAATAAGATGCATAGCTACCAGAAGTATAGCTTAAATTTGCATCTGTACAATACATACTGTAATCTAAATGAACATTACACTACAACATTAGGTTGCTACATTCCTTTGCTGTAGCTGATTGTTTTTTTTTTCCCCCTTTGTGTTTCCAGAGTCTTCCTCAGTCCTGGGCCCAGTGTACACACATGACTGATGGGAAATCAATAGTAAGACTCTGGGTTTTCATTGAACATATAGAGCAGCAGAGCAGTAACATCTGGTCACGCCAAGACATCTGAGAGTGTTTCAAGTTGAAGACCCAACAGCAGGCAGTCGACAAATGACAAGAGTCATGCAAGCAACAAAAGACATTAGAGAGAGCTGCAGTTACTAGAGATATGCATATATTTAATAATATTCAACTTTTCTTCTCTCTTTTTCTATGCTTTGTGTGTTGACTGTGTGCATTTGTCTATATAAGCCTATATTAATGTATGATACAAACACACTTATATAAATGAATGCATGTGTGTTTACATGCAATGTGCATAAATTGTAATGATTGTAGATGAGTGATCCTAATCCTGTGTAAAGCCACCATCCTCACAATAACATTGTGTTAGAACTCTACAGCGCTCCAGCAGCAGGGATCTGACAAATAAACAAAACTCAACACGTTTCTTTTGACACACAACATCTGGTACACTGTGTTGGCACAAGCAAAATTGAACCATGAGACAAAGTCAATAAAGTAGTAAAGTATGATACCAGAGGAATATCTTTTTCCACTGCCTGCTTCACCAACCAACCTTCCTTGGCCCAAGGATAACTACTGTATGTAGTTTGAACAGTCCAGTTTTCAAACCTTTTTAGTGAACTTGTTATCTGGCAGTCAGGTGAGGTGCACTTATTACAGTCTCCATCCACTTGCTTTTCTTTACAATATATTGCTTACTCAATCTTCAAACACCTCATCCACCATTCTCAATCACTTTCTGCTCAGATGGATGTTGACTGTAACTTTTGTGTCATGTTATTTCAGATAATGACACGAGCAGAAAAACAGTGCCAAACTCAAGCGTGTGCTTTTTGTGAAAATTTAATCTAACTTTTGTTTTCTTAGAACTTTATAACTGGTAATGCATTACTGTTCCTGCTCTTGTGAAGGGGGTGTGGTGGTCTGTCAGGTGCACTGAGGACATGTCACACAGGACTGACGGGAGCCCTGTCACCCCCTCACTCCCAGCCGCCTCCCTGGAGCTGCGTCAGCTTCCTCACTATCGATTGTCAAGCCCCCTTCAGGGAATTTGCTTTGATCCGTCGTGTGAGCAGCAAAAGCAAATTGAATAGAGAAATCAAATGTATAAATAAGCAGCGTTTGGCACGACAGCCCCCGTAACGACACACTGACATAGTCACCTTGACATAACCCTGGCGCCAGCTCCCGGAACAATCAGCGCTGACCGGCCTTAAGCCCCCACACGCTCCTGCCGCTAATGACCATCAGAAGGCTTTTAAAAAGACAGACTGCCCCTGGCCTGCGCTCATATCAGCACAGGCAAAGAAATTTCTCCATCGATTTATATGGCTGCTATAAAATTACAAGACAAGTGTTGAATCTGTCATTAAAGGCCTCATTAAAATCTGTAATTGCTGAGCTGGATAAATTTGGCGCTGTTAAAAAAAGAGTGTCCTGTTGTTCATGATTGTCAGTGTTCCAAAATAACATTTATGCATAGAGCTGTGGTGAGTCTGGACAGGTCCTTGTCAAGAGACCTCAAATTATAAACTCTGGCTCTTTTGTAGATAATAAAAAACAGACCCATGTGGTCAATCACTCCACTGCAGGTAAATCACAGCTCATCACAGAGGTAACTCATTCCATAGAATTAATCCCTAAACATAGTGCTCTCCCTCTCATCAAACAAACAGACAACAGGTCCACCACCTCGGTTCCAGCAGCTCATTTAGATTTTTTTTTTTTTATCTACTGGCAGCCTTTAAAAGTGCTGTTATGTCTCTGGATGTTCTCAGTCATCCAGGACATATTCAAGAAAAGGTTTCAACAAAGGCAACTGGATGTAGAGAAAGGCTTTCTGAATCTTGGCAAGGGAGGTCAGGTGGTTTGAAGGAGGAGAAAAGGAAGCCTTTGTTAAATTGGTACAGCCTTCTTTAAATAGAGGAGGGGAACCGAGACCCAATCTTTCCTCTATTTACAACAGTGTCAAATCCACAAAAGATATGGTACCTTTGATGATGTAGTTACACCACACAGACCATCCAAATTATCCAAATCCATACTTCCTAAACCACAAACGGAGGTTGAACATTTCTTTTCTTACATTTTTCAAGTACCCTGGGAACTGAGTAGAAGTTGGCTTCTCAGTCTGATCTGTTGGAGCAACCAATAAAAAGATCGACAGTTACACTTTACCAACGTTTTATTGAGTACTCAATGCTTATTTGTTTTTTGGATCATAAGTATGTTATTAACTGGGCTCAATAATGTAAAGTATCTTATCTGACAATGAAGAAAGTGGCTGCTGCCAAGGTATTGAGAGACACAAATGTTGAAGTTTCTTTTATGTATTCTTTTGAGTGCGTTCCAATCATTATCAGGTAAAGCTGTGGTTAGCAGCCCACCTCCTCTCAGCACACTCATCATCAAACACTGCTTTTCTCAAGTGATTGGATGAGTACTGTTTGTGTGGAGAAGTAAAACGCTTTTCCCATGTACACTCTTCTCTGTGCAGTCGGGGCCAAAGAGACAGAGCGAGGACATGGCGTACATGGAATGACAGCGCGTTGACAGGAAGATTAATGACCCAACACACCAAGGTCTAGAGCAGCATGGCCTTTTGATAACACACCCACAAACCCTTCCACAACCTGGCCACAGTCCAGACAAATCCCAGCCTTGGAGTCAAATGACCAAGTAATGACCGGCTCTGGCAAACAATTTCCAGTTGTCATACCCCATCCCTTTTCAGATAGGACTTCATTTAGAGGATCTGATACAGTCAGAGTGAAGGAAGATAAGGTGAGTGAGTTGCAACATTGTCTATGGTAATGTGCCCGACTGATATAAACTTTAGACCTAGAGATCTGTTGTCAAAACCAGATCTGTGTAATATTGAAATTTATTGAATCAAGCTACTAATCAATACTACTTTTTGCAAAGTTTTAGTGAGTTCATTGCACACATAAAAAGACCAATTATTCATCTGAAGTGTCTGAATAGATGTCTTCAACATTGTTAATAAAATGTCTTTCCACAGCACTTGATGAATCCAAATTTGATTAACTTTTTAAAGCGTCACTTCATGTCACTCTAATTCTCATGATGTATTTTTAGTCTTGCCAAAAGACAAGTTACTACACAACTGCTATCTACTAACTTCTTTCTGGACAAGTGAAAGTTAATTGCCCTAACCCTACATAAAGACTTTTAATTTCATCATTCTGTTGCCTTCAGTGGTCTATTATCTGGATCAATGTGGCCTAGCATACGTGTGTGTCGTAGATGAGTAGAGTGTTGTAGTACTCAAGACAGGTCTTAGTATTCATACAGGTCAAAGTTTTGTCTCTGACATGGCTGGAGTTAAAATCAGGACTAGCCAAGACCGCTATTGATTTGTAAACATGGTTATTGTGAATGGAGAGACAACTTTCAGATGCAACCAAGAACAATCTATGTCATTTCTGTTTATTCATTCATCTTCTTCTACTTTGTCCCAAAAGGACAAGTAAGTAAGTGCAGGACGAGTCGCTCCAGAGTCTTCATGTAAGTAAGTGCTTTTTTTACCTTTATTAACAATATCAAAACTATTTAGCGGTTTGAAGAAACTACTCACACTCAGCTGCCGTGACATTTTTACAACTGAGCGTGACAAAGACGAGACGATTCAAGATAATTACTAATTAATTTGTACTTTTGCCACCAACTGGACAGGAGTAGGAATTAAATTAAATCACCCTCAAAGTAATCCGTCAAAATGACGGATAGGATTCAGATTTTTCCATTACTGCTAAAATAAAACGTCAATGAGGGAAAATATTCTGTTGGTCACTCTTTGACTTCATTAATGATCACATGTTATGTTTTGACACTGCTTAACAGTATCCACATTTTATTAACAGAGATCTGAATACATCCAGATACATCTAACCTCAGGACACCTCTAAATTTAAGACAATCACACTTTGCATTGAGACTAGCCACAATTAGATCTAATCTTTGTCTAGATTTTAGTTCTAGATCTGAAAAGGCCATCACTTGGTTAATTTGTTCTCATTTGTTTTTTGACTACGGTAATCATCTGAATCAGTAGCAGTTCATTTGTCCGAAAACTATTCAGGTGCTTGTTAATTGGTCTAATATCCACATTTTATTTTGTAGAGGCTGAGCATTTGCATTTGATTTGCATTTTTTGGACACTTCATTTAGATGATCAGATACTGAGACTGAAAGCAAAAAAAGGGCTGTCAGACTCAGTGAATGACAGTTATCTATGGTAATGAGCCAGGTTTTGGCTTTGGAGTGGATCTGAAAGTCCTTTTGTGTCAATGGACTGATGTGCATTTTCAGATGTGCGTAGGCAGGTTGAAGGTCTTTTCACCACTGCTCTTCATATGGAAATGAAAGATAATGAAGTCAACACTGTCAACCCCACATCTCTATGACGAGAGATAAAGGCCACTCAAGGTAATTAATCCTAGTAGAATACAGAAATAATATCAAATTAAGTTTTATGTGCATACAAATCTGACACAGCTCTCTCAACAATATGACTTTCAACCACCAATATCTCTGTATTTTAAAAATAGAGTGGGCAATCACAAGCAGAATCAACAGCAATGTGTGTACAGTGGAAGTCTTTTACGCACCACAGCAGCGAATGCATAAGCAATGATGGCAGCGTATGTAATCCCATGCATAAGTAATGTGGTATTAAAGTGTATATCTTAGTCATCATAAATCTCAGCCAGTGTGAAATGATACAATGCTCCGCTGCTGTTTCCACTGAGCTGAAGATGGAAGTTGACACATAACCGTTTAAGGCGGATTTGGGCATAAAGCAGACTTGCTCTGTCCTTGATCTGTAGAGTGTCGTCCTCCAGTGCCAGCCATTGTGTTGGTTTATATTGCTATAGATCAGTACAAGGGGAACGACAAAAGTGACAACAGACAGGAAGTAAAGAAGTTAAATTTTCATTGGATTTTTGATTGACATACATTTTAGCAGAGAGACATAATTTGCCATAGCTTTCTTAGAAAATAAAATAGAAAAACTGACAAAATCCTCACCCCAAATTCCCTAAATCTGTTAGGTCCTCATGTATTACCTCATCAGGAACAGTCCGGCCATTGTGACCCGCCATTGTGACCTTTTCAAGGTTGTAAATTTAGAACTTCTAATTTTCCAACTTTACCCAGTCTTGGTCTTTTTGTTTTGATATTGCTTATAATATATTGAGAAAAATGGTAGATTTGCATTTTCTATTCACATTATTTATACCAGTCCAATTATTCCTTTCCGCTTGATTATCCACTAATTGGCATTCTGTGAAACTGTCTCTAATAAATTAGTGAAAAAAAATGAATTTGACTAATAATAAAACCAAACAGACTGTTTAAGATCTGCAGCAGTGATGACTGCTCTCTGATTGTTTATGCACATTTCTACTGATGGTATGGTAAGGGTTATGTCAGTACGAAATTGTTTAGTATTCCTTAATTAGAATTAAAAGGAATGTAAATCCACTTTTGTGGTGGAGCAAGAAGCTGAAAGTATAGCTCTACTGCTGAGGACTGTCTCTAGTATATTAAGCCTTCTGAACTTTTAATCAGAGAATTTCACAAATGTTTTGGGTAATCACAAGTTGTACTTGTCTTTAAATATACTGTACCTGATATTTCCTTGTTCTAGTTGGGGAAAATGGTAAATTGTAAAAGCAATCATTGGTGATCTTTATGATCCTATGTTTTGTTTATTATAGGGGATTTTATAAGTTACTCAGGAATGGAACAATGTGGCGCAAATCAAATTCTTGTAAAAGGAGCGCTCCCATTGGTCTACACCAGCTTGTGATGTGACGTTCCAGGAAGTGTAGTAGCTTACAATAAATTGTATTTTCAGCACTGAAAACAGAGAAAAATGCTCAAAAAAGAAAAATATCATCATAAAAAAGGAGGCAACATAAAACGCAGATCAAATCAAATCAAATCAAATCAAATATACTTTATTGTCTTCGAAGGAAAATTTGTCTTAGACGCAGTGCCACAGCAGCAGCAGAACATACATTACACCAATCAACAAGAAAAAGTACATACATATTATGTACAACATACATCCAACATACAGACAGCAACAGTACTGTAACCATCAATAATCTGTGCAAATACCACATATCAAATAAATAATTGCAACTGGCTCTAAGCAAAAGACATTCCAAAAATAAAACCTGGAATCAGCTAAAACTAATCTACAGTAAAACATATGATAAAAACTATGAAATAAATAAGTAATAATAAAAGACTGACCCTGAGAACAGATCCGAATGTGCCAGAATATAAAGACAAGTAAAGTTTCTTTCTAGAACTGCAGAGTAAAAGACCCACATGACTGCCCTGCTCACACCGAACAGCCTGAGCCGGCGGAGGAAGTGCAGTCTTTGGGCCAGTCGCCCGCACAAAAGGCCCACATGTTCATTCATTTTCAGGTTACAATCCAGCAGAAACCCAAGATATTTGAAAGTGCTGACCTGCCCAATCACACTGTCACCAATTATAACAGGAGCATAATCTCTCACTGTTCTTGGGTCAAATATCATCTATTTAGTCTTTTTTACATTAAAAACAAGTTTGTGTTGTTCCCTGTCAAAAGCTACACTCGATGCTGCGTAGCATTACGCTATGGGGAACATTCTTTGTGTGACCGGTTGTGAAGCACGTGTGTCAAACACGCCAAGAATTGGCTTATAATACCTCTGTTGGTGACGCAGCTCATCAGTGGCAGCTGTGTGATTGCGCGCACCTGAACAGAGGGTATAATAACACGTGACGCGGGAGCGTCCTCAGGTTTCTTTGTCTTCAGATCGCTTTGTGTGAAGTGTGAGCAAACCTTTCTCTGTGCCAGTACGAATATATATAAAATAATAAATACAAAAGTATCATGGCTGGGTTCAGAAAGAAATGTGTTCCTCCTTGCCAGAGGCACATTGCTGACGATGATCAGCATGAATTTTGTTTTGAGTGTTTGGGGGAAGAACACGCAGCCCTCGGACTTTCTGGGGAGTGTGAGCACTGTGATCTTTTGCCTGCCAAGATCCTACGTGCCCGGCTCGCTTTCTTTGCAGAGGAGCGAGCCGCCTCCCACTCCGGTCGCGGGTTCGCGTGTTGATCTGGCTGAGGCGCAGGGATCAGATAGTCTTATGCCCCTCGCGCTCTCACCAGATGAGGCAGACACCGGCTCTGTGCTCGGGCGGGCGCGACGGCGCTTCCGTGAGCACGTCGATGAAGCCTCATCCCTGGCTTCTGGGGCGCCGCAGCCTCGGAGCGCTCTTCCCGCTCTGACACGGCGTTTGAGGAGCTGCTCGAGGTGGTTACAAGAGCAGTGGCGAGGCTGAATATTGAGTGGCCTCAGGAGCAGGGCCCCTAAATACTCTAAACTGGATGACAGGTTTCTGTCAGGTGGCAAGCGGCGAGAGGATCACAGCGGCGGTCTCTCCTTCTTTGGGGACCTCCATGAGGAGCTGGCACGCTCATGGAATAAGCCCTATTCGTCCCGTGTTTTGTGCCTTCGACGTCGATTTATTCGACTATCGTGGCGCACAGGTGCGGGTTATGGGTCGATGCCCCAGGTGGAAGAGCGCTGGGCTATCTCTCCCCGGGACATCGTCCTCCCTAAGAAAACCTACACTCCCCAACAAGCCATGCCGGTTCACGTCATCACTGGTGGGGAAGGCTTTCAGGCGGCGGGTCAGGCTGGTGCAGCACTGCACACCATGGCGGTTTTGCAGGCATACCAGGCTGAGCTGCTCAAAGATTTGAGCACAGGAGGTTCTGTGGGCGAGGCGCGTTTTCTGAGCTACGCCGTGCCACAGACCTCTCTCTCCGTGCAACTAAGCAGGCGGCCCGCGCTATTGGCGCTCCATGTCTGCTTTGGTTGCGACGGAAAGACATCTGTGGCTTAACCTCACGGGCATCAAAGAGAAGGACCGCGCCTTCCTCCTGGATGCACCCATCTCGCCTTCCGGTCTTTTTGGCAGTGGACTCCGTCGCCACTAAGTTCCGAGGCTAAACGCTACGAGGAGGCGTTTGTGAGGTTCCTTCCTCGCCGTGCTCAGCAGCCGGGACCGTCGGCCACCCTGTCCCGGCCAGGTCCAGCCCCTTCCAGAGAAAAGCGGGCTGCCCAGAAGGAGAGTGTGGCGAATCGTGCCCCCTCGTAAGGACTGGAGGCGGATTCTCTCGCTGCTCAAAGAGAACAGACCTGCGGAAGTTATCTCCGCCAGGAAGCAGAGGCCCTGAAATTGGCGCGCCCATGGCGCGAGGGTGTTCTCCCACCGGGTGGGGCGCAACAAAATCCAAGAGAGTCTAAAGACTCCATGTCGACACCCTCAGGAGTCCGCTGTTTTTCTCCGCCGCCACTGGCGTTTCGGGAGCAGCAGTCTCCAGCGCAATTGTAAGTGTCCGGCCGCCTCCTGCCTTGGCTCAGGACGGCGGATGTCTTACATCCCCAAGAACCGAGGTGACAAAACTACTGCCCTTTCAGAGAAATTGGCAGCATGGATGCTCCTGCCAAATATCTCCCGTGGGTAATAAGGACTGTGGCCAAAGGCTACAGACTCCAGTTTGCCAATCGTCCTCCAGCGTTTCAACGGCGTGGTCTCCACTTCCGTGAAACCGAACGAGCCCATGTATTGACACAGGAACTGCAGGTTCTGCTGGACAAAGGGGCCATAGAACGTGTTCCCCACCAGACAGACAATCCGGGTTTTACAGCCGATATTTTCTAGTTCGAAAAGATGGGGGCTGCGCCCGATTTTAGACCTTCGTGGGTTAAACCGCTACCTCAAAGCATTAAAATTCAAAATGCTCACAATAAAAATGATTGTGTCCCAGATCCGATTAGGCGACTGGTTTGTCACCATCGATCTAAAGGACGCGTATTTTCACATACAAATCCTGCCACAGCACAGAAAGTTCCTGAGGTTCGCTTTGGGAGCGAAGCGTGCCAGCATCGGGTTCTTCCGTTCGGCCTGGCCTTGTCACCCGGACATATACAAAATGCATGGATGCAGCCTTGGCTCCTTTGCGACTCCAGGGCATCCGCATTTTGAATTACATAGACGACTGGCTGATATTAGCTCAGTCTCAGGAGCTAGTGCTTCGACATCGACGCCGCCCTAGCTCATCTCGACTCTCAGGCTTGAGACTCAACGCCGAGAGAGCGTTCTCTCGGCCGCTCAGAGGACAACATATCTAGGGGTTGTTTGGGACTCAACCGAGATGCAGGCACATCTGTCTCCTGCACGTGTCGGGTCCATTCTAACTACCCTGAAAGCTATCAGGCTAGGCCAGGAAGTGGCTGTGCACTTCATTCAAAGAATATTGGGTCTCATGGCATCTGCATCCACGGTAATTCCTTTGGGCCTTCTGCACATGAGACCGTTTCAGCTGTGGCTCAGAGCCAGGGGTTTCATCCAAGGGCCAACCCCTGAAGCAAATAAGGGTTACGCCGAGGGCTTCGTGCCTATCTATGTGGTTCAGACCCCAGTTTCTCACTTTGGGTCCCACCCTAGGTCCATGTTGTCGCCGCATGATGCTAACGACAGATGCATCCCTCACGGGCTGGGCGCGGTCTTAGATGGCCGTCCAGCCCAAGGGATATGGAGAGGCCATCTTCTCGCATGGCACATCAATTGCCTCGAGATGAAGGCTGTATTTCTGGCCCTGAAATACTTCCTCCAGCAGCTAAGGGGCTACCATGTCCTAGTACAAGTAGACAGCACAGCGGTGGTCTCTTACATAAATCGTCAGGGCGGACTGCGTTCGTGCCGCTTGAACAAGCTAGCGCAGCAGGTGCTGCTTTGGGCTCAGGACAAGTTCCTGTCCCTCAGGGCGATTTATATCCCCGGCGCATGAATGTGGGAGCAGATTTATTGTCCAGACAGGCTGTGACACATGGGGAGTGGAAACTCCACCCCGAGGTAGTGAGCCAAATCTGGGAAAGATTTTACGAAGCAGAGGTGGACCTCTTTGCTTCACAGCAGACAGCACAATGTCCCCTCTACTTCTCTCTGACTCCTCCAGCTCCCTGGGTCTGGACGCAATGGCCCATGTGTGGCCCAGACTGCGCCTTTATGCATTTCCCCGGTGGCTCTGCTCCCGGGAGTCCTGGAAGGTCCGTCAATGCGGGTTGCGCCTCTTACTAGTAGCGCCCGTTGGCCACCAGAGTGTGGTTCTCAGACCTAATATCTCTCCTCGACGGCTCGCCATGGGCGATTCCAGGAGGGATCTCCTTTCTCAGGCACAGGGACAGTGTTTCATCCCGGCCCGAGCTCTGGAACCTTTACGTCTGGCCCCTGAGGGGGACCACTTAAGAGATGTCGGGCTCCCAGCCCCTGTTGTAGAGACTATTCTGAGCACTAGGTCTCCCTCTACTAGGAGAGCCTATGCCTGCAGATGGCGTGTCTTTGATGCCTGGTGTGCTACACATCATGCGGACCCAGTCCACTGCCAGATTGTTTCAGTGCTGGAGTTTCTGCAGGACAAACTGTCCTCGGCACTAATCCTAGCACACTCAGGGTTTTCGTGGCCGCCATTTCGGCTTGCCACGCCCTGATTGACGGGGTCTCGATAGGGAGACATCCTCTAGTTGCCCGCTTCATTCGAGGTGCCAAGCGGTTGAGACCCCAAACTAGAGCTAGAGTTCCTTCCTGGGACCTAGCTATAGTGCTGGAGGGCTTAGTAAGCACTCCTTTTGAACCACTGGAGTCAGCGTCTCTTAAATTTCTGACTCTAAAAATGGTTCTTCTGGCGGCCATTACCACTCTCAAGAGGGTTGGAGATTTGCAGGCTCTGTCAGTTTCGCCTCCTGCCTAGACTTTGCTCCCGGGCTGGTCAAAGCCATTTTGCATCCTCACCCTAACTATCTTCCAAAAGTTCCATTCTCGACCTTAACCGGTCGCTTCTTGAAGCCTTCTGTCCTCCGCCATTTACAACACCGGAGCAGGAGAGACTTCACTTACTGTGTCCAGTACGTGCCCTCCAGACTTATGTCCACCGCACTAGCCAGTGGCGAAGTCCGAACAGCTGTTTATATGTTACGGGGCTGCAAGCTGGGGTTGCAGCTACCAGACAAACTATATCACGTTGGGTGAGGGATGCCATTGCCCTGGCCTATGATGCATGCGGTCAAACTTCGCCCATAGGTGTGAGGGCTCATTCTACTAGAGGGGTTGCAGCTTCAACAGCTCTAGCAAAAGGTGCCCCTCTGCAGCAAGTTTGTGATGCGGCAGGCTGGTCCTCTCCGCACACATTCATCAGATTCTATAGCTTGGATGTTCATGCTACTGTGGGCTCGCATGTCCTTGAATCATCATCATCCCAAAATTGTGTTTGAGACCTCTTTTGTGTTTGTGCACACTTCACAACCCGAGGGGTCCAGACACTTACAGTGCGGCGGCGTTGGTATTCTCGCTCCCATAGCGTAATGCCACGCAGCATCAAGTGTAGCTGACAGGGAACGTCTCGGGTTACTTGACTGTAACCCTGTTCCCTTAAAAAGCGGAACGAGATGCTGCGCTGCAATGCCGCACTGGGCGTGTCCGGCGCTCTTCAGACAAAGTTGACCTGAGGACGCCCCGCGCCACGCGTTATTATACCCTCTGTTCAGGTGCGCGCAATCACACAGCTGCCACTGATGAGCTGCGTCACCAACAGAGGTATTATAAGCCAATTCTTGGCGTGTTTGACACACGTGCTTCACAACCGGTCACACAAAGAATGTTCCCCATAGCGTAATGCTACGCAGCATCTCGTTCCCGCTTTTTAAGGGAACAGGGTTACAGTCAAGTAACCCGAGACGGTCACACCAGTTCTTAAAATGGCCGATCTCATGCATGTACACAGAAGGGCAGTCATATTTATACAGTAGGCTTAAAATTACTGTATTGTCTGAGAACTTGATGATGTGATTGTTGCACAGATGGCTTCTGCATCCATTTGTGTACAATGTAAATTAGAAAGGAGAACTCACACAACCCTGAGGAACACCTGTGTTAGAGTATTTGATTGGAGCGAGGACACCATTTACTCTAACTTGCTGCTGTCTGCCTGTTAAAAAGGAATAAAACCACTTGATAATAAAAGAGTTCACATGCAAATCAGACAGTTTCTGGACCAGTAGCGGAGGTAGTACTGAGTTAAAAGCTGACGAAAAGTCAACAAATAGGACTCTAGCATTAAGGTTGCAATGACATCCTCCGTGCAAGAAGCAGCACTGGTGGATCAGTTGTCAAAAGACCCAGCACACCCTTGGGGAGGATTCATGGTTTCAAACATGAGAAAAAAAGTCATTGAGTTAGCTCTCTCAGTGTCATTAGTGGTGGAGAGCTGGATCCTGCTGGGGTTCATATTAGTGATGCTTTTCATAGTGTCCCAACGTTTTTTTAATGTCCATGGAGCTGAAACTGCTCTCGACAGCATCTTTATGTTTAGCTCTTGCATTCCTTAGAGCAGCATTTAGCTCTCTCTGTGCCACAGCTAAAGCTGTTTTGTCCTGGTTCCTAAAATCCTGTCTCTTTTTGTTGATACAGATCTTAACTTCCTTTGTTATGTATGGCTTATTATTCAGATAGTGTACAATGTCTTTCTTAGACACAAGAATAATACTAACACCAACAATTGAATCAGTATAGTACGAGGCAGAGATAATTGCCGTCTTGACGCTAAAGTCGCTGCCAAGCTAATGCTAAGCTAACGCTAAGCACTATACTTCAGTTTGGTGTAATGTATTTGTATTTTGTGGAGAATAAAATCAGTCTGGTTTTATTTTTTTTATATAAAAGTGAAGCAGGAGAAGTTCCTAGGCTGCTTTTGGGTGTGAGTGGAATCCGAGACAGAGACAGCAAGAGAATATCAGGTAGTGGCGCTTTAATGTAGACAATAAATGCAATGTTTTAAATCACAAAACAAGAGCAGGATATGACACCGACGCCATCATCTACCTGCTTCACAGAGTCTACGCCCACCTGAACAAACCGGCCACCACTGTGAGAATCATGTTCTTTGACTTCTCCAGTGCGTTCAACACTGTCAGGCCTCACTGGCAGAACACAGTATGTGTGGCTGCAGAGCTGTGTGTCTGACACTGTCATCAGCAACACCGGGGTGCCGCAGGAGACAGTCCTCTCTCCTTTCCTCTTCACCCTCTACACCACAAACTTCAACTACTACACAGAGTCCTGCCACCTTCAGAAGTTCTCTGACGACTCTGCAGTGGTTGGTTGCATCAGCAATGGTGACGAGAAGGAGTAGAAGGACTGTTGTGGATAACTTTGTCACCTGGAGCGAGAAGAACCACCTCCAGCTCAATGTGATAACGACTAAGGAAGTGGTGGTGGACCTGAGGAGGACTAAAGCTGCTGTGACCCCCATCTCTATACAGGGGGTTAGTGTGGACGTGGTGGCGGAGTACAAATACTTGGGTGTGTATTTGGACAATAAACTGGACTGGGGCAAGAACGTGGACACAGTCTACAAGAAGGGCCAGAGCCGTCTCTACTTTCTGAGGCGGCTGAGGTCCTTTGACATCTGCAGGACTATGCTCAAGATGTTCTATGAGTCTATGGTGGCCAGTGCCATCATTTACGCTGTGGTCTGCTGGGACAGCAGTCTGTGCGTGAGGGACACTAATAGACTTGATAAGATCATCAAGAAGACTGGACATGTTGTAGGGGAGGAGCTGGACTCTCTGACTGTTGTTTTGGAGAGGAGGATGTTGTCCAAAATCAGGACTATTCTGGACTTTCCCTCCCACCCGCTCCACAAAGTACTGGTTAGCTGCAAGAGCTTGTTTAGCAATAGACTGTTACTGCCACGCTGCTCCACCGAGAGACCAGAGGCGATTTCTTTAAGACTGCAAGGGAAGCTCGGCTTCCCTTATAATGTCACAAAATCAATGGTCAAATATGTACTATTGTATTAACATTTTATTGACTAAAAATGCGTTAGAAAACGTTCATTTCAAAGACGAGTTCGTTCAGAATCAGTTACATATAGCAGGTCGGCTGACTCGATTTCCTCCTCATACATTCCCGCAGCGTCACAGTGCATTTCCCTATTGAAGCCCAGCGTCCATTGACTTCAATGGGGCTGCTTTGAATGTTTTTTTTCAGCGCTTCGAAACTAGACGGTCATTGGATAAACGCTGCGATTATGTCCCGCCCACGGACGCTCAGCATCTCTGGGGGTGAATGGGGAGTGGGCTGGCCCGGACTCCAAGCTTCTGCGTGATGATTGGAGGGTCCTGTCGAAAGACTGCATCTCCTTTTGACTGACAGCGAGTCTGTACTCTAAGGAATCACTGAAGGTATTCACGCTCAGTCCCATCGCGGATTTCTCAAGTTCAGTCGAAATAAAAACTGCTGCAACCTATTTCTTTGATATTTGCTTGGCGAAATTGCTTGATTTTCATCATACATTTCACACAATTATGCACCACATTCCTTGTTTCAGTTTTACAGAGTTTAATATTTTTTTTTTAGATCATTCATTCATTCATTCATTCATTCCTTCCTTCATTCATTCATTCATATAACGTTAGTAGGCTAGCGTCGTGGGTGAAACTGCGCACGATGGCAGACGGTGCTAATATTGTCGACCTGATTTTGGCGAAGCCATTTGAAAGTGTTCCTTACGAGGAAAAACTTAAACAGCAGTGCAGATCAACACCTAAGATTGATTTAGTGCAAAAGATAGGGGAAAATAACAGGTCTTTTCAGCTCTCCTGGTATGACAAAGTTAGCTGGCTGACTGGAAGTGCTGTGACAAATAAAATGTACTGCTGGCCATGCCTCTTGATGAAACCATCTCACGGATGTGTTGTTTGATCAAAGGTGGGGTTTGGAGATCTGTCTAACTTTGACAGGGCATATAAAAGACATGAAAAGAGCAATGAACATGTGAGTGCATGTGCAAGATTAAGTTGCATGGGCAGGATCAGGGTTGAGCATGCAATAAATGAAGGTGCTCGCATTCAAGTGGCTAAACATAATGAAATAGTCAAACAAAACAGGGCCTTCCTAAACCGCCTGATGTGACATCCTTGCTTGGCCGGCAGGAGCTGTCATTTAGGGGACATGATGAGAGTAGTGAATTATCCAACAAGGGGAATTACAGGGAGTTCACAGAAACATTAGCTAAATATGACTCTGTCCTGTCCACACCATTCGAGTCCTCAACTGTGTTTTCTGGTATGTCCCATACTATTCAAAATGATTTGATCTCTGCTCTTGCAGCCACCGTTTCTGATCAGATCAGAGATGAAATTCAGGATGCTCCCTTTTTTGGATGGCAGGTGGATGAAACAACTGATATATCCTGCCGTGTCCAACTCTCTGTCATTGTTCGCTATGTGGATAGTGCAGGTAATATTCAGGAGCGCTTTACTGTATTTTTTCATGTTTCGGGGGGGCGAGATGCCCAGTCCGTTTTTGAAATATTAAATGAGAACATGCAGGGCTACAATTTTAAGGACAAGCTTGTGGCACAGACCTATGATGGGGCTGCTGTCAAGGCTTCAGATCTCAATGGTCTGCAGGCCAAAGTGAAAGCAATAGCCCCCAGTGCAATGTTTGTGCATTGCTATGCACACCGACTGAATCTGGTGCTGTCACAGGGGGCTAAATGCTTGCCTGACTGCAGATTTTTTTTTGCATCACTCTCTGGATTTGCCACATTTTTTTCAAAATCCACAAAGAGGACATCTTTTCTGGAGTCTGCAGGCTGTTCAAGGTTGCCCAGAAACGCTCCTACTCGATGGAATTTCACATCACATATCAACACTTCACAACAATTATGATGGCCTCCTGCAGACATTTGAGAACATCATTGCAGATACAACAATGGATGATGATACACTGGATTGTGCCAAAGGCTTTGTGAGGAAACTGGAGGATTTTGAGTTTGTGTTCATGTTGTACACATATGAACAAATCTTCTCTGAGACTGATGTGGTCTTTGATATTGTCCAGCAGAGGGCGATGGATGTTCTTTACTGCAAGAACAGAATTGAATCTCTTCTTGCATTTGTCAAAGAGAAGAGGTCAGAGGGGGCTTTCCAAGCCATTTATGCCAAAACAGCAGATCTCACATCAGACCCACAAGATGAGCCCATGAGAAAGAGCCGTCTGACCCATTTGCAGGATCCCCAAGGGCGATACAGAAATCTGTACATGGCCATCTTGATAACATCTTGGAGCAGATTCCTCGACATTTTTCAAATTTGGAAAGCATGCTCTTCTTAGAATTAGTCAATCCAGGGAAATTTGATGACATGAGACAGGTATTACCAGAGGAGGCCTTCCAAAGTGTCCTGAAAAGTTATGGCCATCACTTTGATTCAGGAAGACTGAGGTCAGAACTTCAAGTCCTGTATTCAGATCAGGACTTGCAGGGTAACAGGGGAAAGCTATGTGATTACTTGGTGTTCCTTAAAGACATGGAGTTGGACAGTGCAATGCCTCAGCTTTACAAACTGTTCTCATTAGTGGCAACAATTGGAGCTACATCTGCAGGTGTAGAAAGGAGCTTCTCCTGTTTAAAGCGACTCAAGTCCTACACCCGAAACACAATGGGCCAAGGCCGTTTAAGCAGCCTAGCTCTGCTGGCCATTGAGAGGACACTGGTTAAGTCACTTGAAAAGACTCCTAGTTGGTACGACAGGGTCACAGACCATTTTCTTGAAAAGGAACGTAGGGCAGAATTTACTTTTAAATAAATTGACAATTTTATGATGTAGGCCGAAAATGAGCTTCCCCCCTGACAGACCAGTAGCCGCCACTGCGAGAGACACAGGAAATTATTCCTGCCAGTCGCCATCAGACTTCGAACTCTGTACTGTAAATCCTCTGTAGAGTCACCGTGCAATATTCTGCCTGATGTACAATATTAAGTGCACTTGTAAACTTGTAAATTGTACATCATGTGAATATGTATTATATGAATATGTATCATGTGAATATGTAAATAGACTGTTTATTGTTTGTTAGGGATATCATAGTTTATAATTTATAGTTAAGTTATATCTACTTTAATAAGAAAGTTCTATTCTTGCACTGGTCGGTTGCATGTTTGTAACAAAAATTATTTCTCCTTGGGGATAAATAAAAGTAATTCTGATTCTGATAACTAGAAATAAGAACTTGGCTCTGTTGGAATGCTACTACTCTAGTTACCCTAGTCAGAGGGGTTACATGAAGAGAATGTGTGGTTACTTCAAAATCCAAGAACAACATTAACCGCAAAACAGCTAGTAGCTCAGTGTTCCAACATCCACAAACGACAACTGCTATCACAACTTGAGATTGATGAGGTACACAACAGGTAGCAACACAAATGATAGGGAGGGGAGCCAGAATGAGGCCAGAGGGGAGTTAAGTTCAACTCCCCACCTGGATATTGGGTAAGAAGCCCCAATAAATACAACCAAGCTGATCGAGGCAGCATCTGAGCTAAGATATAAGATCATGGCTAGAATGAACACCTGGCAACCCCAAACCTGACTACAACGGCTAAGTGAAGTACCATCAGAAAGTATCCTAGAAGATGTGAATGCAGTAATATAAAAAATCCCTTAAAATGACTATCATTGAAACCAATGAGCTGATGCGTTCAAGTGCCCAGGTTTCTAGTAGATGATCTGAGCTTGGAGCTTGAGCTTTTTTTTTTCTTTATTCAAGCATTGAAACAGGATGCAGGATAATCTGGCTAGGGTGCGGGAAAAAGGAAGTCCGTCCCCCTCACCTCACACCAGGTCAGGGTCCTCGTGTCTGTCTCTTAAGCGTACCCCAGTGCTTCTTGTGAACAGATGGAGGATGCATCATCCTTGGCTTGGCGGCATGGAGGGTGCCTCCTCGGACCGCTCCTCTCGCTCTGATGTAGAATGTGAGGAATAACCCGTGCAGTGGCAGGGCTAAAATTGACTGGCCCGGGGGCAGGACCCCCTTCCCCAACCCCCTCTCGTGTTGATACAGAGCATCTCCAGACATGTAGCCGTAGGTTTAGTTTTACATTTACATTTAGTAATTTAGCAGACACTTTTATCCAAAGCGACTTAAAAATAAGGGAAAACAATGGAAGCAATTATAACAATACAAGGTAACAAAAGGCATAAGTGCACCAAAAACTAGCCTGTTAAAGCCAGCACAGTATATACAGCTAAGGATTGTTTTTGCGCAGGTTTGCGCAATTTATTGAGCAAAATATTTGCTCAATTAAAATTATCACACAGAAATCCTGACATAAAAATCCCAATTCTGCCAAAATAATGATAAAACAAAATGGCACAAAGCAAACAGGTCAAAAAGCACATAATGAACGGCTCACAAGGAATTGCCATTGAATCTGTGACAATCTGTGACTAACACTAATGTTCCGTCAATAAAGCAGGCATGAAGGGTGTATTGGGTCACGGGTGCTGAGTGGGCGCTGTAACCTTCAAGCCTTGCTCCTGAGCTGATAAAAGGCATGCATCTGCACCGTGCACTAAAGCCTGAAGGTGGGACAGACATACGAAATACAATGTTGCACAGTAGAGGTAGAGCCCTCTCTCACATGACATTAATATGAGTGAAGAGAAAGGGGAAGACAAAGGAAGAGGGGGAAGGGAGCTACGGCTTTAAGTGGAGAAAGGGAAGGAATGGGGCCAGAAAAGATGACACTTGACATAAGACACCTAAATGAGCTCAAGCTTTTGAGAACGCCTTTATAAAATCATGCATTATTATCATTCAATACAAGTGTATGAATGAAATGGGCTTGAGTGGTTTAAGGCAGTGGGACCCACATTTGCACCTGGCCAGTTTTTCCCTGAAACAATCTTTACAAAAACTGAAGTAAAGTAATTTGTTAGCAATGCCATCACAATATTTACACTTGCAATATATTCCTGTATTGGACCATATAATTTAAACATACTTCTACAATCTTTTGAATAAAACAAGCTGGATAGTTGCATTTATACTTAAATACATAATTTTAACTTTGATTGGTTCATCTCTTCATAGTATCACTTTATAATTACAAACTACAACTCGTTCCAATCTTCTATTTACAGCCATTTAGGGGCTGGGTGGCGAGGTCAGCAGACAAGCTGAGCTTTTCCTCTCCCCCAACACTTTCACCAGCTCTCCCAGGGTAAAACTGAGGTGTGTCTTGCCCAGCCGAGAGCATCTTCCAAGTGGTTAATGACTGGAACTCCTCCCCAAAGACACAACAAATAATTGTGCACAGTTTTAAATGCATACCCATGAAATAAGGGCTCTTACTTACACAATTTTAACCTTTATTTTAACCTTTATTTATCCAGGTAAACTGTTTGAGAACCAATTCTCATTTACAAACATGACCTGGCCCCATGTGTGTTTGGGGGGGGGACTATTGTACATGTTTTTGGTGGTAGGGGAAACCGGAGTACCCGGAGGAAACCTACGCAGACACAGGGAGAACATGCAAACTCCACACAGAAAGGCCCTGCCTTGGATGGGGTTGAACCCAGGACCTTCTTGCTGTGAGGCAGGAGAGCTAACCACTCTGCCACTGTGCCACTTTCCATGACATTATCAATGATAATTTAGTTGGCCTGGCAAAAAACAAGACATGCAGTCCATTCACAAACATATTGGTGTAACCATTTAAAATTGTGGCATATTTATGTACTTGAATTTTAAGTAAATGCATGAGTGCAAGTTTTCCACATCCAATATGTAAAATATTGCACCGATAAAAAAAATAAGAATAAAAAACATTGACATACAATTTAATATGGCTAAATATCTGCTAAATAAATGCATAAATATGTCATCACTAAGAATCCTGACAGAGCCTGGTCGCTAAAGCAGGTTTCAAATCCTTTGTCTGGAACATAAGGGGATCTTTTCTCTTCAGCGCCGTGCCCCAGCTGTGTGTGTTTAACCCCACGGTTGGCCCTGCCTCTGGTCTCCCATAATCCCTGGGATCACATGACCGGGGCCAGTGTCCTCTTCATCCTTGAGCTCTTGATGGGCAACGAGCCAGTGACTGATCACCCTCCCGTTCCTTCTCGTCAGCACTTTCGCTCATCCGGCTCGTCATCACGCCGCTTGCTCATAAAACCAATGTCATCCCGCTTTTTCTGCAGTTTACGCCCATAGATAAGCCTCAGCCTCTTTTGTTCCAAATTAATTTCCCCTTGTCTTTCGTGTACACCATTTCCTGGATGGCATTTAGCACTGGCAGTGGGGATAATCTCCTGTTGTTGCTGGGTTTTAGTGATTTAAAGTCGCTCTACCTCTGACGGTTATAGCCAGCAGTGTGTGTAGTTCTAAAGGGATATAATTGATCAGCGTTGTCTGCTGCAGAGCAACAGGAGCAGCTCCTGCGTTAATTAGAGCAGCGTGGAGCAGCTGTAAACATTAGCAAAATGAGGCCATACATCAGACTTATTACCTGGATGTTATCATCAGCAGGATTTTTACAGCACAAACAGGTCTCACTATTCAGAGCACCTGGGCTGAGAGGGATGTTTATATGGACGTGATTAAATTAGGGCTGTAGTCAAAGACAAACATCAACAAAAATTTCTCCAACGCATTAATTAATTGACTGTTAAAGACGTCACATAATATCATTGAACTGCAAATAAAAAAACTGCACTTAAAATGATCCTTCCCTTTTTTCATTTATTTGGGCTAAATGAAGGACATTTGTCACTTTTTTAATATATTTTAGTGATATACTCCAGCACATTAATAATTGTATTGCATAACATACTGTAGAATAAAGGCTTGTGAGTCACTTGAGAACTTTGTGTTATAAATTTGAAATTAATTAAGATGGAGAATTGTCCATTACCAACAGTCATAACCAGCCTGTTGTCCATGTCCATGTCTATTACCTCACAGACAATCTCTCAGTCAGTGACAGTTTAGTGAGCGGCGTAAAGCAGCGCAGTCAGTGAGGGACAGTTCAGAGCTGGAGCTGTGGTACATTCACTGACATTAGGGCCGTCTGCAATAACTCCATGAGTCAACAAGACAATCAGAGACGGACAGTGGACAGTGCACGAGGCAGAGTGGTTAGCACTCCTGCCTCACAGCAAGAGTTCAAAACCCGGCCGACTCAAACATTCTCAGCCGACTCCGTTCTATCTGTGAGGAGTCTGCATGTCCTCCACGTGTTACTGTGGGTTCTCTCCGGGTACTCCGGCTTCCTCCCACCGTCCATAGACACGCATGTACAGGTTAATTGGCAATTCTAAAGTGTCCCTAGTGAATGAATGTGAGAGTGAATGGTTGTCTGTCACTGTCCGTCTCTAAATGTCAGCCCTGCGACTAACTGGACACTGTTCAGGGTGTACCCTGCCTCAGGCCCAAAGCTGCTGGAATAGGCTCCAGTCAAACATACTTAATTAAGCACACAAAAGACAATATTTTAATGCTGATTTACTCAACTTTTACATTAAATTCATTGTCAAAGTTTTAGCAAGATAATTGGGCTACGTTATCCTAACTTTAGCTTGCTAACTTAAACACAACCTGCATGTCCACAACCAGCTCGCATTGACGAGCGGTTTAGGAGTTAAATAGGAAAACATGTTTCTCAGCAAATGTGCTTCACAGTGCTTAACTGCTTTCTGCGTTCTTGCCTCTTCTCGGCTCTGCTTAAAAACAAATGAGCAGCATGGCCTATTGTGACATGATAACAGCCTGAAGCCCTCTGCTGGACAAATAGCACAATTACAACCCATTAACAAATAAGCACAGGGCTTGTTTCCAACACTTCATATGTCAAAAATAGAATGATCATGACAACGTAAATTGGCAAAATTTGGGCTGATAGCTAATATTATCAGCTGATAATTGCTAGTCCTTATTGGGCTAAGTCGGGCTCTAAAAGCAGCTAAACTGACATTCAGGTAAATGCACGTCACCATTATACATATAGTTGCTAAAGTAACATTTTAGGAGGGATGTGGACAGCGTATGGGTCCAGTCAAGAAAATAAAAAATAATGCTAGATATTCCAGGCTTGAGATCAACAGATTCAAAAAGTACTGTCCCCCAAAGTCATGTCATGTCACCGTTTACCACTAGATGGACTCATGAGCAAGCTTTGTGTTAAGCTCTTGCCAAACTGAAAGACTTTAAATTTGATCACTCAGTTGAGCTGTTTCAGACAATTTTATGTGAAAAGTGATCAAATTGTAGCCAGCTACAGCCTGGACAGTGATGGGGGAAAAGATAAATGACAAAAAAACACACTTCAAAACACTTCTGATTTTATAAACTGATTAATGGACCTTTCTTTAATACTTCCTATTGATTACAGTTGAATTTTGGAAAGCAAAAACTATCCACATATAGAGGCTATATCCATCCAGGTCGAGGAAATTGAATAAAACGTTTGGCAGTGTACGACCATAAATCAAACTCAGACAAGCCTATTTTCACCACAATCTTTCTGCGTATTTACTTAGTGCATCAAATACCAGAAAATTCCTCTTGCCTAGACAGTAATTCTGTCTGCTACGTCCCCTAACATTTCTTATCCAAATGGCAGCCTGCTCCAGACAGCGGCATTGTAAATGGAAAAAGAGTGATGCAGAGGGAGATTATGGAGGTACAGGTGGGACAACAGCATTAACCTAAGATAAGGAGAACTCATAAAATAGCAATGCTTCATTTCCTAAAAAAACACAATAGAAGTCAGTGTCGGCTGACAGACTACTATCAGTCCAGAGAAGTGGAGAGGCTTGCTGCAGTAAACCACAGAGGCACCTGTGGACGGAATGCTGATGGATGAATGCGGCTAAGTCACAGTAAGTATCCATGCACAAAGAAGTACTTACTGAAATGGGCGGCGTCATTTCAAGCAACACTGTTTAACTTTTTACAACAAAAAATATATAACTTCTGAAAATGATTGAAATAATAGCTTCAAATTAATTTTGATAGGGTTTCTTGACAAGAGACAGGTAATATGTTGTGGCCTACTGTTTTCTTCATTACCAACTAAACATCACATAACAGACGACATAACTTGCATGAACATAAACCAAAAAAAGTAGATACATTGGTTTGGACTTAATTGCAAAATGTCTTCACCAAAGTACTGTTCAAACCTTTGAGTAGAAGTTCTTCCTACTTTAACTGTGCTTTATACTTTACACTGAATCCGGAGTCTCTTTCTGCACCTGACCTTCAGCTGTAGCAGCACAATGCACATTAATATTTCATACCACAAACATGAATAGACACACAAATACACATTTATTTTAGAAATAAAAGTACTGACAGTGCACAGCCTGACTAGCTCCTCGGTGCTTGGCATGCAAGCCGACCAGAGAGGAGCCATGCCTGAACAGACACGAGCATGAAATCTAACACATCCAACTGGGCACTCATACTGTATCCTCACAAGCACTGGAGCATGTAGTAGTTCACATCCTCTTTATCTTCTTTCTTTATTTTAGCTGCAGAATATTAAGCTATTCTCCCAGTCATGTGTGTTTTTTGTGTGTTTTACTTTTAATATGTGCAATGAAAATAAACCAGAATCTTAATATTTGATGAGTACTTATAGAATTGTTTAAGCACATTCAGAAGTGGGCATGTGTTTGTTTTCCGTCATCCTCACACTAAAGCGCCACTTCCTGGTTTTCTTTTTTGCTGGTCACAAGCACACCATTCACCTCGAAGCATAGAGACCTTTTCTGCTTTTCTTTTATTAAAATTCTAAAATTGGAGCAATGTTTTCAGCGCAAAATACTGTTACAATACACCACAACCAATTAGATCCTGCAATTATTTCTGCCTTATTAAACATTGTATTAATGCATTGGCAATATTTAACCATGTTTCATTTGCTTCCCTTTTCTTTCTTTGCATTATCAGTACCCGTTACTTCCTTGTTGACATCAGTGTCAACCAGTGGGAGTGCTCCTTTTTCCAGAAGGGAGCATGTTATTGGCCAACATGTATGAGCGGAACATACTTATCTATTATAATCCTTGATGGATTTTTTCACAAATGACTCCTATTATAATATGCTTAGGTGACAACAGTTTGAGCTCACATGCGTTTAAAAAAATTTTGACATTTGTCCATTCACAAATCTACCTCTTCGACAAGAACTATTGCTTGCCATTAGTTGTCTTAAGCATAATGACATTCTCCATAACCTTTTCCAGCTCTAGACTTTTTAACATTGATTGACAGTTAGAATGATATTTATATCTGAACCTAACAGTGTCTGAAAGTGCCGAGAGAAAAATAAAGCCATTCCCTTCCATTTTTTTCTGATTGATTGTCCAAACGTCTGACTTTGGTGTCTCATGAGCAGAAGCCAAAGCGATGGAGACAAAAGGTGGTGGGGCGATTAATTCAACGCTTGCGTCTTCTTTCTCATGCAAAACGGCCGACTGCCTATTTGGGCAGAAGGGGACGCTGACAATTACCGGCTCGCGTGGAGACCACTCTTCAGACTGATTGACAAATGAAAGGCTTTGAAATAGCTTCCATTTAAAAAAAAGGCACTTGGAAGAATAGAGGGATCATCTCCAATATCTTGTCTCAGATGGGGAACGGAAAAGATGAGCGTGCATGGGAAATGAAGCGCACAATCGAGGGCTTTACAAAGGCTGTTTAAGCAGCACACAGAATACCCACTGGTATTGTGGATGCTTTAAAGCGCAGATTTAATAGAACATCAAGATCGGCCTCAGACTGTCTGTGGAGATTTGAATTTGACTGGTCTTTGACTGAAAAGTTTTCTCTTACTACACTAACTAAAAATACACACAGACTTTGGAGTGCCTCCTAATATGGTTAAAATGTCCAAAATTGGTGCTAAAGTACAAATGTGTTAAGTAAATGTAGAAAAAGTAAAAGTTTTCATTTAAATTATTACAAAAATAAAAATGCCTGCAAAGTAAATAAATGATTCATCTTCTGGATCTGGAGAGAAGTCCAAGAAGAGATGCCAGGGCTTCCTTCATCTGAATATTCCTCCAGCTCCCCGTGGGACATGCTAGGAATACTCGACTAGTGCCTCAGCCTCTAAAGAAGCACTTTTCTGCCACTTGTATCTGGGACCATGTCCTTTTGGTCATGACCCACAGCTCATAACTATGGACTAGGATAGTAACGTCGACTAAATTAAGAGTTTAGCCTTTTGACTCTGCTACTTCTTCACCACAACAGACCAGTACAGTACAGAACAAGCAGCCTCTGTTTACAGTTTAGCCTCTGCTAACACAGATTAATGTTCAAAGTCTCTTTTTTTCTCCATCAGTAACGGTACATTTATGTAACATTTTGTCTGTTTTGGAGAGAGTAAAGCTCAGCTTCAGACTCAGACTTGTTTTCGTTATGCGCTCGGCCCGGAACCAGTCTGTGCAGCAGCCGCAGAGAGACACAGACAGTGAGCGAGTGAACGCCTTTCGCAAAAGAGGATTTATTTATGCTGCACACCTCTGATTTGAATGAGAATGAGACTTCCTCAATATCAACATCCACACTCTCGTTACCATGCTAGAAACTGTTTGCAACAACTTGTTGAAAGCGAGTTTGCAGTAAACAGAGCGACCCCTGTTGTTCAAAACATGAATTGTGATCCAATTAACATCTCAACAGACTGAAAATACTCAAATGTCACTTCCTTAGGAAAAGAAATCCCTCTACACAAGCATTAGCAGATTATTTCAGATTTTCTTTCTTTGTCCAGTGGTACTTTTTAGCATCTTTTGTTGTACCACTTCCCCTCTGTTTTGATTTCATATTTTAAGTTATACAAAAACAAAAACAAAAAAACACTCAATATCTAAATCACTCTAAGCCCCAGCCCAATATTTCTTTATCTATTGCTTTTTCTAGACATCATATAACAAGTGAAAATTAACATATCTGAACAGTGTGATTTGTGGCAAAACACAGGCCTGAGCTCATTGTCCTGCCAAGCACGTCTCCACATAAATACCCAATCATGGAAGTTGCTCTATTTGTGTGCAGTCCTTGGATGTAGCCGATCGACTCGGCTCATCTGAATCCAGCGTGTGAAGGCAGCCTCCTGTTGAGTGCCTCATCACCAGTGGAAACACAAACATGCACTGCTGTGTTTTTTATCAAAACACACTTACTATGGCTTTTTAAGAAGACATTTACAATTCAGATATGACTGAATCAAAGTACATTGTTCCCACTGGTGTAAAATAGGAATATGCAGAGCACTGTTTAAGTTTCATGAAGGCCTGTGTTTATGGCAAGAAAACGCTCCTCTGTTTGATTTTATTATTGTTATAAGCACTGCACCTCAGCAATTCAGCACTTCTTAGTCACTAAACAAATATGAGAAAAAAAAGTATAGATAGCACAATAAAAAAATATCTTGTCTGTGCTCTAGTGTTGCTTGGCTGTTTGTTTTTTCACCTATAGGCATAGAGCAGCTTAGCCAGCCCTACCCAGTGAAACTAAATAGTAAATGTTTTTAGTTTTTTTGGTGTACAAACAGAACCACTATACTCTCATGAAAGTGGACTTCAAGAAACCAAAGGAATGGCTTTGGAAGACTTTAATCTTCCAATTACCACAACAAAATTTGTAATCAATTGCACTATTTAGAGGCAACTGGCGCGATTAACAAAAGACGGTTTTTGATTTATTCCCAGCTTTTTAAAGATTAAATTAAGAGATCTGCGCTTACATGTGAGAGACTCACTAGTTTATGTCTCAAATTATGCTGATGTTTAATGCTCTTTCTTTTTTGTTCCTTTTTTTTTCAAACACATGATACAGATCTATTTTACACTATATTTATTTACTAAAAAAAGCTCTACCAGTTACAAATTATTTATAAAGCTAAAAACAACCAACTCCCTAGCAACATCCAATAAATGTTCGCAAATAGATAAGGGGGGTGCAATTTAAGGGGAGAACATAATTTAAAGGTACAATGTGTTTGTGCTACATTAAAGAAACAGTCTATTACCAGAAATGGTTATAGACTGTCCATACTATGGAATGGACTGGACTGTAATATGAAGAGTGTGGTAACTTTAAAACAATGAAAAAAAGTAATATACACACGTGGACAAAAATGTTGGTACCCTTCGGTCAATAAGAAAAAAACTCACAATGGTCACAGAAAAAACTTTATTCTGTCAAAAGTAATAATAAATAAAAATTCTATGAATGTTAACAGATGAAAGTCAAACATTGCTTTTCAACCATGCTTCAACGGAATTATTTTAAAAAATAAACTCATGGAACAGGCCTAGACAAAATTGTTGGTACCCCTAACTTAATATTTTGTTGCACAACCTTTTGAGGCTATCACTGCAATCAGACGATTCCTGTAACTGTCAATGAGACTTCTGCACCTCTCAGCAGGTATTTTGGCCTACTCCTCATGAGCAAACTGCTCCAGTTGTTTCCGGTTTGAAGGGTGTCTTTTCCAGGCGGCTTGTTTCAGCTCCTTCCAAAGATGCTCAATAGGATTGAAGTCAGGGCTCATAGAAGGCCACTTTAGAATAGTCCAATGTTTTCCTCTTAATTATTCTTGGGTGTTTTTAGCTGTGTTTTGGGTCATTGTCCTGTTGCAAGACCCATGACCTGCGACTGAGACCAAGCTGTCTGACACTGGCCAGCACATTTCTCTCTAGAATCCCTTGATAGTCTTCAGATTTCATTGTACCCTGCACAGATTCAAGACACCCTGTCCCAGATGCAGCAAAGCAGCCCCAGAACAAAACAGAGCCTCCTCCATGTTTGACAGTAGGGACAGTGTTCTTTTCTTGATTTGCTTCATTTTTCCGTCTGTGAATATAGAGCTGATGTGCCTTGGCAAAAAGTTCCATTTTTGTCTCATCTGTCCATAGGACATTCTCCCAGAAGCTTTGTGGCTTGTCAACATGTAGTTTGGCATATTCCAGTCTAGCTTTTTTATGATTTGTTTTCAACAATGGTGTCCTCCTTGGTCGTCTCCCATGTAGTCCACTTTGGCTCAAACAACGACGGATGGTGCGATCTGACACTGATGTTCCTTGAGCATGGAGTTCACCTTGGATCTCTTTAGAAGTCTATCTGGGCTCTTTTGTTACCATTCAGATTATCCGTCTCTTTGATTTGTCATCAATTTTCCTCCTGCCACGTCCAGGAGGTTGGCTACAGTCCCATGGATCTTAAATTTCTGAATAATATGTGCAACTGTAGTCACAGGAACATCTAGCTGCTTGGAGATGGTCTTATAGCCTTTACCTTTATCATGCTTGTCTATAATTTTCTTTCTATTCTCCTGCAACAACTCTTTCCTTCTCTTCCTCTGGTCCATGTTGAGTGTGGTACACACCATGTCACCAGACAACACAGTGACTACCTGAAGCCCTATAAATATGCCCACTGACTGATTACAAGATTGTACACACCTGTGATGCTAATTAGTGCATACACCTTGAATTAACATGTCTATTTGGTCACATTATTTTCAGTCTTTTCTAGAGGTACCATCAATTTTGTCTAGGCCTGTTACATGAGTTTATTTTTTTAAATAATTCCGTTCAAGCATGGTTGAAAAGGAATGTCTGACTTTCATTGGTTAACATTCATAGAATTTTTATTTATTATTACTTTTGTCAGAATAGTTTTTTTCTGTGACCATTGTGAGTTTTTCTTTCCATAATCCAAGTTCCATAAATCTTTGCTTTCTCTGTGTACCCTTCAAAAAGGTATATGCACAAAGCAAGATCTGTGAAAAATTTACAGCTCTTGCATCTAAAGAGTTGTTAATAAATTGTAGCTTAAATGTAGAATCAGATGTTTTATTTTTATTTCTTTCTTGGAACAATAATATAAGCTTTAATTGAGAAAATTGAGCTGAGTGTTTTCCTTTGGCTTTTTATTCTACTTTATGTTATTATCCATTCAGCATTCACCATTCCATTCAGACTGCAACACCTTTTGGAAAGTGGACCACATTAAGTGAACCAAAAGTTGCTTTTGGGAAAGAACCCCTACTGGCCCGGGCTAAACCAGTAGACACATGGCTTTAGTAATTCTATAGAATATCAATAATGCATGTTTTTACACCCCATCCATCCATCCATCCATCCATCTTCTACCGCTCCTTCTTCACCACGACAGACCGGTACATCGACCACATTACATGAACAAGACCCCAAGATACTTGAACTCCTCTACTTGAGGCAGGAGCTCTCCACCAACCTGAAGGGGGCAAGCCACCCTTTTCCTGACTGAGAACCATGCTCTCAGACTTGGAGGTGCTGATTCTCATCCCAGCCGCTTCACACTCGGCTGCAAACCGTCCCAGTACACACTGAAGGTCCTGGCTTGATGTAGCCAACAGGACAACATCATCTGCAAAAAGCAGAGACGAGATCCTGTGGTCCCCAAACCAAACTCCCTCTGTCCCCTGGCTGCGGCTAGAAATCCTGTCCATCTCCAGATCCACAAAGCACATGTGGACTGGTTGGGCAAACTCCCATAAACCCTAGTGTTCCACGACCGGGACGAAAACCGCATTGTTCCTCCTGAATCCGAGGTTCGACTATCGGCGGCATTCTCCTCTCCAGTTCACTGGCATAGACTTTCCCAGGGAGGCTGAGGAGTGTGATCCCTCTGTAGTTGGAATACACCCTCCGGTCCCCATTCTTAAAAAGAGGGACCACCACCCCGGTCTGCCAGTCCAGAGGTACTGTCCCTAACCGCCATGCGATGCAGAGACGTGTCAACCAAGATAGCCCCACAACATCCAGAGACATGAGGTACTCAGGGCGTATCTCATCCACCCCCGGTGCCTTGCCACCAAGGAGCTTCCAAACCACCTCAGTGACTTCAGCTTGGGTTATGGACGAGTCCACCTCCGAGCCCTCGGCCTCTGCTTCCTCAGTGGAAGAAATGCCGGTGGGGTTGAGGAGATCCTCGAAGTATTCCTCCCACCGTCCAAATATATCCTCAGTTGAAGTGAGCAGATTCCCTCCTTCACTGTAAACAGTGTTGGCAGAGCACTGCTTCCCCCTCCTGAGGCGCCGAACGGTTTGCCAGAATTTTTTCGTGGCAGATCGATAGTCCTTCTCCATGGCCTCACCAAACTCCTCCCAGACCCGAGTTTTTGCCTCCACAACCACCCGGGCTGCACTCCGCTTTGCCTGCCGGTACCTATCAGCTGCCTCAGGAGTCCCAAAAGCCAGCCAGGCTCGATAGGTCTCCTTCTTCAGCTTGATGGCAACCCTTACGTCCGGTGTCCACCCCGGGAGCGGGGATTGCCGCCACGACAGGCACCGGAGACTTTGCGCCCACAGCCCCGAGTGGCCGCGTCGACAATGGAGGTGGAGAACATGGTCCACTCGGACTCAATGTCTCCAGTCTCCCTCGGAATCTGGTCGAAGCTCTGCCGTAGGTGGGAGTTGAAGATCTCTCTGACAGGGGACTCAGTCAAACGTTCCCAACAGACCCTTACAGTACGTTTGGGTCTGCCAAGTCTGTCCAGCTTTCTCCCCCGCCATTTTTATGCCCCCTTGTCCCTCAATATCAAGAGCATATCTGGGATTGTCTAAAGTCAAAGACAGTCACCCAACATTACCTTTTTTTAATACCAATTCTAACCAATAAACATTGACCCTATTCGAGGATGTAGTGAGAATAGCTGTAGTAGCTGTGCCTTTGCTCTGTCTAGAGCTGTCTTGGCTTGTGTGGCTTGGAGGCATGTATTCAGAGATGACACAACAACACAGGTAGGAATTAAAAAAATATATATTATGAAGGAAAATAGACTTTGTCTGTGCAAACCCTTGTGTAATGTAGGGTGGGGTGTGTGCAGAAATTCATCTGTGAGACAACACTGCTCCAACAACCCCGCCCCTTCCCCACCACCACAGCCCCTCGGGACCAGCCCCCCAGAGACGTTTGTGGCAGGTGTCATATCTCTATGGAAATCAATAAACCATGCTGCACAAACAGATGCAAACAAGTTAAGAAATGATATGCATTTGCCACTGGATTGTCTGTGTTATATTGCTTTGTATTGAATTTAAATGGGATTGTTGAATGGCAACTTATTATGGAGAAATATCTTTATTATAAGTACCGGCGGTCATATGAATTGTAAATATATGAAACTAGCTTGGAGGTATTTTCCCCAAATAAGGTTTCTATAGTGTTTTCTGTGGATCTTTAGGTATAATGACTGTTAAAGTACTCAGCACATTTTATGATGACTTGACATTTTGTGCCTTTTCTGTTGAACTGTTATTCTACAGACAGTGGCGGCCTCAGAGAGTGGAGAGTGATTCTACAAAGTTCCCCTGTCTCATTGGATGAGTTTACAATTCCGATGTATGAAATTGTGAATTGATCCAAGATGCATTATGTTTTAATCAAAGCTATAAAGGTACAATCCAACTTTTTTATGCAGAATTGGTTTTTTAACATAATAAAACAGTTGTCATGGTTAAGTTTAGGCAAAAAACACACCTTGTCATGGTTAGTGCAATGTAGCTGAGGAATATAAAAAGACAGCAGGACCGGCACAAAGAGGCTAATTGGATAATTAAAAACCTAGAAATCCTAGGCATTCTTTGTGCATCAAACAATTTGTATATACATAAAACCATTGTAAGAATGGTCTAAATTTTATATGAAGAATACATTTATCTAAATAAAACTGTAAATTATAAAGCCTAGTTGGTGGGAAAACGTTTCTGTAAGAACTGATAACATATGATTTTTGTTTGCATCAAAACTTTACCTTGAGCAGCAGCTTAATTCTTGCCACAGCTAGTTCGAACCAATGATGTGACAGCTGATACTTCAAATTGCACATTTGAAACTATGTGCACTGGTCAACTGAAAGAATTTTACAAGATGAATATCTCATCGCAGTCAGTCGAGGAATAATATTGTGTTAAGATGTGCAATGGCCTGGGCTTTTAATTTAACAAGGAAAGTTCCACTGAGATCAGAAATCTCATTTCCAGGGGAGTCCTGGCTCCATGGGATACCTATAGTAAATGTTTTAGTGGTAGGGAAAACCTATGCAGCCAAGGATCGAACTCAGTAATTACTGGTGTGATGCAAGAGTGCTAACGACTCTGCCGCTGTGCTGCAATGCTGTTTTAATGCACACCTGCCGGCCAATCAAACAGGGGTATTTTACTCTTGCATTTAGGTTGACAGTTTAATCACCTTATTGTAACAGTTTAAAAGCTTATTGTAACAGGAAACATCTGTGAAAAAAATTAGACTATAAGACGTCATCCAAGCTTTACGATTAAGAATTTTCATAGATGAGAATGATCAGCTTTTAGCAGCAGTTTGACCAGTCTTTGAAATGCTTTGACGCAATGTTAAATGAAGCGGAGATAATTACTGGATTAGTACAGTCTAATGGAAAACTCAAAGCTAAAAGTTTAAGGTAAGCTCTTAACTTTAGCTTATTGTAGTGTATTAGTATTTTGTGGAGGAAGATTGGTCCGGTTTTACCTAATAAAGAAGCAGGAACTGTTACTACGCTGCTCTTGGGTGTGCATGGTGGGGCTGAGACCAGGACGGTAAAAAGAAAATTGTGAAAGTGACAACAGACCTAGAGAAAAAGACTAAAACATTTAATTTCAAGTCTGAAGATACAAAATGACAGTGACAAAAAGAGTCCAGAGCAGTATATATATATTGATAAAATGGAGCTTCTGTAGTGTATTTCTTATGATTAAATAATTGCCCAAAGCCAGTGACTGATGAACAAACTGTGTGCCATCTGTAATTAAACGTTAGCTGGGCACTGAGCTCCATGATGTGACAACATTTTGATAGGCTTTTTACACTAAAGCAGGAAAAAAATAAAAAAGGTGGACAGATAGATTATCACAGAATGATGTTTATATGTTACTAATCTATTCAATTTTTTGAAAGTACTAGTTGCTTTTACAAAGTGTGTGTAGCTCCAAAAACTCTGTGTGCTCCATTCTCAGAGCAGTCTCCACAAAGTAGTGTTATTCTTAAGAAAGAGACAGGACAGGAAACCTTGCACACATGGCCCATAGATATTCATCAACTCTAGCCTTTTCCAAACATGGTCCACTGAGTTCTGTTTGAAAGAACCATTTCCACCAAGACTGTTGAGATTCTATTAAAGCCAAAGCAAACATTTGCTCTGTAAAAATAAATAAGACAATAGATTATACAGCTGAACTGCAGTATGCAGTATAAGAGCTGCTGAAACACACTTACACTAAATTACTGGCGCTAAATTGAGATCATGAAAAGCGCCAAGAAAATAAAAGCAGATTAGGATCATTTGAATTAAAAATAGTGTAGCGGAGTCCATAATACAGCGAGAAGGTCTAACAAAAGTCTAACACTGTGTGGACCATGCTCTTGTCTGAGCTTCTGTTTTTGACAAAGCTTTTTAATATTTCCTAATGGAACAAACTCTGTCACTGTATTGTATCGCTTTCCGAAAAACATTCCTTCAAAGAATTTCATTATCTGAAAGAGCAAGTTTTCAATCATTTCCTTGTTCTGTTCTGGCACAGGCTCCTCTGACATAAACCACTGTGGTGAAGTCAGGATTTTTCAGCTGAATACAAAGTTTATATTTTTTGCAAAGTGAAAGCAATCAGGAAAAACTCCTCGAAGTTGGCAAGGAGAAAATCCTATAAATGTTTGGTTTATTTTTACATTTCATTGGTAAAAAGCTTTTGTGGGAACAGTGCCAGGCAAAGATCGCTGAGAGTCTGCCAGCGTGGTTTATATACAGATCGGAGATGAGTGCAATCATTGCTCAAAGATGTTGTTGAAATCTTGCCGACTGATTCCAAACTGGACTGCTTCATATTTCTGAATTTAGGTTCAAATTAGATCAGGCTCCAAGATAACCTTCAGACGGCGGAGTTAAAATGTGCTGAGTCGGAATATGTGAGGGGAAAACGGCGTGATCAAGATTTATGATGGCAGGGCTCAAGTGTCTCATCAACAGTGAAATGAAATGTCAAATGAGTCAGCGGGAGTGGCAGCTGTTGTCACTTCCAGATCTGTGTATAAAGTAGGCTGTGCTGAAATAATACACAATTCTCAAATCTACCTCATCCTTAAGAGAAATGATGATCTTTAGAACCAGGGCAACATAGAACCATATACAAAGACTATACCTCAGAGTCAACAAAAAAGAGTCATTATTCAGAACAAATATCAAGTTACTATTATGTAGTGCACCCAACTGAAGTGACAAACAGCCTCAAGTTTTAGTTTACAGTTGGTCCAAAATATCACAGCAAAACTTCTGACTAGATCCTGTAGAAAAGACTATCACACAAGTCCAGGGCTGTCCAATCACTAGAAGATGGATGAATGAACGGAACTTTTAAAGCTCTAAGACTCTGAGACACAGAGGTCTACTGACAATATTATTTGGAGCGGCAGGCTGGCAGAGTGGTTAGCATTCCTGCGCCACAGCAAGAAGGTGTTGAGTTTGATCCCCAGCCAAGGCAGAGTCTTTCTGGGTGGACTTCTCCATGTGTCTGTGTAAAAACATGTACAATAGGGAACTGAATTCCCCTGGGATTGAGATTTGTAAGCTCAGGGGGACTTTCCTAGCATTTTGTTGCACTCAAGACAAGGCTTAAAGCAACACTGCGTAACCTCAGGCCAGCAGATGGCGCAGATCCCTCTCTTTGCAACTGCACCATCACAGTCTTTGTTTACAAGTAGAGGCGTTTAAGACAGCAACTTTGAAAGAAAGAACATATCTTCTGAAACATTTAGGGTCATTTTAGTGTATTTTGTACAAGTACGACCAAAAGTTACACGGGGCTACTTTAAGATCAGCAGCATTCTCTGAGGCCCCTAAAAGTGGATAAGACTGCGTCATGAAGTCAGACCTGCCCTTAATCTCGACTGAAAACTATATCTAATTTAGTTTATGTATTATTTACTCTGAAGAAAAATTTAAACGCAACACTGTTTTTGGCCTCATTTGCATAGAGTTGATCAGGTTGTTGATTGTGGCCTGTGGAATGTTGGTCCACTCCTCTTCAATGGCTAAAAAGTTGCTGGATATTGGCAGGAACTGGAACTTGCTGTTGTACATATGGAATGTTTTCAGCTTCCAGGAATTGTGTACAGTCCTTACAACATGGGGCCAGGTATTATCTTGCTGCAACATGAGGTGATGGTCGTGGATAAATGGCACAACAGTCGGCCTCAGGATCTCGTCACAGTATCTCTGCCATCAATGAAATGCACCTGTGTTTGTTGTCCATAACATACACCTGCTCATACCATAACCCCACTGCCACCATGGCATCAGCAAACTGCTCACCCACACACATACACGCTGTCGGCCATCTGCCCTTTACAGTAAAAACCGTGATTCATCCGTGAGGAGAACACCTCTCCAAAGTGCCAGACGCCATTGAATGTAAGCATTTGCCCACTGAAGTCGGTTACGACGACAAACTGTAGTCAAGTCGAGACCCCAGCATGGATGACGAGCTTGCATATAAGCTTCCCTGAAACGTTTTTTTTTTTATTTATTTATTTTATTGGGACAGTGCATGTTAATGAACATATATGAGACACAACCACATGAATGTAAACAAATTTCCATCTGTTGTCCCTGCAACCATTCACCAGAGCAACAATCACACACATTTATACACCAGTGCTGTGTCACTGTCTTGCCCAAGGACACAACAACAGTATGAACTGTGGGGAGAGCGGGAATCGAACCGCCTACCTTCCGGTAAGACGACCGCTCTACCACTGAGCCACTGCCGCCCCTGACAGTTTGTGCAAACTGATTGTTGCAGCAGCTGTCTGGGTGGCTGGTCTCAGAGGATCTTGGAGGTGAAGATGCTGGATGTGGAGGTCCTGGGCTGGTGTGGTTCCACATGGTCTGCAGTTGTGTGGTCGGTTTGATATAGTGCCAAATTCTCTGAAACGCCTTTGGAGACGACTTATGGTAGAGAAATAATTATTCAGTTCATGGGAAACAGCTCTGGTGGATATCCCTGTAGTCAGCAGGCCAGTTGCACGGTCCCTCAAAACTTGGGACATCTGTGGCATTGTGCTGTTTGAAAAAATTGCAAATTTTAGAGCCTTTTATTGTGGCCAGCCTAAGACACACCTATGCAATAATAATGTTCTCTAATGAGAATCCTGATATGCCACACCTGTTAGATGGATGGATTATCTCGGCAAAGGAGAATTGCTCAACTAACACAGATTTAAACAGATTTGTGAACAATATTTGGGAGAATCTCAATCAAATTTTAGATCTTTAAGTTCAGCTCATGAAAAATGGGGGCATGGGGCGTTGCGTTTAAATTTTTTATAAAGTATAGTTTTATCTCTTTTATTTCTTGTACATCACTATGGTCAGCATGGGTGTTTTAAAGGTGCTTTCTCTAAAAAAAGTTGTAATTACAGAAATATTCTCATAGATGTTTGCTCTCCACTTTCACTCAAAGACTGGAAGGATGACCTGCTGTGGCGTGTCAGAGGACACTCACAGAGCAGAACACTAACAAGGACAGCGTCAGCAGGACTCCACTGCCGATCCTCCTACTGCTGCTTCCTCTCACCTCCGCCGCTGGTTATAAACTTCCCCGGCCGTCGTGCACAATTGGTTCTGTAATTTAAAAGGTCAGCTTGGCTCCGGTGTAATTCAATCCTCTCATAGAGTTGTATTAAGCACATATTTAATCAACCTCAGGGAGCTGTGCAGCCAGAATACTAAATGTACAGGCTCAGGCCGACTGTACTGTACATTGATATTAAACTTGTTTGAAAAAGCAAAAAGAAAGGTTTGGGTAGCATCTGTAGCAATTTACAGACTGTTACTTGTGCATTTTGTACTGTACCCTTTGTCACCAATTCCATTTATCACTTATATGGTCAGAATTTGTGTTCAAAGTCCGGGGGTTAGAAAGAGCACACAGGAACACAGAATCAAAACAATGTTTTTTGCAGATTATGATGTCCAGCTGATTTTATCAAATCAGAAGCTTTAGCATTTACTAGGACAGTTTGAATTTGAAAGATACGGTTAGGGGTGAAATCCGGCCTTAGGAGGAGTTTATGTCAGGGCCTAATATCAGTTATGAAAGTGTTTATTATAGTGGTAAAGAAAAAGCGTAGCTAAAAAAACTAATATTGGTTTCAAGTGGCTGAAATCTTGGAACTACCCAGATGTGAAAACCAGTTAGAGAAAAAAAAAAGACTTTCATCAATGCAAGGCAATGAACAGCTGATGTAATCAAAAACTGGCAATATTTATTTTCATTGATAGCCAATGTCCATATACTATGGACATAAGACAGGAGCTTACTAAAGGACTGTGTAGGTAGCGAAGTCTGACATTTTTATGACCAGACCAGACCAAAAGAGCAGCAGTCTGCCCACCTCCCCAATTCTTTAGCGCTCATTGTTCATTCACAACACACATCAGTGACTTGTGTAAAACAAAGTTCATACCCGCTGTTATTTGTGAAACACACATTATTAGGCATCTAAAAAATACATGCCCCTTGATTTTACAGGTTAAATTGGGCAAAAAAATATCTGTAATGACTAATATCTGACTGTGCTTTAACTTTTGGTATGCACAAATTTATTTGTCCATCTCTGGAGGAAACTACTCGTTATTGTGCCATGACCAGCCCTTCTTTAAAGTTGTGTCAGCCTTTGGATAATCCCTAAAAAAGAGTGCATCTTACGCCAGCTGCCTTCTGCTATAGACCATAAAAATCTGGGCCATAATCTACGGTGTAAAACCAAAAAACACATTGCTTCTTTGACATAAACTACATGAGAAGGGCATATTAAATAGATGCTATCCTAACCCTTAAGTATGCCTCTACTTTACTCATCAACAGAACAATATGTAAATGTGTAAATGATATTATCCCTGCAGTTTCATCTTTTAAGAAGAATATTTCAATATTGCCCTTTTAGTTTAATATAAAGGATTCAACCGAAAACTGCAGATACAATCAAATTGTGTTATCCAGGAGAAGTAAGTTTACAGAATAAATTAAATTAGGATGTGTTGAGTTGTGGACTCAATGCATTTAGAATATACAATATGTCTGCAAGTTCACCAAGAAAACATGCTTGTGTCATCAAATAGACAGTATAGTATCCACAATGAAATTCCAGCCCATTAAATATTGCATGCTTCTTACATTAAAGGTTGTGTGTAAACATTCAAACCCAGGAGACCAGGCTAAATCAGATGAAGCTCTTATAAACTTCAGACACAGCGGAAGCCATGTTTTTGTCTCTGTACTGTACTGTAAACAGGTAACATAAAAGATGAATTAAACCTGTGGACGTAAAAAAGTGAGAGAAGGCATTATTGATATGAATCAAGGCACATCAACATAAATAATTTAGTAATACAGAAATACCTTCAATAAAGGAGTTTTGATGGACGCAATGTTCATCAGACTGAATAAAGGTGAGACTTTCACACATCATATTATTACAATTTATTACGATTTATTAGAGAAAGTTATTGTTTCTTTTTTTATGCAATATAAAGCATAACAACAAAATAATATTTAAAGGTAAAATTCATGTTTTCATCAACAAAGTAGATTTAACTCTACTTTGCAATTTAGCAAGAAGAGCACTGTGTCTGGAGTAGTGTTTAGTGTTGTAGTAAAGACCACATAAACCAAGACCAGGTCATGACCGAGACTAGTGTACTATCCAACAGTCATAGTCATAACCAAGACCAGGGGCAAGAGCTTTAGTCATTGAGACACTAGTCTGTAATACATTGGAAGAGATTCCAAAGAGCAGTTGCAAATTCCAATCAGTCCAAGTCCAGTCTTGGTCAAGGAGGTAACTTTTCCTCCGATTATAATAACGATGTGGCCTGTTCTCTACGACTGAGAGAGCAACAAAATCAAGTCAAATCTTCAAGACCAAGACTACACTAGAGATGCTTGCAAAGATGTGACTATTGCAAACCCAAAAAATAATCAATATTTTTAATGTTCTTATATTCTTATATTTTTGTAATGAACCATTGACTTTACGTTAATTTTAGGGACAGACTGAATAGCTTGGTTTGTGCTGTTTGTGTATTACAATGTGTAATAATAATTTAATAAAATTAATCCACACCACTTGAATTGATAATATCCAAGTGTTCTTGTTCAAGACCAAAGTTACACCAAATGCAGGCACTGTATTAACCATTTTGATTTATTCATTTCTTTTTTTTACCCACCTAGTGTAAATGGGACTATGCAATCTGAAAGTAGTAGTAGTATAAATGGATCCACTTCCATATGACAATTGCTCAATCTTTATTTACAAGAGAGATTACAACAAAATTAAATTAAATTAAGGAACGGTTAAACAGTAATAAGTTGTCATTCATTCATTCATTCATTTTCTACCGCTTAGTCCCGTTAGGTGTCGTGGGTGACTGGAGCCTATCCCAGCAGCTTTGGGCCTGAAGCGGGGTACACCCTGGACAGTGGCCAGTTAGTCGCAGGGCTGTCATTTAGAGTGCTAACCACTCTGCCACGTGCACCCCCAAAGTTGTCATTAAATTTAATAAAATAAGATATAAAAGAGATAAAATAAAAATAGAGTTATTGAGTATACATTTCTGGGTGTGACCCTCAGTCACAATGTTAGTTGGAGACTACTAATAGCTAATATTTGTTAAAAAATGGCCAAAATGGGTAGGTGTAGACATGAACTACATCAGAAAGCTTCTATTCGTCTTATATTGTTCACTCATCCTACCGTATATTAATAACTGCACTGTAGTTTGGGGAAATACCTTTAGAATCAATTTGAGACATTATACAGACTCCAGAAAAAAGCCATCAGAATTGTACACAATGTGAGATTTATCAACACACTGTTCTTAAAATCATATACCAACTCCCCAGTGATATTCAAAAAAATGTTTATTAATCAAGGGGCATGTAATATAAAGGGAGAATACAATTTAAAGGTATTTAAAGGTGTTTTTAACACATTAAAGAGACTGTGGTGTGATTCTGTGGAACGAATTGGACGACAGCATAAAGGGTGTGGCAACCTTGCTACAATAAAAAAAAAAAAAAAAAAAAAACTATTATAAAATTAGTATCTTTAACAAGTATTACTGAAATGTAAATATTAATTGTAAATTTAACAATTAATATTAATAAAAATATTTCAATTAATTAATTTAATAATTTGATTGGAAAATAACTTAAATAATGATACTTATTTATTAATAGTTAAAATAGAAGGAATAATCTGTATTTCTATTATTTGTGAATTGTTGTGGTTGTTTTGTGTTTGCTCTGCTTGAATGTTTATTTGATTTCGATGGCAAAAGGGGTAGGCTAAACAAGTCTTGAATTTGGCCTACACCCTTTTGGTCATATAAGTTTTGTTTAAAATCTAAATATTTGCATTCTTTTTTTCCCCTTTATTTACTGAAAAAGTAATAAAAATAAATATATAAATTTGAAAAAAAGATACCTAAAAAAGAAAAAAAAAACATTATCCTAAAAGTAAAATCTTTTTTTAATTTATTTTTACACCTTCTACTGCGTATTCACCAGGGGTGTAAATCACAAGTTTTGTCACAAGACAATACAGGTGCTGGCCATATAATTAGAATATCATTAAAAGTTTATTTATTTCACTAATTCCATTTAAAAAAGTGAAAATTCATTATACACAGATATATTTCAAATGTTTATTTCTTTTAATTTTGATGATTATAACTGACAACTAAGGAAAATCCCAAATTCAGCATCTCCTGAAATTAGAATATTGTGAAAAGGTTTAATATTGACGACACCTGGTGCCACACTCTAATCAGCTAATTCACTCAAAACACCTGCAAAGGCCTTTAAATGGTCTCTCAGTCTAGTTCTGTAGGTTACACAATCATAGGGAAGACTGCTGACTTGACACCTTACACAAGGAGTGCAAGACTCAAAAGGTCATTGCAAAAGAGTCTGGCACATTAATAGTGAGGCAAAGGGAAGGTGATGTACAAATGATAGGGATAATCGCACCCTGGAGAGGATTGTGAAACAAAACCCGTTCAAAATGTGGGGGAGATTCAGAAAGAGTGGAGTCAGTGTTTCAAGAACCACTACGCACAGACGTATGCAAGACATGGGTTTCAGCTGAATTCACTCTTGAACAACAGACAGCGTCACAAGCATCTCGCCTGGGCTAAAGTCAAAAAGAGCAGAGGGGAGACATACAATCCACGTTGCTTGAGTTCACAGTGTAAAGTTTACACTGCCATGTCATCTGCTGGTGTTGGTCCACTGTGTTTTCTGAGGTTCAAGGTCAACGCAGTCGTATACCAGGAGGTTTTAGAGCACTTCATGCTTCCTGCTGCTGACCAACTTTATGGAGATGCCAATTTAATTTTCCAACAGGACTTGGCCGCTGCACACAGTAGTAAAACAACCAGTTCCTGGTTTAAGGACCATGGTATCCCTGTTCTTAACTGGCCAGCAAACTTGCCTGTCCTTAACCCCATAGAAAATCTATGGGGTATTGTGAAGAGGAAGATGCGATATGCCAGACCCAACAATGCAGAAGAGCTGAAGGCCACTATCAGAGCAACCTGGACTCTCATAACACCTGAGCAGTGCCACAGACTGATCGACTCCATGCCATGCCGCACTGCTGCAGTAATTCAGGCAAAAGGAGCCCCAACTAAGTATTGAGTGCTGTACATACTTATACTTTTCATGTTCATACTTTTCATGTTCATACCTTTTCAGTTGGCCAAGATTTCTAAAAATAATTTCTTTGTATTGGTTTTAATATTCACATTTTCTGAGATACTGAATTTGGGATTTTCCTTAGTTGTCAGTTATCATCAAAATTAAAAGATGTGTAATAAATTAATATAATATACAAGTTTCACTTTTTGCATGGAATTAGTGAAATGAATGATATTGATGATATTCTAATTATATTACTAGCACCTGTATAGTATCAATACACAAGACCCACAATATGATGTTTGGGGATATTAGAAAATATGCTGCAATAGAATCACGGCACTACCAAATGTCTGCGATCAATATTTAAGGATATGCCGATTTAATAGCTTAAAATATGAAATTACACAAGGTACTGCTATGTAAACTCTTGTGTGGACTTAGTCGAAATATTACCAATACATATAAGTACCACTTTCTTCTGCATTAACCTCATGTAAAGAAACTTGTCATAAAGAAAACCTTTGTTCTCAACAACACTAAAAGGCCTTCAGTCCTTATAGACATAGTAGGAAATTACAGGTCTCATTGAAAATATTCACCTTAATCTCTCAGGCACGGTGGGCAACGCAATCTTTGTTAAGACTGCAGGACCTCCCCAAACCAGCAACATAGGAGCATCCCATAGATTTTACAGATCCAGTGATTGTTACCAAATATAAATTCTTGTTCCTGATGTACTAATATAAAACCAACTTTACCGCTGTGCAAGTACTGGTAGGCTTTGGTACTCTTGTAGTTTCTCATATACGAACCATCAACCCCAAGTGTCAAAACAAAGTAGTTGAATATATCACCGTACATAATCCAACGCCACTTTTTCATATTGTTTACACACTAAGTTATGTGTCTTGGGTGAACCAGACTTGTTCCATTTGTGTTCCTTAGTGAATTGTTAGTTTCCTCGTTCCTCCTGTTATTCTACCAACAGTCTCCATGTTAAAGCAAATAGAATCCCCTCTTAACCGGAAATTCTTAGACAAAGCGGAAGTGCATCTTTCACAAGTGGGCGTGGCAAAATAAGGTGAGCGAACTAAGAGGCTGCTTAGGACCCCATGGCCTGTAGAGGCCCCTAACAGAGCCAACATTTGTTGAATTGACTGACTGAGTTGAGTACAGTTACAGAAAGCTTTGATGTTGTACATTTGCAATCTCCTGGTAATTTTTAAAAGGCCAAACTAACGTAACACAGTAACAGGAAGTAACACGAGCCTCATAAACTTCATGTACTGTATATCGTACACTTATGCTTTATGTTACCTTGTGTTGCTAAAATTGCCATTGTTTTCCTCACTTGTAAGTCGCTTCGGATAAAAGCGCCTGCTAAATGACTATATGTAAATGTAAAAATGTAGATTAAAATGACAAGAGCGACTAGAGCACATATACACATATCACAAAACAGAATAAAGCTACTTAACAATAACCAAAACACTACAATGTCTCTTGATAGGTATGGACAGGCCAAGCGGACTGCAGCCTGGGTAGTTGTGGAGGCAAAATCTCGGGTCTGGGAGGAGTTTGAGGCCATTGAGAAGGACTATCGGTTGGCCTCAAAGAAATTCTGGCAAACCATCCGGCGCCAGGGGTAGGAGTAGTGCCCTAACAACATTGTTTACAGTGTAAGTGGGCAGTTGTTGTTGGATGGTGGAAGGAATACTTTGAGGGTCTCCTCAACCCCACCGACACATCTTCCACTGAGGAAGCAGAAGCCGAGGGCTCAGAGGTGGACTCGTCCATCTTCCAAGCTGAAGTCACTGAGTTAGTTGGGAAGCTCCTTGGTGGCAAGGCACCGGGGTTGGACGAGATACGTCCTGAATACCTCAAGTCTCTGGATGTTGTGGGGCTGTCTTGGCTGACAGACACTGCCTCAAGTGGAGGAGCTCAAGCATCTTGGGTCTTGTTCACGAGTGAGGGAAGGAGGGAGTGTGAGGTTGACACTGCAGTGATGCAGTTGATTTACCGGTCTGTCGTGCTGAAGAAGGAGCTGAGCTGCAAGGCAAGAGGATAGTGATGACCACAGAAGTGTTTTTTTTTTATACTTTTTCTTATTAAATAAGATTTGGTTCAGGTGATCCCCTAATCAGCACCTCATTCAGTAGAATGAGGTGTGCCTGTGTTGGGATTCAACAGACATTGGAATGGAATGGCTTCCATACTTGTAGAGATGCTGATTGCTAGAAAAAAAATGCAGTGGTCTCTTAATTTTTTCCAGAGCTGTAGATTAACATAGCCATAAGGTGATGCTACTATCTGTCGTCAAAAGAATCGAGTGGCTTGCCAGAATCTGTTTGATATCTCCCATACACTAACTAAAAGATATCTCAGCAGTCCCCGGATGGTTTTGAACCTTTGGGTGCTAGTAGAGGCTACAAGTGATCAAATGGAGGTACCAAAGGGCAAGAAAAGTGACTTTAGCATTATATGTCCCCTTTAAGGGTCATGGACCCATCCCAGGTGCACAGACAGACAACCATTCACTTGCACATTCATTCACTCATAAGGGGCAATTTACTGTAAATTCAATCCAACTTTATTTATAAAGCACCTTAAAAACAACACAGTCGACCAAAGTGCTGAACACAAACTCTATAAATAATGATATAAAACAAAGAGGCACAAAAATAAAATAAAAATAATAAACAGGAATTAAAGTAAATAAAAAATAAAAAAACAGTAATACAGTAAAAACTTGATGCAGTTTCTCTCAGTGGAAAATGCTTTAATCCAAAGACTTGTATGTATGGGTGGACAGATGAATCTAAATTGGCCATAGTGAATGAATGAGAGACCAATAATACATGGATTCAAAAGGGTTACGCCTGAGACCTTTAAAAACCTGTCGGATTATGGTTAATGGGAAGTGGCAATATTTACCAAAAGCAGGGAAATTAAAGCCATCTGTCTGTGTGTTAGTACATGAAAAAGGGTCGACACAGTCGACACCAGCTCCTGCTGGATTTACACTTGTAAATGTATTTATGACAGTTTCCTCTCTGCACTGACACTTTACAACACCAATCCCCTGAATGCGACACGTCTGTCTATGAAGCTCAACATTTTGCTTCAGGCATTATGTGGCTTATATAAGAAAAATATTTTACGTCGTATAGGGAATGCATTTTCAGATCTGTCTACAGCAAAATGCATGTGAGTAACTAATCCATTCTTCCAAATAAAATGTTCCTTTTTCTTATGGTCACTATTCACTATGCCACAACAAACAACTTAACTGAGTTCAGTATCAAATTTGGTAAACATATACTAAATCAGTTTTACAGCTAAAAAGCTACAGTCCACTATGTGACTTTTTATGTTTGGCTGCTACTCAACTACAGCTATGTGCCAGGCATCGACGGGTGACAACATAATTGACGCTCATCAATTAAATGGAGTCTTAAACTCTGGTATGACCAAATTAGTGACACCAGTTGAAGATAATTACAGCCTGAATTATAGATAAATTAGATTTGGGAATTTCAAAACTCAAGCCAACCGCTTGTGTAAAACTATGGGCTCACCGGCCTCTTGTGACCAATGATGTGGCTGCACGAACACGAAGAGGCGGGTTTTTAATTTGACAAATGCAACAAGTATCCTCTTCTCCTCTTTGTTATTAACATGGCCGAAGCCATGCTAAAAAATGTGGCACTAAAGGAAGTTAAACATGTTTGTGCTCTTCTTCCTACTGGCTTTGGCCTATCCTAAATCTTGTAATCTTTCATACAGGCTCTTTTCATCGGCCGACGTCCTTGTTTCATTTACCAATTTAGTGTTAGTAACATCCAATCACCTACCAAGTTTCCAACATAAGGCGCCTTCCTTTTGCAAACGCTTTCAATGGGAGCCTTTTCCAGATGGTTCTGTGAAACAGACTATGTTCTGTGAGCAGTTCTATTATTAACTATTAACTATTATGTCCCACAAACAAATGTTTACCAAGGAGACAATATGTAAAGGTGTCAGCAACGGTTATTTTTCAGTAGTTAATGGCCTCAGTTATTATGGCATTGTCCAATGTTTTCTGATATTATAAAATGTTGTTAATCTTATAGTTTTGGTGGTCACTGAGGTATTTAAGAAGCTCCTCGGTGGCAAGGCACCGGGGCTGGATGAGATTCGCCCCGAGTACGTGGGGTTGGGGACAGTACCTCTGGACTGGTAGACTGGGGTGGTGGTCCCTCTTTTTAAGAAGGGGGACCAGTTGGTGTGTTCCAACTAAAGAGGGATCGAGAGGGAATGAGGGAAGAGAGTAGCTAGAAAGAATTAGTTCCACTACTCTTACAAACACAGTGTGACCGCCATTGGAAAAATTAAGATTATTACTTTAACTTAAAAATTACAGCTAATGTCTTCTGTGTAATTTTCACAGAAATCCAAATTTATTCCACTGGCCAGATTGTACTCTCTGGTGGGCCGGTATTGGCCCACGGGCCACAAGTTTGACACCTTTGATTTAAAGCCATAACATGCTGTTTTGTAATCATTTACTAAATCACACCAAAACAAAATTAGCATAAACTTAGCATAACAATACAAATTCTCATTGACACGATGTATCACTTTCATTTTGGAGCAGAACATTTCATGGAGCAAGACCGATTAGAGGAAGCCTTTTTACCAGAATCAGCTGTAATTTAGCTCTATCTGCTGCCTATTTCACATTCAGCTACAACATTTGATTGAAATCCCTTGGCCAGTGCTTCCAACTCTCACCTGTGCGCACACACATGCACATAAAGTATTCAATCAGACTCTGGGGAACCACACAGTGCCCTCTGTTGACAAGTAAATTGCTTCCTAGATAGTGTTGGCAGCAGAGAATGTAAAGAATGGTGGCCTGAACACAGTGAAATGGAATGAATGCATTGTGAAGGGCAATGGAATGAATTGAAATTGTGGGGATAAGCCTAAAGTCATTTATAACAAACGATAACAGAGCAGAGACCCTTCATGGGTAAAAAAAAGAGGACAAATTGTTGGTGTAACTTTAAAGATGATAGTGACAGTAAGTGGCTCCATGACCTTCCTTTATTGCAAGGCATTTCAAATATGCTTCAACAAAAGTTACTAGAAAGGTTTATGTAATGAGAGTGGGTCCTAGATGAGAAAGAATGAATATACTCTTGTCAAAATGTCTGTGCTACACTGATGGAGTGTGCCGTTACTTATGTTGTCTTTTGCGTATTTGTGCCTTGCTTGCTCAAAGGGGATCGTTGAGTTTTTATCTAAGAGTATGGTCTAAACTACATCTTATTGGAAAGTGTCATGAGAGAATTTGTGATTTGGTGCTATTATAAATAAATTTAAGTGAGTAAGGAGCTCTGAAAGGGAAGACGCAGCAGCGTCATAAGCTTAAAACTTATGAACACCGACGTATGATACACAATACAATGCACATTGAAACCGAATTACAATTGTTGCTCATACAAATGTACTACTTTAATATACAGCACATAATATGTACAGCACGTATATACTAAATACAAAAAGTTTAGTGGTACCTACATAGAAATGAAATGCATGAAGATATAACCACAAATTTATGTGGTTATGTTGTGTCCCATTTCAGAGGCTGCTTTCACACCTGCACGGTTTGGCCCCAGACTTTGGGACTTTCGTGTTTGGTCTGAACCAAATCTTCAGGTGTGAACGCTCCATTGGATCGTGGTTCGGACCAAACAGCTGCACTCTGGTTTCAGTCAGGACCAAACTGAACCATGGTCTGGTTTGTTTGTACTGTGAAAGAGTGTTTGTTTTTAGTTTGGACTTTTGAACCAAATAATTGAACACATGAAGAAGGACAAACAGAGGGTAACGGGCAAAATGGATATTGGTTGGGTTTACAGATGTCAGATTTCAGATTACATTTTGAAAAGATCTAGAAAAGATCTAGAGTCATTGCCATTGTTCATCTTCAGAGAGGGAGCAGGGCTTAATCCATGTCTTGCAATGCATCTGTTTAATGGTTACTGCTGGAATGTTCGAGTGACTGCACTTGGAATATTAGTTGCTGTAATAGTTTCTGCATCATTTTTAGGAGCCACTTGCGGACTAAAACTGAAGAAGGTACAGACATGACTGCGGTGTTGAACATATATATGTTTTGTCCATAATTTTAAACCTTAAACTATAGACAAAAGAATGTGTTGGCCCGGCCCTCCAAAAGAGGCCATTGTTCTAAAGATGCCCTTGAGGAAAAAAGAATTGCTCACCCCTGATCTAAATGGTTTTTACTTGTGCAATTGCCTAAGTTGAAAGATTTTTCCACTTGAAATCTCCTTTACTGCCACACTACAACTTCAACTAACTGTAGCTGGTCAAAATATGAGCTTTGCACACATATGATCATAATGGTTTAATAAAATCAGTGTGTGTGAGTGCAGGTCTCTGTTGCACTGTAGTGTGCATTTGTTTTGTGCGTGCTGTAAAAGTCAGACTGACAGACACTCTGACAGCATGACGGGCACATGTACTCACTGATGAAGGACATGTTGTTCACACTAACACAAGTTTTATAGCATCCTACCTGGGACTACTGGGACGTCCTGGCAGTGGGCTATCCTCAACAGAAGCATTACGAAGAGGGCCGTGGCCCCGGAACACCTTCCATTCATTATAGTGCTCACTGTTGAGGCATCAGCGCTGATCTGGAAGAGAGGAGGCCAGTTAGAGATTAGTCAAATGACATTAACGTGTAACCTCCTGTGAACTTGAACTTTAAACCACACTTTAAAAGCTCCTCGTAAGAAGAGTTGTGCTTTGGAATGTAACAAGCATAGCTGTGCTCCATGTTTGTTTCACAATAACTCTAGAGTAGCATTTATAATAATTACAACCCAGGTCTGGTTTGTGATGTGATATGTTAGTTACTGCAGGTTATTGAAGTCTGATGTCTGCTAGATTTTATATTTGGTAATAGATACGTGGTGTTCAACTTGGTGTTCAACATGTTACTGTAGGCCACATCTAGACCAGACTTTTGTAACAGACTAGACTTTTCTCTTTGAATCTGTTCCTTTTAACATTTTCTTGAAGCACTTTTTTTAATTTCATAATCTGTTATTGCTAAACAATTCAACAATAACAATTTCCAATTCCCATTATCAAACAGTATGAAGCATCCCAAACAAGCCTACTATGGTGCATACATATATACATAGTGGAATGGTTACAAACAGATGGGGTTAAATACTATTGATTGAACGACAGATAATCTTAATTTCAGTGAAAATCAAAAGTGAAACCACAAAGATTTTTTGAAACGCACAATGCATAAATTAATGTGTCTGTCAATAATCCTAACCTGTGTAGTCCCTGTCACTTTTTGTACTGCATTACTTTTACTAAACCGTTTTGTCTCTCTCAGTGGAAAATGCCATGATGGGGCACTAGAGGTCATGGGTTTGACCCCCAGCCCTTCATGAGTCTTCATGTGCCCCCTGTCCATCCAAAGACATGCATGTATTGGTGGACTGATGAATCTAAATTGGCCATAGTAAATGAATTAGAGTGAATGGTTGTCTGTAATTAATTGGTAAATATCTATGGTGTACCCGTCTCTTCCCCATAAACAGCTTCAGGGGGTTCAGCCCCCTGTGATCTGAAACAGGACAAATGGTAATAAGTAAGTAAGTACAAGTTTTAGTTCCACTTGTGTATGAGATGCATGGCTGTGGTGTGTTGATAATAAATTGTTTTACTTTGCTCAGCGTAATGCACAAGTAAACAGTTATATCCTTTACAGTACTTTGTAAAAAGTGTATTTTTCCCTCCATCAGCAGTACAGGTAAACTGATGCTCTGGTGCTATCTCCTTTTGGGCTTTTTTGCTGCAGAAGTGTCTTCCTTTGTTACCAAACCCACATTACAGGTAGATTCATGTCAAATAGATTGGATACAGCTGAGACAAAAGTGTCAGAGTGTGGTGGTGTGTGTGATATAATATCACTGTGCTGTCTTCTCCTGTGCTCAGTGACAGTCAGCGTCTGCAGCGTGGAAATAAAAGGGAGCATTGTGCTGATCAGCCATCTGTGGAACAACCTGTTCACCCCTGTTTGATTAAACCGCTCCCTCTCCGCTCTCTCCTGTATCTTCCTCTCTCCTCCACACTTTCCTGCGCTATGCTGTGTGATTTTCAGTTCCCAGCCCCTTCCATAGGCATGACTTAGCCCTGAATTGGATATGCCTTGAACTAAAATATGATGGACTCGCTTTATCATAAATTTCAAGGTGCTAGTCTCTTCAGGCCTGAGCATCTTTAGAAATGAAGTGGTGCATTTTACAGCCCATCTCCACGGTGAGAAGGTGAATGAATACTACAAAAGAAGTGGAAATCACTCACTTAGCAATACTCTGAATGGTCTGGCACCTCACACAAAGGAGATCCAAGAGGTTTTAATTTTAATATCTGTCACTTTAGCTGCATTTTGACATGGCGTCCAACAAGTGAGTCCACTTAGAAGAAAAGAAAAAAACACAAACTGTTAGTAGTTAATGTTTATTTTATCATTACATTGAATTAAATAGAACTGTACTCTTTGTTGTTCTGTATAGCATTTATCCTGCTACAGGTTGCTCTGCCACCTCATTAAAGAAGAACTTTGCAGGATTTTTCACCTTAACATAACAGCTTCGGAGTCATTATGATGGGTTAATGACTTATTTTGTGGTGGTTGGGGTCTGTCCCAACCCCCTCTAGCGCCTCTCAGCGGAAAAAACAAACTTTGAGTAAAGAAGTCTAACGAGATTCTCGGGTCTTACGAGAAACAAATTTCTTAGCGACACTACACACGACAGTGTTTTTTAACATTATATCGAAGCTGTTTGGGGAGCTCGGTCTGTCCAAACAAAAACAGGGAAGAAACTGCCAAACCTGAAAAGTGCCGCTTTAAGATCCAATGTCCAATCTAGTAGACTGTTGCATAAATGTCAGAATAAAATGACATATTATTCACAGGTAATGAATTGTATATAATTCAAAATATCTCGAATTTTCACAATTGTTTTGGCTCACTTCTTAGATAAATCAAGATTTCTCTAAACTAAAAGTAAATTCATCACAGCAGTTCAACGGTATGTTAAAAGTTTTTGCTGTGTTGACAAAATGTAGTTATAATTTACCTTAAACATTTAGTTTATGTTTCAGAATGCTAAGAGAAGTTTTGTTGTCAGTAACATTGTCAGAGCCACCACAGTGTAAGTTGTTTTGTCATCGCTTGAACCTAAGTGGGAAAATAAATGTCTTTGTTACAGCTTTTCTCAAGCTATAAAAAAAAAAAATTGTCTCTACTCCCCCAAAAGTCTGCACCACGGTCCGCACTAAGAACTCACAAATTGTTACGCAGTATACATTTGTTTCAGTAACTTTTGGTTTCACACAGTTTTAAAACGATGTCTTTTACTGTGGGGAATGTGTCTCTTCAGAAGCTCATTTTACAGTTGAACTGGAGAAATACATTAATCAGACTGGAGTAGGGCCTATAGAGACATGTTATTATTTATATAGAGATAATACAAACAGATGAAACTTCAAATGCACTATTTAAGACATGATTTAAATCACTATAAAAGTCATTACATACAAAATGTAAAACAAAATAAAGTGTTATGTGTTTTAGAACTGAACAATATACACTTCCCCTGTTTTCCTCCTCCATTGGCTCTTGTGTGTTTAATTGGTCGTGACTTCCTGCATTTGGTCCAAAAATCCTTTCACACTACAAATGAACCAGACCTTGGTTCGGTTTTGTTTCCGGACCGAGACCACCTCTCTTTGTCGGCCCAAAGAACAGCTGTTTGGTCAACTGGAGCTTTCACACCTGAAGATGTGGTTCCAACCAAATGGAAAAGTATGCAAGTTGGGACCAAACAGTGCAAGTGTGAAAGTCCCCTAAGATTCAGACCACTAACAGTATGCACCAAGAACTGTATTGCTTTTACATAACATTGAAAAACAATGTATAAAAGTTATCCAATTAAAAATGGCCCCTATTTGGCATTATAATTCTAATGTGGACAGCCAATGTAGCCAATGCAGAAAAGCTAAAATGGGAATAATGTTGTCATGCTTTCAGGAACCATTTAAAAGATGAGCTGCAAAATATTGCAGGCAGGAGTGAAGACTGGCTGATTTCAGCATAAAGCAATACAGTGGTCCAAACATGAAGTGATGAAAGCATGGATCAATATTTTAAAGTTATGTCTAGAAAGGATAGACTTTGGCTAACTGCCACAACTGAAAAAAGGTGGACCTGCTTTAATTTGTGAGTTTGCAATTCATTTTAACTTCCAGGTTTGTAACTGTAGGTTTTACGGGTTGTGACAAAGAGCCGTTGTCCACCAGAAGATTATTGCATGTGTCACTTGACTCAAATATCATTCAGTCTTTTTATTATTGAAATGTAAAAAGTTCATGGACGTGTTTTAATGTTATCAATGCACACTTAAAGCTGACCGGCACAAAACGCTTCACGTCATCAACATTACAGTGGAACGTGATGCCATGTTTGCGAAGATTTACCCAAGAGACAGCAAATACATTGAAAAAAGAAGAGGCCCAAGGATTGACCCTTGAGACCCTCCTTGAGGCCTCTGCCCCTATTTGTCATTATAATTCTCATGTAAACAGACTTGGTTTCAGATTGATTTCATTTCACAATGCAATTTTGAAATAGAAACAACAAAGTCCAAATGGAACTACTATTTCCACATATTATTAGCGTCCACTCTCTTGCACTGCCACTGTTCTCTGCCCTGCTCTTCACACTAATAGCTTTGCAGAAAGTGAATGTACAGACATGGCATTTTGCACTTCTAACCCTTTTCAAATCACTTGCACTCAAAACTGGGCTTTATATGCAGGGTGCAGGTGTTGGAATTACAAGAGCAGGTGTATAGGCCGTCTATCCTATCACAGATGGAGGCGTGTTCCTTGTAAAATGATTATGTAGGGCAAAAATCTAGGTTTCCAATAGAGCAATTCACAATCATGTGGTGTGCATTTTTTATATTGAGCTTTTTTGTACCCTTCTCGGACACCCAAAGTGCTTTACATGACGCTTCCAGTCACACACCTGGTGCAGACAGAAAGGGGGGGCTGCCATACACACAGCGTTCACAGCCTTCTTTGACCACCACCAAGCTCACCTCTACAATCACACACATTCATTGACCAGTGCTGTGGAACTGGAGGCAAGGTGGGTTAAGTGTTCAACAACAGTATGAACTGGGGAGAGCGGGAATCGAACTGCCAACCTTCCGGTTAGGGATGCACCGATACCGATACTGGTATCGGCCTCGATACCACATTTTCGAAAGTACTTGTACTCGTTAAAAGTCCCGATCGATACCACGGTCTAAGACATGTCTATGTTTGAGCGGCGTGTAAGGGGTTAATCACAGGCGACGAGTGCCCGCCCCCAGGCCCCGGCTGCAGCTCAGAGCGGGGAGAACGAAGGCAAGACGAGACATGTCAGCCGTGTGGAACTATTTCAAACTGAATGAAGACAAAACAAAACAAAGGCGGACTGCAAATTGTGCTCAGCTAAATTGTCCAGAGGAGGCTCAAAAGGTAGCGCATTTAACACAAGTCATTTAATCAAGCACCTAAAATCCCAACACGACAACGAGTATAAAGAGTTTACCCACGCTTCTAAACCAACACAACTCACACTGCAGCAAACTCTTGCAAGACGAGAGAAAATGTCCAGAGACAATCCACGTGCTGTGAAAATAACACAGGCAATCATCGAATACATTGCATTGAGTGACCAGCCACTTTCGGAGGTAGAAAATGTGGGATTCATGCGTCTCCTTCATGTTCTGGAGCCCAGATATGATGTCCCAAGCCGCCGCTACATGACTGACACGGAGCTGCCTAAACTACAGGACTCCATGAAAAAACACATCCACAGCCTACTGCAAGCCTCCTCTTCGTTTAGTTCCACCACGGATATTTGGACAAGCAGTGTTTGCCCCGTGCCTTGTTTTTTTGTTAAATTATATGACTAAAGCTGTTACCTGTAAATTTAAATCATGTTTTTTTTATTAAGTACTCGGTATCGGTATCGGTGAGTACTGAAATGCCAGTACTCGTACTCGTACTCGTTTTCCAAAAAAGTGGTATCGGTGCATCCCTACTTCCGGTTATAGGACAACCACCTGAGCCACTGTGCCCTGCATTAGATGATTATGAACCTGGTTAAATGTCTGATACGGAGATTGTTTGGTTTTGTTTGTCGTTTTTGAAATTTCTTTCAATGTTAAGGGCAATGATAGTAATGGGTACAACATAAAAAATTTATTTGAGCATTCACGTATACAAGCATGACGCATGAATCAATGTTTTTTTTTTCTCTGGATCCATTACAAATAGGAATAAGCATGTTTTACAAGTTGTGTTGCAGTGGCTCCCTCTGTGTTCACTCACAGCAAAATGAAAGGCCCTTATTGTCTCTCTTTATCTGACTCAATGACCGCCGAACAGATTGAAGCCAATTAATCAGGCCGCGACAAGAGGCACGCCTGCTGACTCAGTGACCATCCCTCAGAACAGACAGGAACCATCAGCACAACCGTTGCTGTCCACAAATTGATTTTCCAATAGCTGCTAAAGCAAGGCAATGTCATTCAAATCCTGTGGTTTCTCATCGTGACAGTTGCTCATGAGCCCAGCACTTGGAGTCATCAGCAGACAAGGTAGCACTGCACAATCAGCACAAATGGGCAAACGGATGACTCTTTGTGTCTTAGAAATATAGTGAGATTGAAGATGCAGAGCCTTATCCAGTATCCCTTCAGTATTTAATTGTAAAAAAGAAAAACAATAAAACATATACATATAAACCCACTTTTACATGGTAAAAGTGAGTAAGAGTGTCTCTCTGTGGAGCAAGTGTCTGTTACTGAACGAGCTTCTGTAGCTGATCAGCACATTGTGGAAAGGGTGAGGGGGAAAGTTCAGTATAGTCCTGATTTTGGACAACATCCTGCTCTCAGACACCACTGTCCGTGACATGACTGGCCTTCTTCATGCTCCTCTTGAGTCTGTTGGTGACCCTCAGGTTGCTGCCCCAGCAGACAACAGCATACATGATGGCACTGGCCTCCACAGACTCGTAGAACGTCCTCAGCATTGTCCTGCAGATGTCGACAAAAAGAAAATAGAGACAGCTCCGGCCCTTTTTGTACACAGTGTAACAGAAGTATTTCTTGTACTCCTCCACTACCTCCACACTAACACATTAGTTCATACACTCACCTAAAGGATTATTAGAAACACCTGTTCAATTTCTTATTAATGCAAGAATCTAATCAACCAATCACATGGCAGTTGCTGCAGTGCATTTAGGGGTGTGGTCCTGGTCAAGACAATCTCCTGAACTCCAAACTGAATGTCAGAATGGGAAAGAAAGGAGATTTAAGTAATTTTGAGCGTGACATGGTTGTTGGTGCCAGACGGGCCGGTCTGAGTATTTCACAATCTGCTCAGTTACTGGGATTTTCACGCACAACCATTTCTAGGGTTTACAAAGAATGGTGTGAAAAGAGAAAAACATCCAGTATGCGGTAGTCCTGTGGGCGAAAATGCCTTGTTGATGCTAGAGGTCAGAGGAGAATGGGCCGACTGATTCAAGTTGATAGAAGAACAACTTTGACTGAAATAACCACTCGTTACAACCGAGGTATGCAGCAAAGCATTTGTGAAGCCACAACACGCACAACCTTGAGGCGGATGGGCTACAACAGCAGAAGACCCCACCGGGTACCACTCATCTCCACTACAAATAGGAAAAAGAGGCCACAGTTTGCACAAGCTCACCAAAATTGAACAGTTGAAGACTGGAAAAATGTTGCCTGGTCTGATGAGTCTTGATTTCTGTTGAGACATTCAGATGGTAGAGTCAGAGTTTGGCGTAAACAGAATGAGAATATGGATCCATAATGCCTTGTTACCACTGTGCAGGCTGGTGCTGGTGGTGTAATCTCCATCAACTGCAAGATGCTATCCTATCAATATGGGCCAACATTTCAAAGAATGCTTTCAGCACCTTGTTGAATCAATGCCACATAGAATTAAGGCAGTTCTGAAGGTGAACGGGGGTCAAACACAGTATTAGTATGGTGTTCCTAATAATCCTTTAGGTGAGTGTATATCTTTATTTTATCTATCATTCATAACATTTTTCTATATAACCACTTACAGCATATACGGTCACTATTTTTTTTTTCACTTGAGGAATATCTCAAAAATTCGCTCCTGCCTCTCTTTAGCTGATGCTGAAATTCTCATTCATGCATTTGTCACATCCAGGCTGGACTACTGCAATGCGTTATTCTCTGGACTGCCGAGGAAAAGTACTCACAGACTACAAATGGTCCAAAATACAGCCGCCAGACTTTTAACAAAGACCAGGAAGTTTGATCACATTACTCGGGTCCTGGCTTCATTACACTGGCTTCCTATTCATGTTAGAGCAGATTTCAAAGTTCTCCTGTTAACATATAAAATCCTTTGTGGACGCGCGCCCTCTTACCTATCTGACCTCATCACCCGGTATACTCCAGCTCGTACCCTTCGCTCTCAGGACGCTGGCCTCCTTCAACTTCCTCGAGTAAAGAAGAAGTCTGCTGGCTACAGAGCCTTTTCTTATAGAGCCCCATTTTTATGGAATGGGCTCCCGGCGGAAGTGCGGCGAGCTGACTCTGTTGAAGTTTTCAAAAGCAAACTCAAAACATACTTATTTCACCAAACATATGGAGACTGATTGATCATAGCTATACGTTTACACTGGTTGTAGCTGTAGGTACACGTTTACACTGGTTGTAGCTGTAGGTACACGTTTACACTGGTTGTAGCTGTAGGTACACGTTTACACTGGTTGTAGCTGTAGGTACACGTTTACACTGGTTGTAGCTGTAGGTACACGTTTACACTGGTTGTAGCTGTAGGTACACGTCTACACTGGTTGTAGCTGTAGGTACACGTTTACACTGGTTGTAGCTGTAGGTACACGTTTACGCTGGTTGTAGCTGTAGGTACACGTTTACACTGGTTGTAGCTGTAGGTACACACTAAATCCGCTCATATTATCACATCTACCTATTACAGTTTGTTTTTTTTTCTCTTTTCTCCCTCCTCCTAGGGTGGACACAAACCTCTTACCTGCTGGGTGATGTTTGGGTGATTTATGTGAGAGATAGTCCGGAGGTTTTACTGAGCAGCAGCAGCAGATGTTAGAGCACAGGAGCAGGTATGATAAGACTTCTTCATTCAAAATGTATAAATACTCTACTGACAAAACCTTGGAAAAGCTACAGTCTTCAAGTTAAGACAAAGACATAAAATTATAATTTTGTTAGCTTAGTATTTTTTTTTTTTACCTATTTAAATTGGAGTCTAGGGTGTACCCCGCCTATGGCCCAAAGTTACTGGGATAGACTCCATTTACTTGTGACCCCTAATGGGAATAAGCGGTAGAAAATGAATGAATCAAATTAGAGACCTTTTTAACTGACTTGGATGTTGTGCTGTGTCTGTTGCTTTGTGTGTTGTTGTGTTTGTGTATATTTTAAGCTACTTCTATGCCCTTTTTGAATTGCCCCACAGGAACAAATAAAGTGATTTGAATTTAATTAAATATATTCTGCAGGGTTTGCAGTCCCCCATGGTTTGCAATGCTCAGGGGGGTCACAGGTACTTTGTAAGCTATAAGATATTTGTTTCCTTGGAAAATAGAAGTGAACTCCAAATTACCTCAAACTGGAACCTCTGCCCCTCATGCTAAATCTTTTTTTTTCTCTTTAATCTTCCCCCTTTGCTCCAAAAGGATCAAACTGAAAAATTCCAGCAGTGATAACCCTAGTGTTTGCAGAAAAGACAAAAAAAAAAGGCACAACAGCCATAAGTTGAGATGAAGGTCAAAGTTACTGCTGCGAATGTAAAATGTTACATTTGGCTCAAGGTTTAAACAATGAGTACAGATTATAACATTTACATTTACATTTATTCATTTAGCTGACGCTTTTATCCAAAGCGACATTGTTCTAATGTAATTACCAGTGTTACAGCCACTGGAGGCAAGGTGGGTTAAGTGTCTTGCCCAAGGACACAACGACAGTATGAACTGTGGGGAGAGCGGGAATCGAACCACCTACCTTCCGGTTGAAGGACGACCGCTCTACCACTGAGCGAGTTCTGTAGAGCGGATGGTGGGCAATCTTTTTACTTGCTTTGCCTGACGTCGGAGGCTGCTTGTAGAATAAAACGCCCTTTTTCCATATTCCATGCCTCCATAACGGAAACTCTGAGTGAGGCCAGTTCAACAGTGAATATTTAGGGGCAAGTCATTCTGATCACACTTGTTTTTAGACACCAAATTTAGACAGAAAAACTGAAATTTAGTTCCATAAAATACATGTGCACTCCAACCTTCATACATTATTCTTTAAAGATTTACACTTGTTCCAATGTGAGTTTAATTGAAGGCCATTGACTCTTACAGGGCTTTCTGAATAACTCTGAAAGTTAGGAAATATACCCATTACACATTTACAGAGTATAATTAACTGAGAGAAAAAAGTGAATTGGCTGCCCAGTTCACTGGACAAAAAGGAAAAATGTTGGCAGGAAAAGTGTGGCTCTTGGTTGTGATCAGATTCAAATCAGCAGCTTATTTTGTTACAAACTTACCCTTTGTGAAGCAGAATGTCATATTTATTATGTCTTTTCTTTACACAAACAGCAGCAGTCATACCTGTGCAAAGGGCAGCCTATCACTGGCAGCCATGAAAAATTCAGATTGTAGAACAACATTGTAGATGAATTAGTGGACCTTGGACCAAGATGCCACTGATGACCAGGCCCTGAGTTTATTTTTTTTTATCTTTATCTTTGTTGTGAATCTGCAGCACCCCTGGCATCTATAAGGTCAAGAAGATTCACATTCATTGTTAGCAAAAACGACTTTTTACTCTGTATTGTGTTTTCACTAGTGTCGTGTTGCAGCAAATAAAACAAGTCTATGAGGATCCTGTCTCTTAATGAATCATTGGCTGCAGCTCAGTGAAGTGGCAAATTTACTCATCTCCCCAGCATTTCCAATAAACATTGTGCAATCAAACTGCAACCAAAACACAATAGTTAGAAGCAAAAAAGGCATTATATTGCTTTGTTTTTGGTGTGCAGTCATTCATGATTTCTGTGGGGATATGAAAATACTGCTGCTGCATATCAACACAACAAATATAAAAAGTCTTAGCCCTGTGCCCTGTTTGGTTCACAGTGGACAGTACAGACAGGGTTACAAACCCAATCATAGTTAATACTGCATTAAATGATATTGTTGCTTGGGTATAGCTTTGGCCTTGACTCAGAGTTGCCCTGCCCTTGGTAGTTGGCTTGACTAATCTTGCCTCGTTAGGAAGGTCATCCAACAGAAGGTGTGGAAAACAAATGTCTTCACAAAATGGAACATACACCATTTATTTAAGAACTCTTTTTGGTCACTTTAAACTACAGAGGGCAGGTATTACTGTTACATAAGGTTTGTTAAAACCTTTTAGGTCTATCGTGCTATCTCGAAGAGGGTATTGGTCTGATATCAAAGAGGCTACTTGAAAAAAGTTATGTAATAAATAAAATTAAATCGAAATAACCATGACCAGTGACCTCAGCATTTGCGATGCACCATGGGAATGTGCTAGCTAGCATTAAATGTAGTTATGAATCAGTGGCTTAGGACAGGGTTACTTAAAAGAAAAGTAGCTCCTCTGACAAATCTGAAAAAGTGCAGCAAGTCCCAGGAGGACAGTTTTCCGTTAGCAACATTTACATTTACATTTAGTCATTTAGCAGACGCTTTTATCCAAAGCGACTTACAAGTGAGGAAAACAATGGTTTTCAGGTGTTTTTTAAAGATGGCTACATAATCTGCTGATCTTGTAGCAGCAGTAGATCATTCTACCAATGTGGAACAGATCCAGAGAAGGTACGTAAGTGTGATTTTTTTCCTTTTGGGATGGTACCACCAGACGTTGTTCATTTGCAGAGCACAAGGATCTGGTAGGAACATTGGACATTGTCAAAAAAGTTCCCATCGCAGCGACATAATACAGTTAGTTTATTTTTATGCCCTGGGGTTTGAGGAGGACCCCTAAACAATAAGAATGAGTACAGGTACTACTTCAAAAGGTCCGTGTACCAGTTAGCCTTGTGGCTACACTGATAACTGGAGTGGGCTGGAGCAGCTGTTGCCCCTCAGTTCCACTGGAGCCACGGAAAGCTTTGTCTTGTGGTTTGAGCAGAGGCGGTTTGAGGCTCTGGATCGGGACATTTGAATGTGGACCACCCGCTGTCCCAGAGCAGTGGACATCTACAGTCAACCCACTGCTCTTCTGTGCTTCAAAAGCATTCCCTTCTGCCCCGTTCTGAGCCGCTCCAGCCCAGTCCAGTCCTGTGTCTGCGGTTCTAGTCTTGCTGGTCTGATGAGGGAGGCTATGTTTAAAGGGACTGCTGCAGGTTTCTTAGTAAGTCTCCAGTAGGGTGCAGCTGCTCCAGACCCACGATGCCCTTTTATGGCCACAGTGCAGTTCTCTATGTAGCCACAAGGCTAACTTATAGCTACATATCACAATAGTATATATCTAGGGCTTGTTTATCACTTTCCAGTGTTCAATTTTAAAAAACAAATAACAAATTTTTTTTCTGGAATTTCAATTTTCTTTTTCTGATTGCTAATCGGGAAACAGCTGTTTTCCGCTTATGGTTTTCTCACGTAAATAAAAAAATCTGTTGGCTGCTACATGCACGGACTATTACATTGGTAAAGCTGTCATTTTAGGTTGAAATTTGTGAACTGTGAAAGTTGGTAAATTGTTTTGGGGGCTATTTAGAGTAAGGTGGTCCTTGTTCTAAAAGCGTTTGAGAAACACTGCTTTAAACAAAATTAAGGGATCAAGAAATCCTTTTATCGCAAAGCAAGCTGCAAACTCAGTCATGGCTCCATTAGGAATTGTTATTGATGCAAACAAAGATACTGAATAAAGACACTCAAAACGCAGACCAGTCTCTTGCGTCTATAACAACCTTGTGTTGTCAGAAAGGAGGCCGGCTTCACTGTGTACCTGAGAGCCAAGAGGAAACCGCAATGAAACAAAAACACTGTCATTGTTTCAACAAGAGGCCAATTCACAACAGAATCAATGCGGTTTTAGCAAAACACAATCGGCCTCTAAGATACACTCAAAATGGCAACAATGGGTTTTACATGGTCCTCACTATTAAAAAAAAAAGTTAATATATATAGTATTTTGAATTGTTAATTTTGCACGTATATTCGGTACACGCTTTGACAAACAACCACAGAGCTTGTCTTGTCACTCTGTTTTGTATGTCACCATGGTTTCACCTCTCTCATAAAAATGCCTTGCCAGGATTAAGTGTCTCACATTCACACTGCATTATGACCTGACTTCATTACAATAAAAGGATTAACCCGGCTGCTGCTGGTGTAACGTGAGCGGTGAAGGGCTGGAGCTGAACTGTTATCGTGGAGCTCCTGTGGGGGCTCGGTGAATGTTGACAACACATCAGACCAAATCTGAAAGCCATTGTGACCTCCTGCAGAAGTCTTACATAACAGCGTATGTTCTCGACACTCCACATGGAAATCAGGCCCACTTCCTGCTCAGTGCTACCTCAACCACCTACAGTTACTCAATGGAATGACTTGGGTAACAGTTACAAACAGGTATACAAACCAAAAACGTATGATTGTAAATTAAAATTGAATGTCTGTTTAAGCTGTAGAAAATGTAAGGTAGCCTGTAGGTCTTTTGTAATGCCCCTCAAAACCCAACTACATTTATTGGTTTTAATCAGGCATTGAGGAACATACCACAGCAGAAGGTAGTAGAAGTAGAAATAGAAGAACAAACTGTCTATCATTGTGTTTTTTAAGATCAAATCCAATAGAAACAAGCGGTGATCTCGCCAAGTAAAACTAAATTTGCCCTAAATCTTTAAGAATGTGTTCAACAGGGGGTACTTCGCTCGCACTGGGCAGATGTAGATAAAAGGGAATACAAAGTATCTGAACTGTGCTGGGTTCTGTAGAGCTTTAACTGTATAGTCTATATAACAGCAGCACACTAATGAAAACTACTACTGTACAGCACTGTACTGTACTCTGTACTGTACTGCTGTCCCTCTGCTGCACTGGATCCTTTGTTTTTTTTATTTCACGTATTCTTTAAACCTGTAGATAATTGAAAATATATTATTTGCAATTCTATTGAACAAACAGAAGTTTAAACGTAGAACATTAAATAGCATATCATGCAGAGTTTAGCTTATCATAATGTTTGCTAACGTTCACTCCTACTTTTCTAACCTGCCTATCTGAGTGTGTTTTCAAGTGTCTGATAAAGTCTGAAGTTGTTGTTTTGGCGTTCTTTATTTGTTCTCCACAGATTTGGCTCTGTATAAACTGTTCATAGACACTATAAACGGCACCGGAGCAGCCGGAGACGTGCCCGCCATGTATTTGTTTTGTTGGCGCACTAAAACACATCACTGTTGACGCACTCCCGGTTCAGAGAGGGAGGGGGAGAAAATGCTGAGCGGGTGGGAAAAGTCTACAAGTCTCAAACTGCGAGTCCAAGTCAAGTCCCGAGTCTTTGGACCACGAGTCCAAGTCGCTATGACAACTCCCCATGTCTGATAGATATACACTAAAACTGTTGCAGGTAGTGTTTTGATTTAAAATGTCATGGCTGTGTTGGAGTAAAAGGATAATTTTTAAACAAGGATGTAGCCCTCTGTTCACTGTCAGTCAAGTAGGATTAATAGATTAATAGAACCTTATGACCATTTAATTTCAAATAATGCAGGTATTGTATGAATTTTGATTATTTTGATATTGTTTTCATTACACAGTGCCATTTTGAAATTACTGAATAGCCTCAGTATGAATCTGTCCTTAAATGCCAAAAGTCAAGAATTCTCATAAGTGCAAAGTGATGGAGTTGTATTAAAATTAAAATAAATGGCTGTAGCTGAATCACTGGAGCCTGACAGTGAAGACGTGCTCGGTCACTCTCGGCCTCTACGCAGCTATCCATCTTCTCGTGAATGTGATCTGTGATAAATTAAAAGCTGATTATTTCCTGGAGGGAGAGGCCCAGCGCTTGGGCCCCAGGCCCATTGTGCAGCGGTGATGGATTAGTCCACAGTGTGCTCTGTGGACCTGTCCCAACTGACTGCACCACTACAGACACTGCAGGCCTAAGTGGCTCCCATCAACATGCCACTTCTGACAAGTCTTCATTTATTTGAATAAATGCCTTTCCATCTCTTTAAAGGACAAGTCCATTATTTTCACAAAACAGATGGATGGTTCTTTGATTTTTTTTTTTTGTGCTGTGTTATTATATAAGTGCCCAGAATTATTTAGCTTATATTGTTATAGAGACAGCCGCAATACTCCTTCAAAATCAATGGCTTTGGGGTTAGGTTGTGTTAAAAACACAAGTAGTATGGAATAAATACATAATTGGAAAAGACATATTTTCCTAAAGAAGCTTCTTGGCTGTGCCCTTGTCCAAGAGAAATGATCTTGGGTACACATGTATGTAGAACATTTACAATGAAAATGCCCATTTCATTCTTGTTTTACCTTATTATTTGTCTTCCCTTGTTTATCATTTGCTGAAATATGTTGGTGTTTCTGTGAGGAAAACTTTATAATAATGTTTAGGTCAGAATTACAAAAGGATATGGACAGCAGGGATTCATGTATATAGACCATAGATAGTATAATTATGGATGATATCCGCCCATTGGTCCCCTATTCACCAATATTGTCATTACGAATGGGCAATAAAATGGCTGTTACATCCGGGCTTTTCGGCTTTTACTCCATAGTAAAACAATAGTTTTTAGATAGCATAAACCAACGTAATAATCAAAAATTCACCCCAGAGTTGTCACGTAGTAAAAACCTAGCTCTAGAGACCGGAGCCATCTTTTGTACCAGGCTGTAAACATGAGTTTTACTCTTGTAAAGTCGCCATTGGGTTTCTCCTTATATTTCCGCTTTTGGAGCCTGCCCTCTGGTGGACGGAGGTATATCGCTGTATTTCGCTGTAAAATCGCCGTATGGCGGCGCCCTTACACAACGACCATTTAAGAGGTACCATGGGAGAGGCTTGATATAGACAGAATATCATAAATGACTGGTTTGTTCAACTTCAAAATATACAACACGGTTGGTAGCTATTTGTAGCCTTTTGGTGATTACCCACCCAACCTTTATGATCGGTACTGTTGTCTTTACTGTATCTATTCTGTGCCATGTTCCATTTCATTAAGTCTGTTTTTATTGTCTCTGGACGAACAACTAACAATTTTACTGTATTTCCATAATGTGTTTGTGACATGCTTTTCAGCCCCTTCCTGTTATCAAAGCCACTAGTGACACTCAAGGTCTGCTCACACTTCATGTCATGTTTGGGGCAGTTAAAACAGTTAGGTCCACAATTGAAAATGCATTTGTGAATGTTTAAGTGGACCTGGATGCTTGTAAACTAGATAGATCATATTCTGTTTAGGTCTGAACTAAAAGGAGAGGGTTCCAAATGCAACCCAGCCTTAAAAGCATGGCTATGTTTGGAGAGAGGTTACATGTTTTGATTTGAAAAGTATGCTTTGTTCACACAAATCAATGATGACTTTTAGAAACCACAACCAGCTATTGTTCTTGCATAAATATAGCCACATAATTCATGTGTTCAGCAACTGGTGGAAGGGCTGGTTAAAGACTTGGTACAATTTTTATGCAAGAACATGAAGGACACCAGAGACAGCCTTGTCCTTGTGAGTAATGCCTCTAACAGACGGAGTTATTGCAGTTGGATATTGGAGCTGCACAGTCCATGATGTTCTGTGAGCCTGAGATTTTCACATTACCCTCTCATTCTCAAGTGTCTGAACCAGTTTCCCCAGGCCGGCATCATTTGGACGGCCTTCGGTGTAATTTGTCGGCAGTGATTGGGTCTGGCCTCGTGCAAACAAAGCCAGTCACTCTGGCTATTGTGTCCTTTTGTGCCCCATATGTCACAAGGATGGCGCTGGGACAATGCAGCCAGAGCACAGCCGTCATTATCTGGTGTAGAATCACTGTCATTATCCAGCCGCAATCATAACTCTAATTACAAACGTTGCGCTGTAAGCAGGTAGATTATGAAATGTTAATTATTTGTTCACAATGCAGTAAACAGTGTCCAAATGCCACTCACTGTTGTGGCATCACAAAAGAATTTTACATTACACTGTATGTAAAACACTGATGGGCTTTTGATGGCTGTGTTAAATCCTTATGGGACTCCACTTCTGCTCATTAATAAAAGCTCATTAATAACTGGTAATAAATCACCCTCAACTATATTATCTGACATAAACTATTATGTGTAGTGCTGATGAACCCCACCCCATAGATTGGGCCACCTCATTACTCACTGTATGACCTGCGGCGTCTTGTAAAAACATGTCTTCACTGTTATTACCTTCAACTTTTGTAGTTTAAAATGATGTGCAAATGACATTTAAATAAATATGTTTTATGTTACATGAACAGTATTATTGATGTATAGAAATATTGCATAGAACCTAAGCCCGACTGATATGGATTTCTTGATGCTGATTAAAAATCCTGATAACTGATATGTATAACGGCCAATTCATTTTTTTTTCAAATATTAATAATAATAAAACAAATTGCTGGTTTTGATCATTAAATTTCGAACAGAACATTTTACTATTTTTAAATAGTGTTATTGCCAAAAAATGTTGTATGGGGCAAGCTGCATATGATACATTTTACCATAACATCACAAGCACCATCAGCAAAATGTTGCTTTTTAAAAAATTTAAAAAACCTGTTCATAATGATGATGAAAACACAGTAAAGCTCTGGGAAATAAAATAATCATGCAAAGGGAAAAGTCTATATGAATGCACTCGAATGAACTATATCGGCCCTACTTCTTTGTCTTTTATACTTCTTTCTGAGATGTTAGTAGGGATTTCTACAACCTGTCTCGGTTAGCCTTGAGTGCCATTTAAACTCATCAGATGACAGCAAAAAGATGAGTCTCTATCGGTCAAAACCAAAAAGCACATGACTAATTTGCATGTATAAACATGGCATCTTATACACAGGCTCTTTTTGTGCCTGTGTATAAGTGTACAAAACTCACACGTCATTAATTTCTGTTAATTACAAGCTGTGCTATAGACACTCCATCCATTTTGTACACCTATGAAGCCTCTGCTTCTATCTTTTAAGAAGTTTATACCTTCTATTTCAGTAATGCATCTTTTTGCATGGAGGTAAGATTTAAATAATAATAATAATAATAATAATAATAATAATAATTATTATTATTATTATTATTATTATTATTATAATAATAATAGTATAGAACGTTTCGCAGACAGCATTCACAAAGTGCTTCACAATAAAGGACGGTAAAAATAGACAGATAAAATTACATATAACAACAAAGTACAATCAGTCATAGCAGCCTTGAGCCTATTGGGGCTGGAAGTCCAGTGAGCACAGGGAAAGAGGGAGTTTAAAAGATCGGTCTCCTTGTGTTTTAAAACATGTGCAATGGACCGTCAAAAGGTTCTGAAAAGACAACCTTAAACTACAGGCAGAAGTGCAGGGTTTAATAAGGTCAATGATATAAGCAGGAGACTGCCAATGCAGGGCTCTAAATGTCAATCTTGTATGCAACAGAGAGCCAATGAAGAGACTTTAAATTGGGTGTGATTAGGGCTCTCCTGATGGTGCGGGTCAAGAGCCTCGTAGCAGCATTTTGGACAAGTTGCAGACGGGCCAAGTCTTTCTTGTTTAGACATGTGAACAGACTATTGCAGTAGTCTGATTGTGATCATCTCTAACTAATTTTTGGATAGCGTAGGTCTGAGTTCCTAATTAATTGTTTTGCATGATATTCTAGAGACATACCCTCATCAACAATCACACCTAGGTTTCTCAGATTGGTTTAAGCTGAGTGGCCAAGGTTACCTAAGTACTGTTTGTTGCTAGTAATGGCACTATCTGGGCCAATAATGAGTGTCTCAGTTTTATCCAAGTTTAGCTGCAGACGGTTCTATTTGTGACAAACAGCTGATCAAGTTCAGTTTATGAAACTCAGAAGTCTTAAATGACCGGTACAGCTTGAAATCATCCACAAAAAGGTGATAAGAGACACCATCAAACTGCTGTATAAGCCGAATATACAGCAAGAACAGAAGTGGCCCCAGGACAGAGCCCTGGGAGACGTCACATGGTAGGTCACCAGGCTCAGACATTATATTAGTATTATATTATACTGAAGTTGACTGTGTCAAAAGCCGAGGAGATGTCTAACAAAACCAAAACTGTACATCTCCATAAGTTGGCAGACATCATGATGTCACTAAACACTTTAAGCAACGCCGTTTCAGTGGAGTTATGTTTTCTGAAGACCGACTGAAACGTGTCGCAGATGTTGTGTGTCTGATATCGGCCTAAAGTTCTTTAGTTCTGTTGGTTCCAGGCTAGTTTTTTTTTTTAGTTTTGGATCCACAACAGCATGTTTAAAAAGCTTGGAAACACTCTAGATGAGAGAGACATTAAACATTTTAGTAACACAGGGTCCAATAGTTTTAAAGACATTTATCATTTACCATTACCTTACAACACAAGGTGATAAAAATGGAGGACAAAAGTGTTGAAACTATCCGGTCTTGCATCCACTATTATAGGGAGGTACGAATGGTATGTTTGACAATACACACAGCAAACTGAGCTAAAATATCACAGGATTTAGGAAGAGCTCAGTTTCACCTTTTTAAACATAACAGTGTATACTATTTCTCAGCCTGGAAGGAGTTTTTTTAGATAGTCTGTTTGATTTAAACATCTTATTTTGGCCACAAGATTAAACAATGTCACTTCGTACTACCAATTTGAAGCCAACCCTGATTTATGTTATAGCTGATTTATACGTACCACATTTGATCAGGGGTGTGGTGTTTTTATAATGTCAATTGTTTAGAAATAAAATGAGTAATTTGCTTGCATATTCCAAAGTTAGAGTTAGCAATTTGGTATTGATGAGAAAAGTTGCAGACTAACAGAATGTTTCCAAGTAAGATCTATAGTCACAGAAAGTTTTTTTCCCTGGAGTCACATTAATCACCATAAAACCGCACTTTGCCATCCCACACTGGCAAATTAAAGCCTCAGAATAATATCTCTATCATTGGTGTATTTCTGCGCTGTGACACTAGCATCTATCTGGCTTTGGAAAGAGGTGCCTGCTGAGCCTGCCAACTCACAAAGACCTGGAACTGCAGCCAATAAAAACTGACATCAGCAATGGGAAAGTTAATAGTGTGTTTCAGATGCACTTTCTGGAGGACAGCGGCGGCAGGTTTCATTCACTGTAAGTGACAGAGCCTGGCAGAGTGCCTCCCACATGGCCTTATGGATCCTACTACTGTGTGTAATAAGGTACAAATAGATAAGGCTTCCACAGAGGTTGATGTAGTACAGATGACAGACTGTGTAGATGCCCGGAGAAATTTACAAACACAATACACATCTTTGTAAGAGCTTGTTTTGCTTAGTCAACTTTTCACTATCTGACTGCAGCTTGCAGTTTTGAGCCTTAACAAGTGTCACATTTGTGCGAGTGAATAAGCCTGGATGTTCATGGATCAGTCTGCCTCAAGACTTTTTAAAACACATTGCATTAGATTGCTACATTTTCAGGGTAAGATGCCCACAGTACTTTTGGGTTTGAGACAAATTTATAATGACATCTGAAAACATTGCAGACTTATCTCTAGTTTGAAAGACCCGTTTGTATTGTAGTGTTAGCCTCCTAGTTGGCTTTGATTATTTTTCTCAGAGCAATGAATATGGGTATGATGTATAGGGATAGCGTATACATTCGGAAACAATAACATTTACTGCATGGTGATCTGTAATAAAGTCCCTTTTCCATCAAGAAAGGCAGTTAAGATTTGGGTAAGAATGTTTTCAATATGACAACATAGAAACAAAGCTTCAGAATAAAACAGTACCATTGTGTCTTCTTGGCAAAACACCCTGCCATCAACCTCAGCACTGTATTATACAATGAAGCAGTGACTATGTATTTTGTTCACCATTACTCTGCCTCACACTTTTGAAGAGCTCATTTTTTTCTCCAGCTGCCAAAGAATATCTAAAGCCCAACAAATGGACAACAACATTGCTGAAGGCATTTGCTTCAAAGTTGATCTCTTGCACATAGTCGGCCTTGTTTCAAACATATGAGAATTATCTTCTCATATGTTACTCTCTAAACAGTTATCAGTTCACGAGCACAATCATAAAAAGGTTCTTTAAAAAAGAGACAGAGGAGCCAGCATGTTGTCCTCATTAGAATTATTCATCAATTGTCTTCTTGAATGATAGATCACACTAATACCTCAGAGATAATAACTAATCAGCAACAGCAATTGAACCCACATCTTTTCAATTTATATTTGAATTATGGCATCCCAGATATGATAATTATGCGAAGGTTAAGAGTGTTAAATAACAACCAAACGCAAATTAAATTGTTGTATAAATTATGCAAATGTGTGTGCCTTATGAACCCTTTATAAACACAGGCATTAGTGGCATATACTGTACACACTATTACTTGCTATATTACAATACAGGTTTCCCAGAGATCCTTATACAGGTCTGAGGTCATGCAAACATTGGATTGAACTATGGCTATAATACCAATGTTGGACCAATGTTGGATGCAGTTAAGATACATAAAAGCATGCTAACTAGACAACCTTCTAGTCTCTACTGCTGACTTTTAGTGGCTGTCTCCAAATTTTTTAATGCACATTACTCACTTAAAGAACTTGTTGCCTTTATAGGACTTTGAGATGAATTGGTCTTTTTAAACTTGCCCTGTACTCTGTTAATTCAATTTTAGGCTTAACTTAACTGGGAGTCAGATTTATTTAAGGAGTCACTAAGGCCCAATACTATTGTTTATTTCCTTCTAGATTCTGGGGCATTAGACCTGACCTTGATGAACAACTCATAAATGTCTGCTGATGTTCCTTGTGCTGTCCTCCTGAACCTGAAACTGTTTCAATCATGTCAGTGTAAATTTTTTTTTGCACCTTCTGCACATCTAAATTTGGAGCATGTCATTTAAATACATGTTGTCAAGTGCTTAGCACTGTTGCCTCAGTGTTGGCGTAGTCGTTTTACGCACGTATATTTAAAAGTGTCAATTTACACCAAGGACGTCAGCCTCACTGCTGCTAAGCGGCGTTTGTGTTCTGTTTTGCTGATTTTCTCTCTTTTTCAAATGTGTTAGCTAGGAACCTATCAACTAATTTATCCCAGATTATGTTTGTTGTTACTAAGACATCTGTAGCTAATCTGTTGGTAATTAGGCTACTCACCGTCTAAACCCAAAGTTGTGGCTGTTAAGCCCATATGCCTTCTTCTTCTTTACATTGTCCTTGTAAAATGGGTGGGGGAATAGCTTTGATTTTAATTGGGGTTATAGCAAGTGGGTCATGACTTCAACTCCCGGGTTGTGGAGTTTGCATGTTCTCTTTGTGCTCAGATGGATTTTCTACAGGTACTACAGTTTCCCCCACCAAAATAAAAAAAACATGCACTGTAGTTTCCAGTTATAGCAACATGACCAATTAATGAAGCAAGATCTGGACAGGGTTCCCAGGCGCCCCCTGAGCAGCTGCCCACTGCTCCACTGGATGGGATAAATACAGAGAATAAGAAAAAGTCTTTCACTCAGATTTTGTGCTGTGAAATTAAACTCCCACAAATACCCTACATGACCAACTCGTGTCGTGAAACCATTTCTGGAAAATTCCATTTTAATATGCATATAAATATCTTATTTTATTTACACTGACACTGTTTTGTTCTGTCAAAATAAAATAGTAAAATAAATGAAGACTCTAGACAACCATTGACTAGTCATTGTATGATGATCTAGTGGTTTTATATAGCATCCACACTGCTTCACATGCATTGCTCCAATACCACACCCAGATTCTGCAAACTTTGTCCCATTGTTGGGATATGTGTGTGACCACATGACCATCATACAGTGAGTAGTCAGTAGTTGTCTGTTCTTCTTCAGCTCTTTTAAAAATAATTTTGACAGGCTGAATCTGTGTCACGGACATCCTGTAAAAGTTACATCTGTATGAAACATGTTGGGCCAGATTTACTAAGGTGTTTTCATATTCCATATTAATAACCTGGTAGAGCGTAAACATTGTACGTGGAGCCAGGTTGGATTCCCGTCTTGAGTTGTAGCTCTTGTTTTTGCTTCACATTGTAGCCCTCGCTCTAACACCGCTGGACTTTAATGCTTGGGTAAACACCCGACTCTGATGTGCCGTGTGATATGAGACATGAAAACTGTACAGCTAGAAACAGCTGCCCGGCCATAGAGCGGGACAACAAAACACATCCAGGTCTGATAATGAGAACACAGCGGGTTTGTGGAGTGTTGAGGCTGACAGACAGGAGCGCTGGTCCTGAACATGTACGTGGTTGAACAAGCCTAAGACACGGCACCTCGGGACTGTCAGCCGAGCACATCAGCCACTGCCATGAGGATTTCTGCGCATTAGCCAAAACCCAGAGAGTACATAGCATCCGCTCCAGTCAACGCCAATTAGAGCAACACTGTAATTAACAAGACTGACTGATTTAAGCTTGTGTAAAATGTATTCAGACTATTCAGATTACAAATAAGCACACTCATCTAATTAGCTCTCATAACGCACAAGCTTAATTAAAGTTAATACATTATGATACCCCAAAAAATCCAGAGATTACAATGCTCCAAGGTTCTGGTTAATTAGAGAATTCACACAGTGACAGGCAAAGACTCAGCAGCGACTTCATTCTCAGCCAATTAAAACTCACAGTCAAACTTCAATTACTTCTCAGAGGTTTTACTGTATGTGTAGTAGCAACATTTTAAGTAAAATACATACTGTATTTATATAATTTTTTTATTCAATTTCCTTCCTTTATGGCCAACCCATTTTCATCTGAAGCCTTCATCAGTTTGGCCAGTTATAACTACAGTGAACAAAAATTTTAATGCAACACTTTTGTTTTTGCACCCATTTTTTTTCATGAGATAGTCCATCCACCTCAGAGGTGTGGCATATCAAGAGGCAGATTAGAGAGCATGATTATTGCACAGGTGTGCCTTAGGCTGGCCACAATAAGAGGCTCTAAAATGTGCAGTTTCATGTGCTGGCCAACTCCTCTTCAATGGCTGCAAAGTTGCTGGATATTGGCAGGAACTGGAACTTGCTGTTGTATATATGCCGAACCAGAGCCTCCCAAACCCGGTCAATGGATGACATGTCCAGTGAGTATGCTGGCCATGCAAGAACTGGAATGTTTTCCGCTTCCAGGAATTGTGTACAGATCCTTGCAACATGGGGCCAGGCATTATCTTGCTGCAACATGAGGTGATGGTTGTGGATAAATGGCACAACAGTCGGCCTCAGGATTAGTGATGGGAAGTTCAGTTCATTTTACTGACTCAGTTCTTTAAGTCTCGTTCAGCAAAATGAACAAATCTTTTTTCAAGTCATTTCGTTCATTTCGTTCATTTCAGCAGAATCTAATTAAAATGTTGCATATTACAATTTTTAATACATTTAGTACTTTTGGAATAAAAACTATAATAACTATAAGCTAATGCATTCATGGCCAAACTTTGAAAAATAAATTATAAATTCATTGCAGCTTACTTCAGGCAGAGAGTTCAACTCACCTCTTAATTAGTTAATTCTTAGTTTTTTTTCTTTGTCACTTCATATTTAGCTTAGCATTAATTCCGTCAACATGTCTGGTCTGGGCCGTGACAGCCTCATGTAGCTGTAGCTAATACATCCGTCCGTCCGGAAACAGAAAGGACTCATTCATCTCCCGAGTCGTTCGAACGACTCGGGAGATTCCGTTTCCGGTAACTGCATACTCTTTCTCTATGGGGAAGGGACTTGGTGAACGAACGAACGAACGAAACGAATGACTCGGGAGATGAATGACTCCTTTCTGTTTCCTGTATGAGATGTGGTGCAATGCGCATGCGCGGGTCTACACAAAAATGAACGACTCGCTCTCTGAGAAGACTAGTCGTTCCCGAGTCATATTAAAGACTCGTTCAAAAAGAACGAATCGTTCATGAACGACTCATCACTACTCAGGATCTCGTCACAGTATCTCTACATTCAAAATGCCATCAATGAAATGCATCTGTGTTTGTTGTCCATAACATACACCTGCCCATACCATAACCCCACCGCCACCATGGGCCACTCGATCCACAGCTCATGACATGAGCTGACATCAGCAAACTGCTCACCCACACAACACCATACACAGTGTCTGCCATCTGCCCTTTACAGTAAAAAACGCGATTCATCTGTGAAGAGAACACCTCTCCAAAGTGCCAGACGCCATCAAATGTGAGCATTTGCCCACTCAAGGGGCGCAGGGGCTCAGTGGTAGAGCAGTTGTCCTTCAACTGGAAGGTAGGCAGTTCGATTCCCGCTTTCCCCACAGTTCATACTGTCGTTGTGTCCTTGGGCAAGACACTTAACCCACCTTGCCTCCAGTGGTGTTCCAGCTGTAACACCGGTGAATGGAACCATAATGTAAGTCGCTTTGGATAAAAGCGTCTGCTAAATGTAAATGTAAGTTGGTTATGACGACAAACTGCAGTCAGGTCGAGACCCCGATGAGGAATACAAGCATGCAGGTTAGCTTCCCTGAGACAGTTTCTGAGTTTGTGCAGAATTTTTTTGGTTTTGCAAACTGATTGTTGCAGCAGCTGACCAGGTGGCTGGTCTCAGAGGATCTTGGAGGTAAAGATGCTGGATGTGGAGGTCCTGGGCTGGTGTGGTTACACGTGGTCTGCGGTTGTGTGGTCGGTTAAATGTACTGTCAAGTTCTCTGAAACGCCTTTGGCTTATAGTAGAGAAATAAACATTCAGTTTATGGGAAACAGCTCTGGTGGATATCCCTGTGGTCAGAAGGCCAATTGCACGCTCCCTCAAAACGTGGTACATCTGTGGCATTGTGCTGTTTGAAAAAACTGCAAATTTTAGAGTGGCCTTTTATTGTGGCCAGCCATGCTCTCTAATCTGTATCTTGATATGCCACACCTGTGAGGTGAATGGCTTATCTTGACAAAGTAGAAGTGCTCACTAACACTGATTTTTGAGGTTAGCTCTTTGGTGTTTACATTTTTTTCAGTATATTTAGTTGTCCAAATGGCGCCAATAGTAACCAGTAGCTACTATGTAGGTGCAGCAGGTTTCAAAGTTCCAAAGTGTTTGGGGTCCCAAGCGATCCCGATTGTGTGGTCTGCTTTGGAAAAGATGGATCTAAACACTGAAGTAATCTGATTGGACAAAAGATAATCCTCCCTCAAGCAAAAACATCTTATTCAATCAGAAAACATGATAATATTTGTACTTTTTCCCAAAGACCATGACATTGTCTATGAGTTGGCATTGTACGGCTCTCACATTTATTGTGTACACTGCATTAAACTCAAGCAGAACCTGTGGCGCAGTTCTATGAATTTAATATTCAGAAACTGTTTCATGTAAACAAAGCTTACATTGACCGAAAGTGTGTAGGCTGAAGTCAAGACTTTTTTGCCTATAAAACAAAACAAAACAAAAACCAAACACACGACAACCACAACAAGTTACATTTGCAAAACAGAAGAGAAGAAAAACATTATTCCTGCCATTAGCCACCATCACTGTCATCACTGCAATCTTTTAATTTTTTTTTCTTTATATTGCAACACTAGCACATACCAACAAGGGCAAGTAGAAAGCCATAACTCTACTACAACATACTGCCATTTAAGCCACGCCCTCCCTGTAGTGTGACCAGACCGTCTGTTTGTAAAGTGACTTAAATCTGTAAATGTTTTGAACTTGCTTGTGTTGGAGCTCATACCGTTCCACAGTTTCACTTCACACACAGACACAGAAACTCTTCTGAGTGGTTCTCACCATGGGTAATGTTAAACTTCCGTATTCTTATAGACTATGAGCTGTATCTCTAAATGTTACTTGGTAATAACTTATTGAATGCTTTTAATAAGATTTATACTGTATAATATTTCACAAGGTCATGGATTTTTAGTTTTGATTGAATTTAAAGATTATTACTGTGTTCTAGAAAGCCAAGCTTGTGTATGATTCATACTACTGGCTTTTGTAATATAAATAGTGGATGTATTGAACATTGATAGTTGTTACCCCACACGTCAACACAACAGGGGAAGTAGAGCCGTACACTCGTACATTATACTACTTTGCATTATGAACAAGGAATTGTTTTACTCTAATTATAATTGAAAGGGTTTTGGAAGGGTTTGTTCTGATGTCTGATGTGTGATGACTATTTTTTTTAAATTCTGAATCATTTTTGCAATTTACAAATATTATTGTTTTTTCTTATGTAACAATAGTTTATTCGTATACATCCTTTTTTTTTTTTTTCTTAGATCTCCATTTACAGGATTAACAAGTCATTTTAATTTAAAACATTATTGCCGGTGTGGACATGGTTACTAATCACTACTATAGGAAATGTCATAAAACTAAACAATAAATTCACAATTTTATTGAATAGTGTCAAAGGTTGAATGTAACATTTACTTCCACAGCAACTGTCTTCTACGTAGAAGGACTGATTCAATTTCACTCTCCACACGTTCCACTCCAGACTCACTTTCTGTCTTGTTTATTGCAGACAAACACATTGCAGAGGTCTCATGCCTTTTAATGCAGCACAGTCATTACAGTATTACCTGTAGGAGCTTGGTTATACATGTAAGGAGAGATCTGAAGGGCTATGTTGTCTGGAAGTGTGCGTAAATCAGAAGGAGCTTCCTCCTGAGACGTCGCCTTGTTACGTCTCACGAGTGTGAAGCCCACAAAACACCCACATGACATGAAAACAGAAGGACACATGCCTGCTACACACAAATCCAGCTTTTATGCTTTTATGAGAGCATAAGAGGACAATAATCCCATCCATACATTATACTTTTATAATAATAATAGTCTAATTGTAAGATGACAATGATCTCTCAGTATGTACTGTTTATTTATTATTCAAGTGAAGCATAGCATTGTATAACATATGATGTTAACGTTTGACCTTGTCTTTGTCAGATTTCAATCACAGTCTGTGAACCAGAAGAAGGCTCTGTGGAAGTCTGTGTGGGAGTGCAGGATACTCACAGGACATGGCCTTCAACTCCAAAATTTTCTTTATACTGTACACTGAAGAATGTAACTCTTTTCATCTGCAGACCCCATATTGGACAACAAAAAACATTGAACCTAGAAAAAAATTATAACAAAAATAAGTAAAGGAGTCATAAATATTTATGAAGTAGTTACTTTATATGATTACTGATAAAATAGTTTACACTTTACATGTTTGTAATGCTCCAAATATGTTTTGGCGCTGTTACTGGCTCTCACTTTCAAGTTAGTACTTGAGACTGTTCTCCTACTTTGCGTCCTTATCTTGTACAGCATCTAGATTCTTGCTGACTTTACAAACTCACTAAATAAGATGGATGTTTTTTTTCATCTCAACAGGGAAATTCAGATGTCCAGAAGCTATACACAGACAACACAAACGAATCAATAAAAACATAAATATATAAAAAAACTTCCTAAATATCTGATGCCAAAGTAAAATTTTGCAGATAGCCATTATAAAACTGAATTGCTGCAGGGAAAAAAAGGACTTTCTGTACGGCTCTGTCCCACAGCAAAGGTTCCTGGTGTTTCGACTGCGCCTCTGAGCTGCCCAAGTGTCATGTAGAGGGTGTTTGGTGTTACCGAGGACAGCCTGCAACTTATTACAGTCCTTAGCAGTGATGTTTTTCCTCAAAGCTAACAGCAGCAACAACAGACTAGTGAAACATAGACTACATGGGATTAAACACATCAAAGGGCTGAAGCCTTCTTAGGAAAAAAAAAGTATTGGTTTCAAAAAGCTACTGGTTAACACCAGGTGTGCTTTAATAACTAGGGCATAATTAAACCATCAGAGATGACTGCAATGAAGTCAAAAATAATATCTGAGCAAAACCACAGCAGTAGCAATCACTTCTACATTGTGTTTAGAGCAAACGACTGCAAAGGCTGCTTCTAATTATGCAGCAGTTGCTAAGACTGAATAAGTTCCATTCAGTCTGCAACACCTTGTAACATTTCTGCCTTAAAAAATTCCTTTGACCCTTTTTAAATTTATACAGGTTAATGGATTGAGCCTCTGGTAATGTCAATATAAAAAATTTGAGCTGCCAGTCAAGCACCCCCAGATGTTTGTGCATCCTGTCACTTAACCTCTGACCTAGCTGTCAAAAAAAAAATCACAAAAGTAGCAATAGATGGATTAAACATGAAGAGGTTCCATTGCTGTCCAGAAACCTGTTCCTCTAATCTGTCTCATGGCAAACAACAGACCTGTACAGCAAGTAAGCATTAACAATTAAATAAAATCTCCATCACCGACTCAACCACATAAACCATCCAGCTCATAATACATTTACCAACAGTCCTAGTTTGAGTACATTGTGCACATAGCACATTGTGACATTTGTGTATATCATCTAATCAAACACATGTATCTATCTAACCACTGGGGCGCAGTGGCTCAGTGGTAGTGCAGGTAGTCCCATAACCGCTTGGTGTTTCAATCCCCACTCTCCCCAAATCATACTGTTGTTGGGTCCTTTAGCAAGACACTTCACCCTCCAGTGCCTCAGCACTCAGAGAGGCTATTGGTGCAACTCTTCTGCCCCACAATGACCAAGAAGGGTACAAAAAACATTCACTTTTTCCATATCTATCTTATGAAGGATCAATATTAGAGTTAGCTCAGAAGTGTACAAACTCTTGCTTGAGATACTCGTCACACAGTACCAGCTACAATGTAATGTTGGGGAACAATCTAACTATGGACATTTTAACTAAAGTGAATAATCACACATGCTGCACATGCAAACAATAAGTAAATACCAGGCTGAAACACTGATGCAGCAGAGTAATGTTTTCTCACTGTTGGCTTCTTTGCTGGAATCATAACTTTCTGCTGTAAACAAATGCACACTACACTATACACTACTGTATATACACAGTGACTCAAATATGCTTCAGACCAACCCAGTCCAGACTCACACACAGAGTCCTGACCCTGGTCCTGATGTAGATGGATGTCTCACTCTACTGTTCCTGATTCTACATGAGGTCATTACAATAAACAATGCAGCATGGCTTAGACTGCAGCAAAGTGGAGGCAGCGTGCGGTCCCTGGGAGGAGAACCACTCTGTGTCCTGTGGGAAACAGGCCTGACACACTCATCTGTCTCTGTTAGACCAGAGTCAGAGCTTCTCACACACATGCACACAGAGTGTGCCCAGGCAATCGCTGCTGTTTGGATGCTGCATTAAAGGAACTAATAGAGTGGCTATTCTGTAGGGCAAAGCTACACAAAGGATTATGTAGTTGTGAGAATTTTTTCCCCTCATTTAAAAAAAAAAGAATCTTGTCCACACAAGAGCACACAAAACATCTTCCACAACAATTGTTCAACAAGTATTCCAAACCATTAGTCTGTGGCATAAACAATGCACATCTCTTTGAGCAAAAGTCAATTCCTGCCAAAAAAGGCATGTTCTCTGTGTGTTTCTCCATAGTTTCTACAATTAACAAATATTTCTGCTTCAAAACTAGGATGTGTAGTTTTTGGCTTTTTTATTATTATTGATTTTTGGCAGAAATGGACATACATGTTTTATAGCATTGTTAAGATAAGTTATCAATAAATGAAAGCTGAATGAATAGGACACCCCTTTGAACAGCCCTGAAAGCCCTAGGTCCTGCCACTGAGAAGGGACCATTTCACTGAGGCTTTTTCAAAAGCAGTAATACATTTTGGTTGCCTCAGTGGTTCACACGGTGAAGGCTCTGTTTCCTTCAGGTCATTACCCCTCGCTCTGTTTCTTGTCTGGCTAGTTTCTAATGAATTTAAATGTCTGTCAAAAAGTGGAATGTCTCATGTTGTATCATGTACCGAAGCAAGCACCAAATGAGGAGATTGGCTTTATTATTTTTATTTATTTATTATTATATCAATTTTATATAGCGCTTTTCTGGGGATGCAAAGACACATATCACATATCAATTATTCATTCACTCCACAGTCACACACTGGTGGTGGTAAGCTACATCTGTAGCCACAGCTGCCCTGGGGCAGACTGACAGAGACATGGCAGCCATTTTGCGCCTACGGCCTCTCCGACCATCACCACATACATTCACATTCTTACACATTCATATAAAATATAGGTTTTACTTACATGCATTAAACTGAGGACATTCTTTAAAAACTTTATTGCAGGTGTGGAAATGGTTAAACTATTGACGTTTTTGGACTTTCATCACACGCCACGGCTGGAAACATGACAAATGTGTGTTTGAGCTTTAGATTCTCCATGACCTCACTCCCACTCAGGTGAGGACATGGGTGACCTCGGGGCAGCAGGTGAGGACTGGTGCGGGTCACCACACAGCTTTGAGAGTTCTATGGACAGAGGAGGGGGGGTCACAAGCAAGACAAGAGCGTCTCATCTCTGAGTCGTGGCTCTAGGGCTGGCTGTGTTTACGGAGCTGTCAGTCCCGCTGTGAGGCCCCTCCCCCGGGACATGGGCCACCGGGCCGATGAGAAAATAATAGCTCCTTCTGTCAGCGCTTCCAGGGACAGTGCTCTGATAGACACCAGTGGGAATTAGAGCCCGCCTCCGGGACACATCCCATTCCTCACTTAACACATTCACAGCCAAGAGAATATGGATTCAGATTTTATTAACAGATAATAACTATGATTTTGTGTAGTGGTTAAAATAATAGCATATTTATGTACAAAATGTAAAAGTAGTGTCTCTGTCATTGTGGCAAACTTTTTTATCCAGTTTTTGCAGGAATAATAGCATTTCAAAGTTAACCAATGCAGGAAGAACTTTTACCTCAAAAACACATAAAATCTGTCACTGACAATACACCCTACCTTCCGAGCTAACATATGGCTGCTGTAGAGTCACATTTAGTTCTGTACATGCTAGTTTTCACACAGACTTTATGGATTTCTGTCTGACCATTACCCATAAAATAGGAAAAAAAAACATAAAAGGATTCTGTGTTATCAAGCAGAGGGACTGGGACAGATGAACCAAATGACCAGTAAAAAGACTGTGTGGTGTTCCAGTAGTATGAGCAGAATTTATAATAGTAATAGAGGATCGGTATAAGATAATGAGACCAACTGCTATTTAACATCAGAGCATAATGCAGACAACAGAACAATAATGAGTCAGAAGAAAGTAAAGTGTGAATCAGGTGACTCAACACTGACAGTGAGTGACCTTCCCTAAAGCACATACTGTCCGTCAACTCAGAGCAGCGACAGGTCATATTATTTCAGTGTTTAATTATGTTTAATAATATGACACAGTGTGAGTGGGTGATATGGAGGTGTCAGTATGTTAATAAATTGAGAGAAAGTTTCTCTGGAGAGTTTTTTTATTTTAAACAGTTTATAATGGTAAGTACTAATAATAATAGTTAGCTGCATAAAAAACTTTACAAACTCTTTTAAAAATGATTCCATTTATATTGCGGTAGAGTGGGTTGTCCAATAACAGGGAGGTTGTAGGTTTAAGCCTTAGGTAAGACAGTGAACTCTTTACCCCCACACATTAAACAAAACCTTTCCAAAGCAAAGTAAAGCTCAGCTCCAATTGCACGTTAAGGTTTTGTGTAATGTGTTTGACCAAATCCAAACAGTAAGGGCAGCACTTGTTTCTAATGTTGTAAGACAAAACAAAAAACAGTTAATTCTTGTTGTTGGTCAGCAAAAATAAGTGTATAAAGATAAAAGTTGAATTCACTTGCAATAGCATATTGTTCTGCTCACTGAGGAGGACTTGTGAGAGATTGAGTAGAGTAAAAAAATAGAGATAGGAAGATGGATAAAAAGCCATTTAAGCTGTTGTTATATTTTTAAAAAAACATAATTTGATTCTATTTTTATCCTACTTCTGGTGCTTTGGCAACCATAATTCTATTCTATTAAATGTTAATGTTAAGTTCATCTTTGTTAACTTAAGCAAAATTAGATTTTATGTTTTTCATATTGGCAGTCCTACAAAAAGGCTATTTGTGAAATAGACCTCTTCCATTAAAGACCAAAGGAAATTCCAGTTATAACCCCATGACCCATGGCCGAGCACTTGGACAAATGCAGAGTTTAGTGCACTTTAGTTTAAATGAAACCACCTTTTGGTAAGACAGAGATAATATTTAATAATTAGCTAACTAACACTTTGATGAAGCTTGCTGTGTGACCAATACTTTCACTTTTGTTGGAAAGAATATCCATTAAACCTATGTAACTGCTTTATGTGTTGAGAGTATCCAAGTGTATTATTGAGTACCTGCAAAGTGATTGGCTAGTGGTGTTTGGGGGAGGGCTTAGTTAGCACTAGGAAAGATGGATTTAACCCCAGCCCTAATGTGTGTCCAGTTTAAAATCACTATCAGTTTTTACACCTGGATTTGCGAGTGTAAATCTAGAACCTGTTAAAGAACATGACATTTTTCCAGCAGCTTTCAGGTCCAAAGCAGTACAGAGAATTAAAAAACATTTGACAGGGCATTTTCAGTGTATTGTCTTGTCCCTGCCCACTCTACATCGGACTACAATGTAAAAACATAAGGCCAGTGTGTATAAAGACATTAGACTTAGCCACTGCTCCATAAACCCCACTTTAAATCAAACTGAACCCTCATAAACCGCCTCGAAACATGGCCTGGTGGAGCTTCATCAGTGCAAACACACACACAAAAGATGGGGGAGCATCTGTTTTTTTGTGCACATCCTCCCACACCGACAGTAGGTCAGAGGGAAGAGGGGCGTACCCCAGGATCTTCCCCTGTCCCTCACCATGAATAACAAACTCTACCTCCTGGTAATTAAAGGGGACACACCGAATCCCGGCCCATCGTTAAGCAAACTCCACAGAGCCCCATTGATCTGGTGCGGACATTTCACGATGTCTATTACAGAGATTAATCCGTGGATCTATTATCTACCTGGTTCGATGCAGCGCCGCATGGTTTGGGCTTTGTTCAGAGGAGCTGGGGAGATGGGGGACTGGGGCTCTTTGTGTCTGTGGGGAGAGCAGACAGGATGATGCGCCCCTGCTCTTGACCCGACCTCAGTAGGTTCACATGGAGCCCACACAGTGCACACTCAGCAGCAGACGGATTCTTCAGAGCCAGGGCATGAGCGCACAGATATTTCTATGAACAGAAATCTGCTCAAGAGCATTTTATATCATCAAAAAAGCCCAAAGCAGCAAAGAAAAAACAATTCTCTGTTTATTTATATGAGTCCACCTGTCTGTCAAAGTATTTGTCTAAACCTCATCTCCACAGGGATGGTGCCGGTTGGTTCTGGTGTGTTTCCATTACCATTACAAAAAAGGAATGTACCACTTTGGGATGCCTCGGGCTCGGGGATTCCAGTGGATCTGGCTTTGTGGTCCGCTTTGGAAAAGGTGGTGCTAAACACTTAAGTCAGTTGTATTTTGCTTATTGTCCAGACCTTCTTCACTCTTACATACAGTTGCCTGCTCGACATTGGTATATGAGTAGGTTATATGGTGGTAGTCATGGTTAGTTTTAACAGTTGACTTATAATTTCATCATGTCCGCTATTTAATGCACAAAAGAGATTATATCTTGACATAATCTTATGTAATAAATATATTCCTTAGCATAAAATTATCCAGTGGATACAAGTTGGACTGATCCTCACCTACAGCTTGGAGGAAAAAGTGAATAGATATCAAATATTTACATTTGCATCACAATCAGAGCTCCACAGAAAATAGATCTTGGATTATTATCCGAGAAAATCAGGATCTGCAGTTAATGCTTGTTATAAGTATTTATGAAACATTAGCACTATATTATAAATGTTTTAAAATGCATGAAAATAAAATGCCTTTATATACCGACAATTGTTTGGAATATTTTTGCTGAAGATAAATATACATTCCTACATCACATTTACAACTTTTACACCAAAACAATGTATCATCTTTCTGGACCTTAACGATAAAAGCAATGTGGAGATTCAAAAGAAAAGTCAAATGAGGCACGGCTATGTTTAGGCAAGAACCACACCTGGATATCCATGGCAACAATGCAATAATGTAATAAAAAGACAAAATAAGGAACAATGAGCAGACTTTAAGGGAGCTAAAAACCCTTTCTATAAACTATTTCTTAGTCCAGACAGATTTAGCAGGGGTTGTTAAAAATACTGTGCTTTGGTTTGAGAAAAGGAGGTAGTGTTGAGGTGCGGATCATGTCCAGTGTATTATCATATGTACACGTTACAACAGTGTGGTTAGACAGCAGACATATGTGGTTTTATTGTATTCAACGTTGTCTTTTCAACACAAACTAAATGAAATTCCCCGCTCTCCCCTAAACTTGAATGCAATGCAACACCTTAATATAGAAACATCATATCACCAGGTCTGACTAAACTAAGTTTGGTATGTACACATTTAGTATGAGGCACATTTAAAACTAAAAATGGTAATAAAAAGTCCCCAAGACAGGTTGGGATAAAACTCAGGGCGCAGAGAGAGATTACAACAGCGGCACATTTCACACTGCGTCCAATTACAGGACTGTCTGAAATCAAAAGGCACTTTAAAAAGTCTGTGGGATGAAAAACAGCCCAAGTGCAGCAGCTTGGAGCCTCCTACTGGGTTTCAAGCTGTTTTACGACTTTGTACCTGCTAAATTATGCATCACCTTACAGCGAGAGGAAGTCAAAATAACAGAGCACAGCAACACAAGAAAAGGATGTAGAACTATTCATATCAGAGAAAATCCAACTGCAGCATGTGCTCTGTAGAAATTATCACTAAATTTAAAGTTTTAAACACAATGATTTTACAGCCAACATTAGATTTCATTTCAGCACATGCACAAAACTTAGCACTTTGAAAAAAACTTAGAAATTTGTACAAATTACACTTGTCGTCAAAATGTGTCACACTTTTACCAGGTTTATAAAGCTGTCCATCAGCATTTTCACACTGCTGTGAAAAGTCTATAGCATTTATTACATTTCTACTAAAGATTTCTCCTCCAGACTGGACCCTTCACAGACACGATGACCTGATACCTTCCAACAAAACTCCTCAATGGGGTCAAAAAGATTTTAAAGGTGAAAGCGACAGAACCAAGAAGGGGGAATGAGTTTGAAACCAAATTTGGATAAGTCCACTTTGAGATGTGTTTTTCAAATGTCAAGTGCATTATAAATAAAATGTATTCTTTTTAAAACCTGACAATGTATTTACAATGATCAGGCCTGTTACCAGAAAACCAGCTACCACTGCTTGTCTATGTGACTAGTTTATTCAGAATAGGCTAAAATAAAATTAACAGTAACACTTTAGAGTAAGGGGGCACATTTTATCACAAACTCATGTATTCATTTATTGATGACTCATGCATTAGTACATGCATTGAACTCTAATGAATCACCAGGAATGATCATATTTTCATCCTAACCCTTACAGAAAACCCTTTGCATGTACTCATGTGTGCCTCCTTTTCTAAAGTGTTACCAAATTAACTTTTTGAAGTATTATATTAACCAGAATATGAACTTCAATCAAATATGGTGTGTAAGTACTGATCCTGGAAAGCCAGGAAAGGATTGCTGACAATTTGTTTTCCTCAAGGCGGAGTATGACGTTAACAAGGCAACAATCTACAAAAAAGTAAATAAACACATGCAGTGTGTCACGTCAATCCAACATAGCGTGCACCGGAGCGCCTGTAAATGACTTTAAACACGTAATGTTGTCTTGATTATTTAAAAATGATTAAAGAGCAGAGGCAAACCAACTCTGGACATCTCACCATCTGGACTGTTTTGAACAAGGGACTTGGACTTGGGAAACCACCAAAGGTTTTCATTGGTTTAAGAAGCTTTGCCAGACTATAGAGTTCCTATAGATAGAATAAACAGAGATCATGCCAGGGTAATGCCAGGCAGTTGATCGAGGCCTACATTTTTGATAACCCCTACTGCCATTTCTGTCATTAATTGATCTTGACTACAGCACTTATGTAACTCAGAAAAAACACAGTACAAGATTTAACAATTCCTAAAAAAAAAATCAGAATAAAAAAAAAAGATTGCCACTCCTCTATATTTCTAACAATGGTAAAAGTCTTGGCCATCATCTCTACATTCACAAAGTCATTTTAGTGAATGAGAGAAGACCAGCAGAAACAACCATTCCTTTTACTATTTACATACGTACATACAGTTTATGTATGTATGTATGTGGAGACTTTCATAGTTAAAACAGGTGTTTAGATGATTGGATTAGTTATTCTGGTGTGGGTATTCCTCTCAGAGGATGAATGAATGATATTGTTAACTGCCTGATCACTCTATACTCCTCTTAACATTTAAAGAAGGACAAAGAAACATGGCTTTAAGTAAACATCAAACTAAACCTTATTGCCAACTTTATACAAGAAAACTCCCCTCTAGTATCTTCTTCACTAACAAGTTCCAATCTGCAGTCTGCATTGTAGATAAGTTGCCCCTTGCTAATCACCAAAATGTAATAATGAATAAATAATAAATGAATTGATGATTGATGAATTGAAGATTTTTGTGCATATATTTATGGCAAAACCTTCTAGAAGTGAAAGCATCAGAAAACAAAGTCGTAATAAACCATACTGGAATGTAGATTTGAATAATATGTGGAGAGATATGAGGCTGTCCTCTGTGCCATGACCTGAGGAGACAGTTGTTTTGTATTGTGTCAGAGATTTGTCCAGATTTGTTTTTTTCATCTGATGAGAACAGACTGCAGTTTTTGTTTAAGTTTGTTGTGTTTATGTTGTCCCAGTTTGTGTTAAATGCTTGGCATTTAAGAAAGAGGACTTTGATTATTTGATGTGATGTGGTATCACTCTGTCTGCCTATGATTTGGAGTGTCTCATGAGCCTGTGCAGGTTGGGCCCCTTCTGGTGCACGACACAAAATAAGTCAAATAAACTAAACTAAAACAAACTATCCATGCTGAAAATTAAATAACCTGTTGGATGAACTGTTATTCCATGATTGACTGCAGGATTGAAGGTAAATGTAGCACTAGAGGTAAACTGGAGTCTTAAAGAAAACACCACTGACAACCTTTAGACCAGTCCAGGATTTGAACATCAAGGACACCATCACTGCAGGCTGTTCATGTGAAAACAGAACCTTCTGCCTCAGTGATCCTGCTCATCACTCATCAGATGTTGTAATTCCCCCTCAGCAGCTCAGTGACACACTCCTGCCAGTGCGCACCCTCGTCCCGACACCAGACATGACTAATTGACTTGCCACACGGCTGAGTGACATGGCATCCAGGGGGCACCGTAACACTGACGTTACGGGGGAGGCATGGGACCTGGAGACGGCCCGCAGCGATGACCTCCACCAGGTAAGGTCAGGTGACAGAGGGAACAGGAGCCGCCTGATGTTGGGCCTGGGGGCTGGTCCAGGTCAGCTGCACGCGACGCAGGAGCGCAGCTTTTCAATCAAGCTTGCAGGACAGGGATTTCATTCAGCTGGTCATTGGAATGAAAAATCAAAACAATAAAAGACAAATCAATCGTCGGTGGCCTGAGGGGAGTCAAACATCTCGAAGCGGAGGGGAAGATGGAGTGGAGAGACGATAGCCTGCTCTGTCATCTTCCCCAGCACATATTTTGTAATGTTTTTTCTTTCAAGACTTCGAGACATTTTTTGATAACCCCAGTGGAATAGTACATTTCTTGCAGTAAATTTTCAATTTAAAACTAAGAGACAGCCACTCACCTATTTAAAACTCCCATATTACTGGGTTTAGAATTTAAAGTTTCTAACTAAAAAATGGACTTCAGACTTAAAATGTCTGCTAGTATGCATTACTTTATCAGGTTAGAAAAGCACAAACACTATTCAAATATTTACAGCTGCACCTATGAAGACATTATTGGTATATGATTGTTAGTGATTAAGCTAGTGTAAGTTGAAGTGAAAACAGGCCTTTTATTCCATCTCAAAATAAACCCTTCTACTGTCCGCTCTCTGTAGCGTTGGCATAACTGTAGAGGGGCATTTAGTGAGGGTAGTTCATTCACAAATGACGGCCAGCTTGTTTTTTTGTTTTATGACTCATAAATAAATACATAAATAAAATAAACCTGCAACACATGTTTACAGACATATCGAGAATGAATAGCTGTAAAACTGAAGAATTAGGACAGCCCTGTGTAGGTCACTTTCATTTTGATAAGAACAAGACCAAAGACAATGTTGTCTTGTGTAGCTATGTTTGCTAAACTGTTGCTGGATCTAAAAGAAAAAACAACAGCAGATAGTTGGAGAAATGTTGTCACAGAAAAACAAGGCATATACGCAACATTAATGCAGTGCTGTTGCCGCAGCAACAGGTTTATTCATTTTATTAACTATGTAAGCATTTAATATGTTTACATGTTTTCCATTTTGCTGGTTGATTTTTGCTGATTGCATTTTGTTGCTTAGATTGTGGGTATCCTTCAGCAAAGTCAGGTCTGAGGCACACTTTCTGTTCTGGGGGAATGGAGTGTGGTTGAGAATGTTACTAGAGAATTGGGACACACCAAACCTTTTCTCTTGGAGGGACAAAACGGAAATGCATTAGTGGGCCACGGGCCAAACACAAAAATCATTTTGTTCTGACAAGGTTGCGCTTAATTGGAGCCGTGCAAACTTAACCTGTTTGGTTGGACAATTTTGGCCCTTGGGCCCCACCTTGGGCACCCCTGCACTACACTGTGGGTATAGGAAAATGACCATTGTTGAACCAGGCTAAGAATTTTTTAATGTTTTATAGTTTGTCAATGGTACTGTTTCCATTCCCCATCACATCAGCTCGAGGCATATAAGGTGTAATAATCATAACTTTCAGTACAGAGATTAATATAGGAATTCACATTTTTACAACAATAAGTGATTGCTTCAAGGCATCTATCTGTGGGCATATAAAATTACATTATCTCAAACTTAGTGGAATCAGCCATCTTCGAGGGCTCCCTTGCAGCAGTGCCTAGTATCCCCCCCCCCACCCATTACAACACCCCTGAGCCTGAGTTGGCTTTCTGGTTTAATTCTTCCCTTTATGAGACTGAGTTAAAGCCTGCATTGTTTTCAGTAAACAGATCTCAATCTTTTCCACCAGGACCTGTGTAAGAATAGGCCTTCCTCAGACGTTTGCTGAAATGGCAGAGACACTCATTATTCCTCAGCACTCTTCTGGGGGATTTCTTAGCCAAAGTCTGTGTGCCTTTCAAAGTGCCTTTATTCCCACGTTTGTCAGTGTTGTTGGTTTTTCCATCTGCGTATTAATGTCTTATTCATTTTCTGCCTGCTGTCTCATTTCCAAATATCACTAATCCTGTTAGATGGAATCTATTAATGTTCTGCTTTGGCTGCCACACACACACAGAATTCCACTTCGGCAGATAAGCCCCAATGTGCCATGAAGGCATATCTTCTGTGGATTAGAGCGGTTTAGCAGAGACCTGAGACGTGTGGCCAGTGCTTCAGTGGCAAAAGCACACATTCCATAAACAATAGTACTTTGATTCTCCTCAATATGTCTCTAATGTCTCATTCATCCCTCATTGTGTTGACTCTCTGCTTGGATTTCTTTAGAGCCATCGAGATCAAAGCTGATATGTCACTGTGAGAATGTGCTCATGACAAAGAATATGATAGCGTCCTGATGGAAGACGATGAGAAATAAGTTTGGGTTCAAGACACAAAACGTTACTGAAAGCAGTTTGTTGATGCAATGAATGGGAAAATGAAAACAGAATTTTACAGCATAATGAAATTATAATAATACAAGAAAAAAGAACGACAAAGAAGTGCTTACATTTGGTCGGAAAGAGGTGAAAATATTTTCAAAAAAACAGGTGCTGCTCAAGAATGTGGCCACATTAAATGAATAGAAAGCAGAACAAGAGACTAGGCAAAGATCAAGTGGACTAGTCCATGTTTTAACAAAGGACTTTTTGTGTCACTAATTTTACCGAGTGCCTCGGATATTATTTTACCTCCTTCATCAGATTTGTGGCTAGTCTATTGTTCTGCTTTCTATTTAAAATAATACAATTGACTGATTTAATTGACTCTTATAAAGGCTAACAATAAAAAAGCCTTTTGAAGGCATTGTAGAATGTGAACCGTTTATAAATGCTTTCTTAGACTATGTAGAAAACACAACTTTTTGCAATGCTTTGTTCAAATAGTGCAATTTTCAATAAATCTCTGGTTCTTTAGTTATAATTGCAATGCACTGTGTGTACTCTCAGTGTTTGGCGTCTTAGGTTCATTTTATAATGCTTAGTAAATTGTAGTATAATAAGTTGCCCTATGGTAAAGCAGAAGGCAATAGGGGCTAGAGCCACCAAAATACATACTCAAGTAGATGTACTTTTATTTCAAGATAATGTCACTTGAGTAAAAGTGGTGAAGAAAATTACTTCAGTGAGTATTTACTTCAGATTAACAAAGGATATGAGGAAAACTTTGATTGACTTTTAAGAGAAAAGTGAAAACTCTAAAGACCTCATTGTGTTTTTTTCTTTGTGGACAGAAGAAAACGTAGTCCATGTAAATACAGTCTTTCTCAACCGGTTTGTCTTTTTTGATTAATTTCCAGCACAAAATAACACTGTAATGGATTAACTCCAATTGATACAACATGACTTTTAGGCTGATTACAATGTACTGTGAATATTTGTAAAACTATAATGTAGACAGAAGTTGTTTTACTATTCTTCAACAACATGGGAAATTAAAGCACATTCATTTAGAAAGAACTCAAACTGACCAGGGCCTCCCAGCTGTGAGACAAGAGTGAAATCCTCCATGTTTATTCACATTTTGAAATGTCGCTTGAGCAAAGGTTGGATTTACTCATGGTTTAGGAAATAATCTCGTAAATATAATTGTTTCGGGGGGTCCTAACTTTACAAAGGTCACTAAGCTTATTTTGTAGAAAGAAAAAGAAAGACAACGCTTTTATTCAGTTTGTAATGCAACATTAGCTCCTGACTACCCCTGCTGGTATAAAATGGTTTAACCAGCTTTCTAGGTTGGCACTTTTGAAGTCCTCTGTTAATCCAGTCATAAAGATTTAAGAGCCAGATTTACTAAGATACGTATTTAACATAGTTAACAACAATCCTCAACTGCTGGCAGTAGCTAAGAGTGAGTGTGTAACAGAATATACTATAATATTTTAATTTAATAGTAAGATTTGATGGATAATATAATGTTGTAGTGTAGCCCTTCTGATAATGCACACTTTGGCTCACAACACATTTTAGGGTCTACAAAAAACCCACCTGAAGCCAATTCTGTAAAATGGAGAGAAATGGCATCGGTGGAATAAAGTGAAAGCAAAGAATTGATTCAAAAGTGCAGCTTTCCTCCCCCGCCATCATCTCCATCTCCACATCCAGAGGTGGGGGGCAGCTAGATAAAAAGCAGAGCTCTCTGGGAAACTGAATCAATCTGGAAAGTACCACAGCGGTGCACACTGCCCACAACACTACCACTCTCACAATCTGACTCCGGAGAGCTGCTGCAAACACTATATATCAGACTGGCCCATAGAGCAGCAATGATGGCTCCCTACCTGTCCACACCCCCACAGCCCACAGCCGCTCCGTCTCACACAGAGCGGTGCTGGATTAGTGATATCTCAGGGGAAACGGTGGGAGGACACAACTGGACCTCAGGCGTTTTACAGAGGAATGATAGTAGCAGCTACAAATGGCCAATGCTGATGTAGAATCAGTTTTTACTGTCTGGTAGCAACAATAATGCTGTCAGGAGCTGGAAAAGAGGACAGCAGTATGTATTGCTCAAGGGCACAAAACCTTGTATCACTGAAGTTTCTCAAGATAAAACAAAACCCAGTCTGTCTCTGTCTGACATTTATAAATACCATCAACTACTATAGCATTCTAGTACAGTAATTGGGAAATTTTAATAGAGCCATAAAGATCAACTTCATATATGTGATATGAGGAGGTGCTCAAGACAATGATTTTTTTATGACAAACATGTACATATGTGCACTAGACATATACGTTCAGTATGTGCACCACATACAGTATATACTGTATGTGCACTATTAGAAGAGGGTTCTTTGTTCGTGACATAAATAGATAAATAAAAAGAGAAGTAGAAAGGTTGATGAAATTACAGTTATTATAACATCACTAATGCCTTACAATATGGGTGCTTCATGAAAGCACTGTGTGAAATGTGGACAGAGTTTGTCTTACTATTGTACTACAACACTGTTATAAAATAAAAAGCATATTTGGATATATCTGGATAAATCTACATCTAGCCGTCCATCCATTCATCCACCTTCTTCCGCTTAGCAGGGTTAGCAGTCTAAGCAGACTAGACACTTCCTCAAGCTCTTCTGGAGGAATACCGAGGCATTCCCAGGCCAGCCGAGAGACAAAGTCCCTCCAGCGTGATCATAGGTGAGAGTAGGAATGTAGATTGACCGGTAAATCAAGAGCTTCGCAGCTCATCTCCTTCTTCGCCACGACAGACCGGTACATCGACCGCATCACTGCACAAGCTGCACCGATTCATCTGTCAACTTTACATTACATCTTTCCTTCCTTAAACTTAGATAAATATACTTGAGGAAATGCAATTAGATTTTAACCATGTGGAGGCCTTGTGATAACGAAAGAAACAACTGTTACCTAAAATACAACATGGCTACAGTGAATAACGAAAATAAGTAGATACTGCTAAATGAATCCCTTGCCATGTGAACATGTATTTGACTTTCAGTGCCAGCTGTTCTTACTGCACTCTATGAACTGTTAGCTACTGTAACAGTCAGTTTAGCTGCATTAGTTACAATCCCAGACTCCTACAGTAATGGAATGTCTTACTTTGTCAAAGTTCTTCTAAGCCACGTTAGTGAGAGCAATGACTGCTTTACTTTGACCATGTTTCCCGGTGCACCTCCTGCTGAGCTGCCACTGCTGCTGTGTGCGTCTGTTTGCACTACACCACTCTCCCCCATGAGTGCTCATGTGTTTCCCAGCGGCTGATGAATAAACCACATACGCAACTCAAACGTCTGCTTCGGCAAAGTGCACTAGTGTCGAAGGATATCAACCTTTGGAAGAATGGACAAAAGATTCTGTTGGTCCACAGGTCTTGACTTATCATTTGGTTTTGTTTGGCTGCAAGATTCTGTATTTGGTCTCCTTGTTACATTGCAGAGAGATCCGTTTAGTGAGCCAAATGGTCCAGCCTTCATACAGTCTTTTATGAGGTTGAATTAATGGTTGACCCGTATTCAGCACCTTTGAACCAGCCTGTTCATCTTTTCTAGTGTGTATGTAAACCTTAAACAGCTGCACAGTTTATGTAACAACGAGCCGCATGGCTGCAAACTTTCAGCACCACGCGGAGGGACAGCTCCAGCAGAAGCTCGACCAGCTCGGCGTCAGTCAGCGTCACCAGCCACACACTCCGCTGCACACTGCCCCTTTACACCGTGTTAGACATGATCCCTCATTCTGATGCCTTTAACGCATCACGTGTAAGCTGACCTCCTGTCTGTTATCAGATTCAAACTTTACGTCAGTGTGTCTGAATAGACAGGACTTTAAAATCACCTGTCAGTGCTGGATGCATGATGAAATCCAACACTCTGCATATGTGCTTATACTTTTTGTGCATCTGGCTGTGTCCACACCTTTCCTTATGTTTTCCCACCAACCACAAGATCTAAGTGTCGGTGGGAAGTTTATATAATCTGCTTTAATGCTTGCCCTATTCTTAAGAATTTAAGTATTACGCATCAGTTACGCTTTCCTGATACCATCCATCTTCATTTATCAAGTACTTTATCACCATTGCAAATCTCTAAAGATATAAATACCTCATTGGCTAAACGTGTTATGGAAGGATCATGTCAGTCTCAAAATATTAAATACCATATCAGCGCTGTAGAAAGACTAAAGTGTGCCACGAGGCTGGAGGTGTTGAGTAGAAGCGCTTTTACGCACAGCACACTGCGGGGGTCGAGTATCAGACCAGCGTAGTCATTCAGAAAAGACGAGGAGCAGTACGCACGAATATAAACCAGTGCAGAGACAAATTGTTATCATGCTTTTCCACTTACCTCTCTAAAATGAAGCGAAGGCACGTATTCATCACCTAAAAGCAGCACAAATGTTCCATACCAGCGCTCCCTTAAAACTTTTATTGTCAAATCCACGTCGTAAAAGAGCGTCCGGGGATTTGTTTAGACTCTGTACCGACACCAGTGAGTGGAGTGTAGAGCCGGATTATCCTCTGCGGTACAAATACATAGAAAGAAGGGTCAGGCAGAGCCACAGCAGCGTCCGCTGGCGTCGCGTATCCTCCCGGTGAAGGTGAGCGGTATCCGAACTGTGTGCTGCACCGGCCGTCAGTGCAGCGGCGCAGATCCAGCGCATACAAATGTGGCCATGCTTCTCCTGCGGCGAGAGCGAGCGCAGCCTCCCCGGGTCCTAAAGCGGCGCAGAGCCGACACACCTCCCGCACGCACGGGGACGAGGAGCTTGCTTGTGTTTAAAAGCATGACATAATGGAATTCACAATTTTATCTCACAGACTTTATATTTGCACCTGATCTACTTTTGTATTACATGCAGTGCAACCACAACCTAAAGGCATTAGTGACTGTGCTTAAGTGAAAAGTTGCAAAGTGCAATTCTCAACCACCAATCAGACATGCATTTCATAGAATAGTCCAACTGTCCCAGATGAGATGTGCTTTTTTATTTTTTCCACCAGTGAGAACAGACCAGGGCCATTTTGACACATACATGGATGTTGTTAGTATGTATTTGTCCAAACAGGGTCTCCAGCCACCAAAGGGCTAGGTGTCTATAATGTGTATGATGTCAACAATGATTACCAAAATGGAGGATTCATGAATGAAGAAGAAAGTCAAGATGCCTATAACCTGGACAAAAGACAATAAATATAAATCTGATGACCTCTGATTTGTTGTTCTATTTTTTTAATTGTTTTATTTTACCTTTATTTATCCAGGAAAGTCCCACTGAGATTACAACTGTCTTTTGCGGGGGAGTCCTGGCCTCTCCACACAGAAAGGCCCTGCCCTGGATGGGAATCGAACCCAGGCTCTGAGTTCATGTACAGTGTCTGCCTCTGCTTTTCAGAGGATAAGAACCATAATAATAAAGTATATTGCTATGCAGCTCACTTGTCAAGTTTTTAAATTTGGTTTCAAGTTTGTTATGTTATGAGTTATGATTTATTACAAAAAATGACATATGAACATCAGAAATCTAAAAACACACTAAAACACACTTGTGAACATTTATAGTTATGGCAAAAAACATAGTGTAGACTATGGTATTGGGTTTTAGGATGATTCTTTGTTGGCACAGAATCTAGTGTCTCCATGTTTTATGACAAACCTTCATCCCTTACTGCTAAGACAACACATTCACCTACACCAATAAAAACGCCCCATAATATTTATGATGAAACTTTATCAAAAAGCAAAAGCAAGGCACAATAGTTCTAGCATATTGTTTATTATCATAGAGTGCATTGCATCATTGCTGCACTTAGCGCCAATGTTTGGGCATGCACAGTGACCTAAGCATCAGAAAAGTTCAGATTTCATCTGACTGGCTGCTCTGTATATCAATCAAGAGATTGGATGGATGATTGGCTATTTTATTTATTTTTTATGTCTACCAAAACTACTTTGCGATCGACCGGTAGTTCGCAATCGACGTATTGAGCACCCCTGTTCTTATGCATCAGTATAACCAATTAAATAATAGACTGTAAAATCCCTGGTATTGTCTCCTGAATTGACCTACATGGGTAATATCAACACAATACGTAAGAGCAACAATAAAACACACTTTATTGTGGGTTTTTCCAAGTCCACTTTTATTGTGAATATTGCTTTGTTTCTCACATGGAACACTGCAAGTTCAACTCTGATTTAGTAAAAAAATACAAATCTGAACGTTTTCTTACAAGGTGAACATAGCTCATAGTTGTGTAAAAGATGTCAAAATCCACTTCACTCAAAACATTAGTTCACCAATAATGTGTTACTTGTCGTGTCATGTGACCAGCTCAACCCTGCTGAATGGCCCAGTACAATTCATGTGGCGTGGCACAAAGACTCAAAAGAGGAGCAGACTGCGAGGGCGTGGCAGTATATTAGTAAATTTAATGTGTGTTCCACGTCTCATCCATTTTAAACAGCTGTGGCACATTGGGAAAGGGATACAGCAAATTAAGAGCTGGCTTCAGGTCAGACGTGCTTTTTGTTAGAAGGTCACATGGGGATATTGAATATTTAGGAGATAAAAAAGAAATTGTTTTATATATTTGCATATATATATAATATACAATATATATACTGTATATTATATATTATATTTATTTATATATAAGCTTATTTTTGCACAATACACTGACAGTGAACTGTGAAACAGACATAATGCAGTTGGTTAGTGTTGACAAAGTGATGACCAAGACCAATAAAGACTAATAAATAAATAATAAATAAAACTAATAAATAAATAAAAAATAAAGAAGATTTTTAGACTGAATGAGCTGTTTTATTGGTTTTATCTCTCATCATTCATGTTTATGTTATATAGCAGCGCTTCTCTCACTGATCTCACCTTGGGACTCAAAAATTTTACTGGCCATGAAGTTATAGCCCCTTTTAGTTGGTAACTCTCTTTGGTCACAAAACCCTAACATCTTCCACTTCATCTTTTTGTAAAATGGCTTTATTGATAATAGGCTATCTGAAGCATAAAGGAATAAACAGTCAGAAAATGGTGTATACCTGTACCTACCTTTAGGAGCGCCATCACACTATGAGATAAACCCTTCCAGAACAGAACCATGTTCATACTCATCCCCCTGGAGCAGGCTGATCAAAGCTGTATTATCAGCAAATTTCACTAGGTGTCTTCCAGGGTGGGAGCAGCCGTTTGTGTATAAAATGAACAGCCAAGGACACAAAACGCTGATGTTTGTAGTCCTCCAGTCTGAGAGAGCAGAGACGATTTTCACCTGTTGCACTCTATGGTTTAGGAAGTCAAGTAGCCATAAGAAGAGTCCTCCTGTGGGGAAGCTGGCCAAAGCGGTCAAAAGTAGGAGGCAGATTCAGAGAACATTCCCATCAAACCCAATTTATTTCTCACTGTGGTAGACGTGAAAAAAGAATACATATTTACAAAAAAAATAATACAACAATAATACATATTTACAAAAAAAGAACTGAGCTTAACTAAGTCAACCGCAACCAAACATCTAACAAAATTGTATTGTTGAGATGGCATTGATTGAAAATTAACACATGCATGAAATTAACAAGTACATGAACTAAAGATGAATTAAGGGACAAACCCACTTTGTCTCCCTCAAGGGAAAATTCCTGTCAGTCTCTGAGCCAGGATGTTCAACTGGGCAGTATTGAACGCTGATGAAAACTCAAAGAAAACTATTTTGACATAATTTTTAGGTCTCCCCAGATGACAATATACTAGATGCAGCAAAGATACACAGCCCTGAAGAGCTGGGATACTAGCCTCATTCCAAATTTTGACAGACTGACACTTTGGATTTTCCCTTTTTCAAAAGCCTCTGATAAATTGGTCAAAGATATACCACACTGTGGTCTGCTGCTCCTAGGGCAGGAAAGAAGGAGGCAGAATAAGCACATTCAACAGTCCCGGAGCAAAGATCCAAAGTCGTATTTTTTCTTGTGTGACAGTTGACTTATTGATAGTAGGTGCACAGCGTTTTCTTAATGAACAGTTGTTAAAATCACCCAGGATAGATTTGGGGGCATCAGGAGGAATAGAGTTGAGTTTCTGGGAGAGAGTAAATATTTTGTCAGATGATTTATTTGTTAGTGATATTTGCTTCTGGATGAATGTAAACCACACAAGAAAACACTGTGGAAATTCACAGGGTAGATAATAAGGTCGGTGTGACACACAAAACAGTTCAATATTATATATTTATATATAAAATAGTGCAGAGACGCTCCCTCTCCAGAACCGAGCCACACCACTCGTCCCAAACCAGAAGACAGTCCTCCACCGCGGGATTTCCCTGTGGTGTCCGGGTCCTGATCCCGATCCATTCGGAATGCAGAGTAACCGGTTTGGCTCAGCTTCGCTAGAAGAGGTGTAATCGTCCATGTTTTTGTGACTGACAGTGGACAGGCTTCTCGGTTTTCTTGCAGGAAGCGGAGATTGTCTGCGTAAGGTGCTGCCAACAGTGGTTCCATAACCAAGACCTGCAGTCAGACTTAATAGAAACAGCAGCAAAAAGAATACAACAATCCACAGAGTATTGGGGGCCATAGCTTTAGCAGGTGATTGTCAAGCACAGCAATAAGACAAACAAACAGGCATCATTCATAAGTTTCACTCACTGCAGGTCACCACCAAAGCATTGTGTAAGAGTGTGACTTTAGTTGACTTTTGCACTTTTTTATTGTGTTACACCCATAGATAGTATAATTATGGATGATATGCGCCCATTGGTCCCCTATTCACCAATATTGTCATTACGAATGGGCAATAAAATGGCCGTTACATCCGGGCTTTTCGGGTTTTACGCCATAGTAAAACAATAGTTTTTAGATAGCATAAACCAACGTAATTTTCAAAAATTCACCCCCCCCAGAGTTGTCACGTAGTAAAAACTTAGCTCTAGAGACCGGAGCCATCTTTTGTACCAGGCTGTAAACATGATTTTTACACTTGTAAAGTCGCCATTGGGTTTCTCTTTATATTTCCGCTTTTGGAGCCTGCCCTCTGGTGGACGGAGGTATATCGCTGTATTTTGCTGTAAAATCACCGTATGGCGGCGCCCTTACACGACGACCATTTAGGAGGTACCATGGGAGAGGCTTGGTTACACCCTATGCAGCCTCCAATACTGGACCACAATTCATTGCAAAAAAAAATGTATGTTGTCTAAACTGTTCATATGAGGAAATGTTAAGCCCTATCATATCATTGTCACAGTATTTAGCATGTATCCAAGCTAATGTGTCAAGCTAGCGTAATAAATTCAGTATTTAGTAGCAACAACTCCCATAAAACAAAATGAATATTAAAACAAAATGAATACTGAAGCTTGTCATAAGATAACAAAATTGTTATTTTAGAGATTAATAAAGAACAAATTTTAATCAGCTATGTTTAGTTCAGTTTGTCTCCCTGTGTGCTCAATTTGTCCTTTCTGTGATCAGTTTGTCCTTTCTGTGCTCAGTTTGTCCTCTTTGTGCTCAGTTTGTCCTCTCTGTGCTCAGTTTGTCCTCTCTTTGCTCAGTTTGTCCTTTCTGTGCTCAGTTTGTCCTCTTTGTGCTCAGTCTGTCCTTTCTGTGCTCAGTTTGTCTTTGTGTGCTCAGTCTGTCCTCTCTGTGCTCAGTTTGTCCTTTCTGTGCTCAGTTTGTCTTTGTGTGCTCAGTCTGTCCTCTCTGTGCTCAGTTTGTCCTGTCTTGACATAATGAGGCAGAAATCAGATCCAAAGCTCCCTCAAAAGTATTCTATAGAGAGAAACCAGCCTGCTGTGTCTGCTGCACTCTGGGACGTTTATTTGTCCTTGTATTTAACAGCAACAGCATTACGACTTTGTTATAAAGAGAAAAGAAGCTAATGTTAATCCGGACTTGTTTAGAGTTAAATGCTAATATACTATACTACGTAAATATTATTAATGAAAAGCAACGTTAACACACTGACTTTAGAAAAACCTCTAAACTTTTTTTGATGTGAACAGAGCAGAATAACAGATAATAACAGCAGGAGCCAGCAGCAGCGTGAGTCTTTGCTCTAAAACTGAGTCTAAACACTTCTCTTCATGATATTGTTTTATCTGTAGCCTGTGTCTGTTTCTGTGTGAGCACGTTTTGGACGCTGCAATGACGTAGTTCTGTTCTGACAGACACCTGGTGGGCGCGAGCGAAGGACTGCTGTAGAGTAGAGTTGTGACGTTCGCGAACGAACCGATTCTTTTGAACGGCTCATAAACATGAACGATGGGAGCCGAGTCGCGGCTGGAGAGGAGCCGTTCTTTCTGTCGTTCTTTTTCCTATACGTGTCTCACACAGATGCACACAAATGAGCTCCTCCGCGAGACAGAACAGTTATAGGGGGAGGGGCCGACCCTTTATAGCGTGATGATATTAGTTATTAGTTGTGCACGCATCCTTCACGTGAGTACTTCATTGCAGCCCACTTTGTTATTGTTCATTGACTTGAAGGGGCTGATGTCCTATTTGCAAAGTTTACAGTAGTAATAGTATTTAGTATGTAGACATTTCCATTCTATTTATTCTAATTTTATCTACTTTAAATATTTTTTGTTTTCTATCAAAATGTTCTTGTGTGGAAGTGTTTGTAGTAAAAGCTGTTTTGCACAGAAATTCATTGCAGCCGGCTTTGTTTTTGATGTTTATTTGTGAGTAGGTATTGTATGAATAACACAAGTCAAAGTAGCTTTACACACACACACACACACACACACACACACACACACACACACACACACACACACTTTGTACTAAATGTAAATCCAAAATAGTGATGTCACTGTCTAAGCAGAGGGATTTGTGCAACCCTATGGAATATAGTCCACACATGACAAATGAGGTAATAATCAATATTTCAGAATAATTCAAACTCAGATATTGGTGTGTGATATCTGAGTTTTAATTATTTGACTACAAATCTCACCTCACCAGTGATTATTTCCAGGATAAACTGGACTCAAAAGAGCCATAAATCCCATCACTACTGTAGAGGTGGGATTACCTGATAGGAAAGGTGTCGTGGGGAGTGGTTTATGATGTCACGCTGACCAGGAAGTTCATTTGGCAGTTTTCAACCTGACGAGCACAGAGTTTTACACCATATTTGTGAAATTAAATTAGTTTTTAGGATTTTGTCAAAAGTAGGACTATAAACTATGAACTGTATTAACTAAAAAAGGTTTGTCTGGGGTTGAGTTACCCTTTAACGTAAGCTCTAAAGTTCAGTTTGATGTAATGTATGTAAATGTAGTGACTTGGTTCAGTTTTGCCTTTATATAAAATGAAAGCTGGCAGGTTGCAAGCAGGGTTGGGGGTTCGGATTCTACCAACTTTATACGGTGAGTCACAGCAGATAGCAGTCATTGCTGGTTAAATGCTTCATTTATCTAAGGCTACTTCTTTGAACCAAAAGTTAATTAAGCAAAATAACATTCGTAAATGCACTTCTGTCTCAGTCTTTCATCATTAAAGAGGTTGAGAACTTTTTTGTCTTGTGAATAAAAGATTATATTTGGCTTTCGAAGGGAATTTTCTATCTAGGCACAGTTATGTATTCTATCAGCTTCTTGAATCAGCCCATCAATTCATGCATTATGCTGCCCATTTCTTTCTCTGCCTGTTTGGCCATTCAGCGCCAAGCAATTTTTGCACTTTGGTATTTTTTTATACAATCTGCTGTATTTCTATAGGGGTAAATAGGATGTAACCTCTCCTTGTCAATCACCGTTCGTCTGCTCTCAGTGCATTTTAACCGGCTGGTCTGTCTCTCTGCACCCGACGGGGGTAGATGTCGCGTCCAGAAGGAATAGATGACGCCAATCTGTGCTAATATAGCCTCACAAACTCATGATTCTACATACAGAAGTTCACCTGTACAAGATGAATGTCGAAAAGAAGTAGCCTGTAGTTTAATAACAATTATGTTTATGGCTCATTAACAACTGCATAACCCTTTTAGAAGTGATACAGGAGTGTGTAGTGAAAACCCATAATATCAAAAATGGTATTAAAATATTTGAAAGTTAGCAAAAAATAAAGCAATACTGCGTTAGTCTTGACTAGTTTTGACATCAAAAATGATAAACTAATTCAACCCCTGCTCTACCACCTGAGCCACTGCGCCCCATGAACACATTAGGTCCTGGGTCCCGGTCCCGCTATATTTTACCAGTGTATACCAATAAAAAATAATCTAGAACCAATTTTAAAAGGCCTGATTTACTATCCAGTGCTATTGCTGCTGCTTATCAGACTAGACTGGATCAAGGGTCTGCATTCAGGGGGCTATATTACATGTTATTAACAGCCAACACATTCTGCGTTTATGATTAAATAAAAACAGGACATATTCCTTAGAGGCTCCTAGGTGCAGTCTTTTTCTGTTGGGACACAGTAGAGTGCCATAATGGTCTGTAGAACTAAAGATGATAAATGTGTAATAAATGTAAAATATCTTGGGGATTTTATCACTGATAATCTGACGGATGATGTGGACAGTGTTTCATGATGTATGCAGAAGCTAGGTGAAGTCTCTCTTCAAGACCTACTGTACACTGCACACTTATGGTCAAGCTATAAAAAGGATAGTTCCAGTAGACTTCACGTGGCATACAATGACAGTATAAGGATTTTATTAAAAAGGCCGAGATGGGATAGTGCAAGTCAATTTATTGTGACGGCAGAGGTAAAAAAATGTTCAGGCTGTTATTGTTATTCTGGAATCACTGTGTTAAATTTCAGATATACCATAGAAGGTACTGCAGTGAGTCAAGGGGCTGCTAAAGCTCACATCACTTTAGATTCAGCGAATGTGCAAGGACAGGAGGACAAAAGTGAGGAGTCAGATGCTCAAGCGGTGCTTGATGTGCAGGATCTTCATCCACATCTGCAACTTGTTCATCATCTAAAACAAAGAATGCAATGACACACAATGAGGATGTGCATTAATCTACAAATATTACTGCGTCATCTTTTACTCATTATTTCCCGACACAGGTGCAGCCGCAGTGAGAGCCAGGTGTTACTACAGTACTAAACACCATGAGGGAGCAGATTAAAGACTTGTTTATGGGATATGTATGTATCAAGACTTTGGAGGTGTTTAAATTATGTAAATCGGCAGCTCATATTGTGTTGAGCCGGGGCTGTGGCAGCTGTTAGGTGGGAGAATGTGAGATTAAAGTTTTTATTTTAAATTGAACAAAGTAATTACCACAGGTCTTACTGTTGTCCCTTGAAGGGAAATGTACCATTGAAGTGATACGCTGTGACTTTTTCAAGTATGTGGTTCTTGTTTAGTGTGGAGTCTATATTCAGTAAATAACCATATTCTATTCTATTGACTATTGTCTTTGACTGTCTTAGATTGCTGTATATGCACACACAGGAGAGCTGAGCGGCCTTTAGTGTCAACGGAGGGGCACAATTTAGACAAATAAACTAAGTCATATGGATTTCTATTACTCTTCCTTTGCAGCAATTATGACTCAGAAGAAATCCTACCCAACCAGTTTTGACAATTCATCTGAAATAGAGCTAACTTTCTGTGATGCTTTGTTTCTCTGGTTGGTTGTATGTCTGTGTAATTGTGTCTTGAGGGAGATTATCCTGCGTACCTTGGTACGGACCCCTGGAGATCCAGCTTGAATTGAACGAGACCAGACTAATGGAAGTCTTTCAAATCAAATATCTGAATATAAATATCATTTTACTATATTTTGAGTAGCCTAGTGTTTGTAGTGTGTTCCAATAGAAGCACTCCTGCTCGCTTACAAGCAGCTCATTCAGTTGACTGAAGTGGGGATCCAGGGCACAGTGAATGTACAGTAAAGAAAATCATGTGGGTGTCTGTGATGTACTGTCATGTTTGTAGTGCGACCTGCCATTTCTACAAATCACTTTTACCAAGCATATTTTACAACAGGCTGCTCTCCTGTCCCCTCATTCATTCAAGCTGCTAATGCATTGTCAATTTCACAGGCAGTTTTCACTCAATAAATACAGTTATACAGTTTAAACCATGGTTATGTATTTGTCTTTGTCACTGTGACGTTACAGCGGCCACAGTAGCTTGGCACTGCTTTTCAGACCAGCTGAATATAATTCAGTGGGATGAGAATCAAGAATGAACATTTTTATTCATTTTGTCATAATAATTTCAATCCATTGTAAGATAGGGACATGATTCGTGTAGTCAACCACTGCCACCACCTTACACATTCCATGCTTTGTCAGATAAACAAATGCAATGTTAGAGACATTATACTAAGTATACTAAATTTCTAAGTGTATTGAAAAGCTGCAGTGAAAGGTTTGACCCATAGCGTTTACAGTAAAGGTGAGCAGTAGGTCCAGATCTCACTGTTTTGCAAATATTTGGTTAGATGTTTGTTGCAGGTGAATTGGTGCTCCAGTTCCTGGCTCTGGGCTCATGTCCATTAAATGTACATCTTCCTTGTGTTCACTGTTAAATAAAAGCTGTTGAATAAAACCTCAGTTTGTTTTTTCAATTACTGAAGTCAAATGACATCCCATGGTCCCAGTTCAACTAGATCTTTGATGCAGGTGTTTTGTATGTGCCATATAGATTTGTTTGGTCGCCATATATATAAAGGCTAGGTACTTTGAATAAGTGAATATTTACAAAATTAACTTAAAATCTCCAATATATCTGCTTCTGATGTATTTAGACCTGGTTAATTAGTTTTTGTGTTCAGTAATTAGTTCTTATTAACTTTAGCTGAGACCTAAAACCACTTTAGATCAAACCCAACAAAAAACACTTATTGACTCCTGGTCTTTTCTCTCAGTGTCTGCAACAGAGACTCAGAGAAGGCAGCACAAGATCCAGAACATTATTATATCTTTCTGACAAGGGCCTCAAAAATTTAAGACAGGTCTGACTCCATCCATCCATCTTCTACCGCTTAACCGGGGCTGGGTCGCGGGGGCCTACCGAAGAGTAGGAAGGTAGATTGACTGGTAAATCGAGAGCTTTACCTTGCAGGTCAGCTCCTTCTTCACCACGATAGACCAGTACATCAGCCGCATTACTGCGGAAGCTGCACCGATCCGCCTGTCAACCTCACGCGTGAACAAGACCCCAAGAATTTTGAACTCCTTGAGGCAGGAACTCTCCACCAACCTGAAGGGGGCAAGCCACCCTTTTCCGACTGAGAACCATGGTCTCAAACTTGGAGGTGCCTCATCCCAGCCGCTTCACACTCGGCTGCAAACTGTCCCAGTGCACACTGAAGGTCCTGGCTTAAAGGAGCCAACAGGACAACATCATCTGCAAAAAGCAGAGACGAGATCCTGAGGTGCCCAAACCAGACTCCCTCCGGCTCCTGGCTGTGACTAGAAATTCTGTCCATAAAAATAATGAAGAGGACCAGTGAGAAAGAGCACCAGGAACAGGTCTGGCTTACTGCTGGCAATGCAAACCAAGCTCCTGCTAAGTTGGTACAGGGACTGCACAGCTCTTAGCAAAGGGCCACAGACCCCATACTCAATGAGCACCCTCCACAGGGCATCACGAGGGACACAGTCAAATACCTTCTCCAGGGGTGAACCGGGGTGAACTCCAACACATGGCTCGGCTCGGGACCTGTTAGCGGAGAAACACAGGCGGTGAGCGAGTGAGCGCCTTTTGCTTAAGTAGATTTAAATCACTATTTCCATTGTGCAAAGTTTAAAATTGTGCTGATATTGTGCAAATACAGCTCCTGAACTGACTTTGTGACAGGAAGGAGGTGTGTGTTTTGCTGCGAGGACGTCCCGAGGAGCATCGTAGACCGTGTTAGTTTCCGTGTTCTGGCTGGGGGGCCCAGATAGAAAACTATGGGGATCCGGATGTGGCCCCCAGGTTGCCAGTTGATAATCCCTGCTTTAGAGATTAAAGCAGGACCGAACGGGATAACACAAAATGAATTTAGCACACTATGTAGAAAAAAAAAGTACAAAATAAAAGAGACTTTCTAATAAAGCTAGCTTTGTCTTTTGGAAACATTAAAACAAAATTCATGGTACATTCATCATGTTTTTCTATTTGAATATGACATCTATAAAAAAACAAGGTTTTAATTTATTTAAAAAACATTTCCATATAATAATGTTGTTTTCATGTAAGTAAGTGAGGATTATCTATCGTCAAGTCAAGTGTTTAGCTCCATTTTTTTAAAGCAGACCACAAAGCCAGATAGTCTTTTCTTGTAAACAATATTGTGCTGCTGACAGTGCAGTTGCACAGAGAAGGATATGCACCCTCTACTGGCTAAAGGTTACAAGGTACTTTATATAAAAGTGTATTATGTTTTGTGTTTGCCCATAAATTGCACAGTTCATTGCATCAGTGGGGTTTTAACTCTGTCCATTTAACAATCATTTTAAAATCAGTTGTACAAAAAATGTAAAATAACAAATGATGATTGGGGTCACTAATGCAAAATGTATAACACTCAGCAGCTCCTGTTTCTTAAAAATGGCATTAAATTCTATGTACAAATGTCAGTTGTGTAAGAAACTATTTAGCACCACAAATGTTTTTTTTTTCTTTTTTCTATACGCCACAAATTAGACTCTATCTTAATATTTTGTTTATCGTATGATGTTTTTTATTCAGTTTAATTATTGCGGAGAGAAAGAAAATAGCAACAAAACTGAGGGCAGGGCTTTCATTGATGTGAATCATCCTCGGCCAAAAGAAGGTGGTTTGCCATAAAAGTCTCAGTCACTATTTTGTCTCGCTCTTTAAGCAGAACACACCATGTACCTTTGATATATCCGTGTACTTTGCTTCCTTGCAAGGAATAAAACCTGGCTTTAGCTTTATAATATAATCTGTCTCCGTGTCTCTCTGGATAATATAAGGATATAGAATTCTTTTAACATATAGAATTCTTATAACATTTGGTGCCGTGACCCGGATCTCAATATTCGTTGTTTCTCATACAAAGAGGTGAGCTGACGTGCACGGAAGAAATGCACAAAGAAAGCATTTCTTGTAAGTCCCAAGCTGTGCTGTTTAGCAGTAATGGCCAGATATCCCCTCTGTGTGTGTGTGAACACGATGACGAGATCTGGACGTAAAAAAAGAGAAGAGCAGAGAGACGAGAGGACAGAACAGACAGTCTGGCTGCGGAACAACTGGACTATTGGACTGAAAATTCAGGTAAACAGCTGTTTAATTTATTTTTGGTGTGTGTGTGTGTGTGTGTGATTTTTGTTTTAATACCAAAGCTTCCGGAAGTAGCAGTTTGGGAAATCTGGCGTGTGCTGAGCGGGCTGCATGTAAGTTACATCACCACTAGTTGATGTTTTTCCATGAAGCTGGCCAGCATAGGAGATTCTTAAACGCTGAAAGATCGAGATTCCTTAAATGGTGAGATCCGCTTTGTCGAGACCCTGCCTATATGGTTTATGGTGAGATTTAAAGCCGAAAAAGTATGTGTTTTTGATCGAGAACCGAATTGTCAATCTTATGGTGAGGTTTTAAACAGGATATTCTGATGTTAATCTGTGTTAAAGCTTGTTGTCTTGCTAGATTTTAGTTTGATAGATACCTTATGCTTTGTAAGTCTTCAGGTGTTTCTTGAAACGGACCCGCGCGATTAGTTCATTTGGCCGTGACAAGGGCGGGACTCTATGGCACTAGATAGAGCGCCTAATTACAATAAGAGGTATAAGGTCTAAATAGCTTGTCTAGAGAGCACAGGAATTTATCTTAGATTAATAATCACGTATCGTAATACGCCACAATCGAACTGCCTTGCATAGCTAGTATTGTTGGTTTTATTGGTGCGTGGGACGCACAGGAAAACTCGAGTATGGACTATTATCAAGAAACTTACTGACAACAAAAGTGAGATGAATAGGTCCGACCATTATCAAGATACTTACAACAAAAGGTGAGATGAATGAGTCCGAAGTCAATGTGACTATAAAAAAGGCCTGCCTACGTAGAAGTGATTCCTGCAGATGAGAAATGAGATTTTTAAAAGCCCACGAGAGCTTTAGCTGAAGAAATGTTCACTGCTGGTGACGCGGTGAGTGAAAAAAAGCCCACTGAAAGTGACGGGGCTTATACTGAGAATTGTTGTCCTAAAGAGTTAAAGATAAAAGTTGTGTGTTTGAGAGAATAAATGTGTTATGAATGGGCCATTGTTGGATGAAGAATGAGTCTACTACATGTACTCCAAAACACTCATCAGTTGTATTTTGTTTAAATGTTTCTGGGAGCTCTAGGTCTCGGCCTCCCTCCCTCCGGAAAACAGTGCTCTCTCCAACCTTTCTCTGCCCCTCCCACCTGCTCCTCTTCGGCTGAAAGAAGCTGCAGACAGTTACCAGCCGCAGCAAACACGGAAGCGGTAAGATAACCGAATTCAGACAATCGTTTATTTGTTTTAAATTTTGATCTATTGAGATTGACCAAAAAGGTATTTGTAAAGTGTGTTTGCAAATTGGATGTAACTTGAAATTAATATGAATGTAATGTATTTCTCTGAGGAAAAATGCACAATTGAGAGCGAGGTGGAGGTGGGCGTGACAGACGAGAGGGCACTGAGAGGAGGAGGAGGAGGTCGAAACTGGGTCCAGACGAGAGACGAGGGAATGACCTCATGAACTGACCGCTCCAACTAACAGGTCAGGTACATAAACACACAAAGACATGTAAATACAGACACATAAACACATAAAGACACAAACACGGACACATGAGACACACATCTACAGAGAAGGATGTGATTTTGGTTTATGAGAGAAAATAATGAGTATTCTGTTAAAGAACAGAGTTGGTTTTGTATTTTATGTGACATAGAAATGTGAACATTAAAGGTTTGAAGAAGTTAAAGATCCAACACTTGGATCTAAAATAGAATTAGTGATTGATGTTTTGCTAAACAATTTTGTGTATCTATTAGTACGAGAACTAATAGAGGTCCTTAATATCAGTGTGGTTCAAAAACACGGTATAACGCCAATAAAAGAATGAAAATGAATACTTTGTAATTGGAAGAATTTAAATATGTGTTTTAAAGTTGAATTGCGCAGAGTAAGTTTATAAAGATAATATAACTTTATAGTTATGGGCCATAAGCTCATATTTAAAAGAAAACAAGGTTACAAGAATCTAAATAAAGAAAAGAAACATTTATGTATTTCTCTGGTTTGGTTCTAACAAAGTGTGAAAATGGAGAAAGTGGATTCAAAGCAACCACTGTTTGGATTCACAAGGAATGTTTAAACACAAGATAACATTCTATGCAATTCAAGGTAACAGGAGCTTCACAGCACCCTCCTTTTTGCTCCCAAGAGCGAGAAATGTTTGAGAGGGGGTTTTTGTTTTTAACTCCACAGACAGTGTGGGAGCCTTTACATTAAACAAACTTTTAATGTTGAGAAAAAATGCTGAGTTAGAAATGTCAGTGACAGAAACAGATTGCACTAAACTAATGTGTTAAATAAAGTTTATGATACTTAATTATGAAAACAGTTTGACCTTCTGACAGTTCTAATATGGTTTTTTGAGGAAAAACTTTAAAGTTTAAGTAATTGGAGAATTGAAATGAAGATATTTCAAAATAAATAATAATCATTATTTATTTTGGTACGTCTATGCAATAAAGATTTAAACTGTAATGTAAATTGGTAATCTGGTTTTGGGGATTAAAAACATATCTATGTTAAAACAGTTCAAACTGTTAAAACAATCTTAAAGGTTTTATTTGAAAAATTGAAAGTTAATGAGAAATAAGTGAATAAAAGATAATTGTTAAACTAATAAGGTGAATTATTAAAGTTTAAGAGCTTATGCCAATGGCTCGCTGGGTTTTAATCACTGTTTGAAGTGATTAAAATTTTTATTTTTTTGGAGTACGGGGACTAACACAAGGTCCTTTTGAACAGACGTTAAGTTTTTGTTTTTGACCAAACTTTGGGTCGTTGTAACCTAAAGAAAAAGAAAAAAAGTGGTTGAGATGTTACATTTTATTAAATGAACAGTAATGATAATTACTGATTACAATTTTGGTGAATTTGAATAAAGAAAGAGAGACACGTTATTTTGATTTTACATTTGATGTTTAAAGTTTCTGTTTAACATTGAGTGAGGTGAATTCTTTATGGGGCATCTGAATGCCAAATTAGTGGAAACATGAAAATAGTAATTGATAAAATGTTTTTATGTTACGTTTAAATTAATATGGGAAAAATACAAAAACAAACTGGTTTATTGTATTTAGCACCTGGTGGTAAAACTGAGTTTTACAGAGACAGTATAGAACAGATCTATACTGAACAAAATCCTGAAGAAATTTTATTTAAAAATAAAGCAGAATTTAAGAGGAAATTTGTTGATTTTATGTTTGGTCTTTCATTTAAAAAAAAAACGACAGTCACAAAGGTGATGGTGTTTTAGAGGAAAGCAGAGTGAACAGAGCAGAGGCTTTGTGGTGTGTTCAAGACATGCTGCTGTTACTGGTTTAACCCCAGAGAGGGGGGTCTGAACCTAAGGGTGATTAAGAAATTTTGTTTTGAAGTAAGAGAAAAATGTGTTTTCTAAAGAAAGTAATTTAAGGTAAATTAAACAATATGTTGAGAATATTTTAATTTAAAAGAACACGTGAAATAAATTGTGAATTAAAGGTGAATGTTTAAAAGTTTGTAAAATAGATCATGAGAAACCAGTTCTGATCTATATAAATAATTTATGTTTGCATCAACTGAGTTAAAATTTATGAAGTTGTGTAAGAAACTATTTAGCACCACAAATGTTTTTTTTTCTTTTTTCTATACGCCACAAATTAGACTCTATCTTAATATTTTGTTTATTGTATGATGTTTTTTATTCAGTTTAATTATTGCGGAGAGAAAGAAAATAGCAACAAAACTGAGGGCAGGGCTTTCATTGATGTGAATCATCCTCGGCCAAAAGAAGGTGGTTTGCCATAAAAGTCTCAGTCACTACTTTGTCTCAGTACAGCACTCCCTGTATAAAACAGCTGTCATCTTGTAGTTTTTTTTTTTATCTCACAGCTGATGAACCTTCGTCCTATAATCCATTCCTCCATTACCTGCTGCCTGCCGTGTGGTTGCTGTAGTAACTCAGACTATCCTGCCTGAAGCGCTCATTAATCACAGAAAGAGAGGACAGCCTTAAACACTGTGCAGTGGGCTCACAGCAGGGATTTCTGGCTACTGCAGATGAACATGTGGCAGTTTTCCTGTAGAGCTGACCTGTGTCCGTCTGACTACAAATAACGTTCAATTCCATCTGCACCACTTCGCTTCCACCTCCTCTCCATCTGTGCAGCATCAACACATGAAAGCAGGGCTAAATGTAAGCAGCTACGGTGAAAAAAAAACATCCAACCTTTATTATATTTGTAAGATACCTGTTGTTTTTTTTGATTTTTTTGGTTTTGACATCAGATGACAAAAGTCTCTTGGAATAGAGACAAAACATCTTCACCTTGAAAACCGAGTCCAGATGCTTTTATTTCAACCTTTTTTTCAAGATGTCCTGGATGACTGAGAACCTTCACAGTTCTACAAGGTTGTAACTTTACTGATAAGTTATCCATGTACAAATTAAAAAGAAAAGGGGATATTATGACGCATACCAACGGGCCAAAATTTGCACAATGTATGTAGGAACACTTTTTTGAATCAACAGTATGAGTATGTTTCTGTGATTTACACTATATGTCAAACAGAGTTACATGGAGTAACTTTTCCTGTTTTATGTTACAAATATTACTTTTTACCAATCACAACAATCCAACTTAAAAACATTCTATATTGAGTGTGTGTGTTGTTAAAAGTAAAAATGAGGTTGAATGAAGAGAGCAATGTTAACCATAGGAGCAGTGTGTTCATATTAGAACAGCACACACAGCACTTTGAATAATTCACCTCTGATTGGCCTTGTCTTAATCTCCGAAGTAAACAGTTTAATGAGTCGGTTGCTAATACACAAAGCTAATGCTCAGGAGAGAAGATAAATTATTGTACACAACAGAGGGATTCAATTTACGACCAGATAAACACTAATATTGAGCTTCTGTGCATCTGTGATACTATTATTACAATGTTCTTCAATAATGAAAACCGTATCATTTTAGATTGGATTTAGATGAAGTGGTGTGAGTTATTGCAATTGTCATCATCAATCTCAGAACTTTTATTGTGTATTTTGAGATTTGTATGTGGGGGGAAAAAAACAACATTTGTGCGTACATACTTACACAAATGGTGAGCAGTCTGAACATTTGTGAAATAATAACCAAAATATTACATAGTAAGAAAGGTCCCGCCCAACCCGCGAGTCGAACCCTGTACCATCTTGACCTGTATCAACATAGACATGACACAAATACATTTACGCACACCAAAAGATACCATGCAAACATAACGATACTGAATACATAAGTTGTTCCCCGATGGACAATAACTGAATCTGAATTGTCTTATTCATCATTTGACGGGATGGCGTTCTTTTGCTACATCTTGTAGTCCCAATGTTCTTCTGAAATACTTACAATTACTAGGGTTACAAGTTACTTACTATTTCTTTGGATTTTGGACATGGCTAAAGCTTCTTAGCATTGTTGTGCCATCTGTAAATAATAGGCAACACAGCAGAACTCATTTAAGTGTAAAGTGGATTGGGCAGCAGTCAAAGATGGGGGCCTCAGCAACCCAATCCCCAGATACAGAATCTGGCACTAGGAACATGGAATGTCACCTCGCTGGCGGGGAAGGAGCCTGAGCTTGTGCGGGAGGTTGGGAGATACCGACTAGAGATAGTCGGGCTCACCTCCACGCACAGCTTGGGCTTTGGAATTCAACTCCTTGAGAGATGCCGGACTCTTCACTAATCTCCACTGAGATATAAGCTCACCTCTCTTACCAGTTGATCTCAGTATTGACAAATATGTCTTCACCTTGAAAAGGTGAGTCCAGATGCCTTTGCTTTTTTTTCAAAATATAACTATATAACTATATGTATATCTATATATATATTTTTTTAATTTATTGTTGGGTTTATCGTATACACAAGTTTCCGACAAGGAAGAGCACATGAACACCCCACAAAGTGGTTTGCTCGAGTTGGGTAGCCTACGTCGGAATTATAGAAGCAACACAAACTCCCCAAGTTCTGAGTCAGGACTAATTCAACATGACAGAACTCAACAGCAAAAAGGTTGTTAATGGTTTTAGACATTATTGTCAAATATATATATTTTTAGGTGTCAATAAGTTAGCTTCCTTAGCATGATTTCTACCCTTGACAACATATAATTAAAAAAACCAGTTGCCCAAATAAAATGTTTAATAATCTTCTTATGCTGACTTCACTAAGGCACTGGTGACAACTTATAACATATAGTTGGTCCCTAAACAGAAGACACAAAGATTTTCTGGGTTTCTACCACCTGGACGTGAACGCACACAAGTTGTGTAAACTAGTTCTACTCCCATTCCCATTATCCGACATGCACTTGAAAGCAGCATTAGCCAACCTTGCCCATTGATGCCAGCATTTAGCTGCAAACTCACATTAGCATATCTCTGTGGCTACGAGCTAAAAAGCAGCTATAGGTTCAGATAAAATAATCTAAACACTATTTAGTGCTGTGTTAGAGATGTTCAGTGCCATGTAAGAACAAGAAACAGTCAGAGAAACAGCCATGTAAGCCTGTTAGCTAAGAAAAAGTGGTGTGTCACTATTGTTGTAGTTTAAGAAATATATGTAAGTGTATATGCCATAATTCTGTTCGTAATATTTTTCTTTACTTTTCACATTGTCTAAAAAACACACAAAGTGAACTGTTGTCCTTATGAAGACTAACCCTCTCATGATGCATATGTCATTGTTTTAGACAAGTCTCTGTTTCAATATAGTTACATTTTACAAAACGCTATGTTATTTACATATGACTGTATGTTTACAGTATGACTACTTTTATTAGAATTATATTTCAAACCATGCTGTATGTAAAATTACTCTAAAGCATATTGTGATAATGACAGATGTTTAGTTTTGTAAATTTATGCAGATATAAAAAGCTTTAGCTGGTAACACACAAACGTTGTTATGAAATTATGTAAACAATACAAAACATTTGTAATACACAGTAGTTGCAGAGGGTTAGATACTAGAGATGCTCTTCAGGACTGTACACAGGTCTCTCAGACGTCTCATAGCAGGTCAGTGAGGGGGGAGGGCGGGGGGGGGGGGCATGCTTGTCGTAGTCGTCGGTCAAAATCAAAGTACTGGCTGGAGATTTGAGATGACTCAGGAATCGCTGCACCCCCTGTTTAAAAAGGAAAAATGTAAATATTACTTGTCTAAAAGTACAAGTTTACAAGTTCCAAAGGATTCTGAGGAGTTTTCTAAGACTCTAGCCGTGGCTCTGGTGGGGCCTCCTCTAAAGGAAGGATCCTGGCAATTGGGAAATGGCATTTATTTCCCAAAGAAATGGCTGCCTCTTCACAGACTCATTACGACCACAGCCACAAATGTATCAAAAAACAAATTGATAATTTTTTTAGCACACGTGTCTAGATGATACTCACCAAATTTGGAGCTGTTTAGATAAAAAGCCTTTAGCACAAGGGGTGCGATTTAGGTGGTCACGCATTCCACCCAACATAGTAGATTTCCTGTTATGTTTAGGGTGTGGCTGTCATAGACTTTTTTGTTTGCCCTGAGGTGTCCTATGGATGTACCAAGTTTTGTATTTCTACATTGGGAAAATCTTACTTTCACATTCCATTGGCACAATGTATTTTCATTTTCCAGGGGTCGCCAATGAGTAATTTGTTTTATTCTTTTTCCTTGGGGACTTTAAATACATACATTTTTCGCCTGGCTTGAATTTTGGGCCCAATAAATTTGACTTTTAGTTGCACGTTTACTGGGTCAAATTGAGGATCATTTTGCAGAAAAAAATATAATTAAAAAAATATATAAGTCGAGCAAAAACGACAAGAAAAAACACTGTCTATTTAACAGTATTATAAAAAATTATACTGCATGTATATTATATTTCACATACTTTTCATACTTCAATCATTTTTTTATTGTATATTTTATGACCTTACTTTAGGCCTCTGTTAAAATTGCTTTAGACATGAAAGATGTCCTAAACAGTAAAGTACAGTTGTCCAATCATATTTTGTGGTTTTGTGGCGGTAGAGCCTTAATGTTCTTAACGGAGAGACAGCGGGTATTGGCATCCGGGTCATGGCACCAAATGTTATAAGAATTCTTTGTTCAGATTATCCAGAGAGACCACAGGGACAGCGTACAAATAAAAAATAAATGGTCAGGTTTAATTCTTGCAAGGATGAAGCAAAGCACAACATGTAACAATATTACAGGATGAGGTTTGCTTGAAAAACAATACATGAGATTTTATATCATGCAGTAAAGACTGTAGGAGGCGTATCGTTAACAACCTCATGACAAGTTCCCAGGTGCAGGATTCATTCTGTGGCAAGTTATGTCTACGTCTAGTTATGTCTATGTTCTGGTTTAGATTAGCATGAAGGACAACATGATCAGATTTGACATTAACCTGAAGAGAACTCGGAGCAACCAGTAATTATTAACCATAGGAAATGAAAATTTATTATAACATTTAGGCCTTCAGTGACCGTAAATGAATCCAATGCATATGTGTTTCTGTATGTAACCATATGTGAACTATCAGGGGAATGAACCAGAGTTTGCTTTTTTCTTAGGACTTTGAGAAGTCTTTAACCACTAGTTAGTGCCATATTATAATGTTACTGCAGCTGCTTTAACAGTAGAATTAGACACAGCTATCTTAAAACCATTTGTTTTAAGCAAACGTTTGAAAAGGTTATAAGTAAAGGAGTTTATTTGAGACTTGAATAACAAGAAATGGAAATTGTGTTCACCTGTGGAAGCTTTCCGTCTACTTTTTTCAACCAATAAGTCAAGAAGTCAACCTGTACTTATGCAGAAATTATTAATTCTGCAATGCCTCAACAAGCTACATTGGGATTAAATCTGTGGAGTTAATTACAGTCATTAACCTGCAGCTAAATGAGCAGCTAAGTGCTAGCGTCACATGAAGCTACGGACCGGACTCGTGTAAATGAGGCGCATGTGTAGCAGATCAGTCCTCGGAATTCCCCACGGATTAACTGTCCTGTCGTTTCCATCATTGCCAGAGGCCTTCAGAGACAAGCTTGTATCTGAAGCCTGGAGAAGACTTGGTTAACACTGTTTTCTTTCAGATAAAAGGACGGCCAAAGTGTTTTGTTAAGGACAAGAAATGTTATTAATGACATTGTTTTTGCTTTCATAAGCAGTGGAACTTGGGTCTACCAGTCACCAGGTCAAAGGTGACTCAGGACCAATATAGAACCCTGGCACCATGTCCAATAATCGTAAATTCGTGGAGATAAAGTTGTTTATTCAGTTTTTCGCAGGCCATTAACGTACCACCATGGACATGTGGAATGTCTTTGAAAATAGACTTCTACAATGGTCAAACACTACCCCCTGGTGGTCAAATGGACGAATGACCTCGACTTGGTCGAAAAGACATTTCTGTATTGATTTGAATAAAAGACACTGTGTAATGCGCTAACCATTATCGTTCAGCTTTCCAGGACTTGGAGTTGTGACGAGATCAAAATGACTGCTCTCATCCCCTTGTTTTTGTTTAACAGGTCCGTTTTGTTTTAATGAAATGTAATGAATGTTTCAATAATATTCTGACATATGCATTTTCTCTGTACAACCATACAAGTACAAATGTTTGTGTGTTTTATGAAAAACCCAACAAATACATTGCAAAGCAAGGAATGTTTTAAAACTTAGTAATTCAGTTCAAATTCCCCAAAGTGAATCCCCTTCCGCCGGAAGAGAGAGTAAGACACGCCCCCGGCCCGAAGGTGATAAAACCTGGCTGTCAACCAAAAATCATTCTCTCTTCGTCCCTCTTCTCTGCCGTGCTGATCCTGCTTCTTCCTGCGGCGGTCCACCAGGACTTAATTTTTTTCCCGCTATCCGGAAGTCTTCTACTGGCCTAACAAAGCTAGCTAGCTTCAACAGAACGTTTCCGCCTCAACGCTACGCCGCCGCACAGCAACCCGTCTGGATCGGCGTGCACGTTACAACCACTCTACCCTTCGGAACCAGGCAGGACGCGCCAAATTCTGGAGGACACTTTGGAAATTGTCGGCCTCCGAACCCAAGACCCAAGTGAGTTTTGCACGTGGCACACACAAAGCCTGGTATCCTAAAAACATAGTCTGTTGAAGCACTGACTTGGTAGACCAAGCTGCTCCCCTCAAATTCCCCTTTGTTAAGTTTCAACAATATAGATTAAAATAGCCAAACATTCCTGGTTTCACGATACCCTCTGAAAGCAAATGTTTATCCCTGTGTTTATCCCTTGTTGTGTCAATCCTTTCCATGTTCCCATCATTTTATTCACCAATGTTCATTTGTGTAATTTTTAATAAAATCCCATAAAAGACATTAATGTTTCTGTTTATATCAAGTTATATTCGAAAACTAGAAGAATTCTCTTCCTTTTAGATTAATGAGACTAGATTAAACCTAACAGTTTCTTTGGACCTGTCCAAAACCAGAGTGGTGCCACTTTTTAATTAGAAATTAATTTTAATAAATTAATATTAATATCAAAGTTAATTATTAAAATTATAAAAATTAATCTGATATATGATTATGCAACATAGTTCACTACACATGTGTTAAAAAGTATGGATTACCCCTGGACAAAACTATTAACAGCATGCCAACTGTTTCCACTGAGAGTGACCCAATTATTCATCTGAAGAAGGCACACTGTAAAAAAACTTTTTTGAGGGCAGTAGATTTAAGCCAAACCAGTGTATTAATTGCCTAGTAATTTTAATCAAAGTTAACAATAGATTTTATCTATGTATTTTACCCATTTTACCTTTTTAACCAGAAAATAACGTTATATTTAATTGTTTATCCAATTATATTGGATTAGTAGTTAGTGCTCGATAGGCTTCTTTCCTTTAGTCCTGTCTCTCAATTCAGATTCTTCTTGAACAAAGAAGAGTGATGGATCTAAAACCATGACTGAGAGTCCCAGAGAGCTGACAGAGCTCTACTCTACACTTCAGTTATTTTTATTTAAGGTTCAGACAGAGTCTTGAGACACTGACATGACCAGTAGGAGTTTTACATCTCAGTTGAGTCTCAGTGGTTGTTGTCAGAGAAAAAAATATTATCAGCTCTTGTAACAAAGTACTGGATTAGACCTATACTTTTTCATAATGGTTTATATGATTACTCAAAATTATTTAGTATGACCAATCGGATACTTAAAGTAAAAGGTTAATTTCTACCCATGTTTCCTGGAGCTGATCATTGGCTGATCCTTTGCCATTCTGGTTATTCTTCGATCCATTTTGATGGTTGTCTTCCGTTTTATTCCACGTCTCTCTGGTTTTGCTTTCCATTTTAAGGCATTGGAGATCATTTTTGCTGAACAGCCTATAATGTTTTGCACGTCTTTATAGGTTTTCCTTTCTCCAATCAACTTTTTAATCAAAGTACGCTGTTCTTCTGAACAATGTCTTGAATGACCCATTTTCCTCAGGCTTTCAAATGCATGTTCAACATGTGCTGGCTTTATACTTAAATAGGGACCACCTGATTCACACCTGTTTTTTCATGAAATTGATGACCTCAGTGAATGCCACACTGCTATTTTTTTAACACACCCCATTCAACTAATTGCCCAATTGCACAGCCTTAAGAGCGTGCATATCATGAATGCTGGGTCTTGTTTGTTTTCTGAGAATCTACTGCACCTACTTACTAGTAGGTATTTTTATATTTTTTTATTTTTTATTGCTACATGGTAAACAAGTTACTACTTGTTTACCATGTAGCAATAAAAAATATACTAAAAACCTGGATTATTCTGGTTAGTCACATTGTACTGCTATTATTTTGAACTAAACTGTACTGTAGTTTATATCTATTTTTAATGGATGTGTTTTTACTTTTCACATAAGAGTGATATCTATCCAAAACAATTAGTGCAAATTGTTACCAAAATTATTTGTGATAAATTCTGTTTCTTGTTTTTGTTTTCTACAGGGCAGCTCTGGTAAATGCTTACAGTCTGTGGAGGGGCAATCTCAGAAAAAGAGATTGTAGGCAACTTGAAAAACCAAGAGAGAGAGCTGGTTCAACTATAGGACTTATGCCTAGTCCACACGGACATGGGTATTTTTATAACCGGAGTTTTTCCTCCTGCGTTTTAAAAAAAAATCCCGTCCACATGAAAACGCAAAAACCCGCTATCAATCGCTGTTAAGAGCATGCCACACCAGCAGGTGGTGATATCACCCTAATCGTAAAGGCATGTTGGCCAATCAGAAGGCAAAGCAAAGCAGTCAGCGGCGCACAATCTGACGTCGAACACAGCGGATAACGGCGCACACTCTGACGTCGCAAGGCAAAAACGCCAGTTTTACTGTCCACACGACAACGCTGCAACCGGCGTTTCTGAAAATCCTCACCCTGGCAGGGGTTTTCAAAAATGTTCGGTTTCAGTGACTTGATACTGCGTTTCCGTGTGGACGAACGGCCTAACCGTGTAAAAAAATTCACGGTTATAAAAATACCCGTGTCCGTGTGGACTAGGCCTTAGTTTAGAGACTCTGGTTGAACCATTGGCGCAACAGACACAACAGGACGGATGTTAAACTAAACAACATGGACCATCCCCTTCATTGGTCTTTTGAATATCAAATAGCATCCAGTGGACGTCTAAAATCAGCGAACTGCAGAACAGAACGTCCTTTAAGTCTATAATACAACTGTGCAATCATTCTGTGGAAGATGAAGTCTAAATCAACTAATGTGAAGAAAATTAATTTCCCATGAATAAAGTGATTTTGTATTTAAATTAAAGAAAGGGGTAACCTGAATGAATCTGTGCCGTAGTACGCCAACCCACGCAGTAGGTCTCCAGGAAAAGGGAGTCTTAGGTGTCACACCTATTCCTGAGCAAGGGGTCCTTACTTGGGATGGCCCACTGTTCCGCCTGTAAAAAATAAAAATTAATTCTTGCTCCATTATCTTTAACCTCACATGATTTGCAGTGACAAAGCAGAGCCCCTGAGCTGATTCTACACGTCTCACTGTCCTAATTGCTTGGCCCACTTCTGACAGTGCTACTGTCATCTTACCTCATGCTCTTCCTGCCCCCCGGAGAGACCACATCTGACAGAGCAAAACCACTTTTCAGTTTTCTAACTTGCTCCAAGACTGTGGTCCCAGTGACATGTTTACTAAAGCGCAGTGGTGTTTATCACACATTGATCCCAGAGCTGACAGCAAAGTGGTTATGATGTTTACACACTGCTTCAGTCCTGTAAAGCTCAAGACCACAGTACAGTCCCTTTCAAATGTTTCATGCCTGTTATATGTCATATGGTACATGTAAGTGAGGATAAAAAAATTAAATGCATTTTGATCAAACTATTTTCTATGGTATATACATTAATTTTAAATGTATATCATTAGAAATTGTGTTGTAATTTAAAAGTATTTGATTTATTTGATGATGATCATATGAATGAATGAATGAATGAATGAATGAATGATTTATTTAAGAACAGAAATAAATAATCCCCAACAAGAGGGTCATAATATTAAAAGAGTAATGATGTGGTCATAAACTATAGAAATCCAAACTTCATCATTATAAACCGCTTATTTGTGCTTCAGATGCAGTTATTAAAGAACTGGGGCAATTCCATTATTTAATATTTTTTATTTACTCACCATATAGCAGCCAAAATCTTTCCTGGGAGAGGACCCCCAGACAAGACAGGACATGTATTTTTGTACACCTCAATATCACAACAATGGCCGTCTCAAAGGGCTTCACAGACTGCACTAGACAACATCCCCTGTCCTTAGACCTTCCATCAGCAGGTGTACTTTGCTGTACTACTAAACCTGCACATGCGCAGTTTGACGGCAGCTGTCAGAAACCAGGATACAGTAGATACATGTCACAAATCTACTTTTTTCAATTTTCAGGGTGAAGACAGGGGTACAAATAGGCAGGACCTGAGCTGGAGCAGGATCAACACAAGAGAAAAAAGTGGAGTATTTTAGTCTGGACTATTTTAATTTGGTAGTGGACTAAAGACAGAAGAAACCACACAGGGATTTTTCTGATCAGCTGCGTCCCCGCTGAGTTTTCTGTGTTCTGCTACGAAAGCCCTGCTTTCTCCTTGTTTAAGCAAAATTGTTACGCTTTCTCTGCCTCAATCATAACGTGTATATTTTTATTTAGCCATGTGCTGTCCTGGTGGTAGCATAATGAAAAAAACAAAAGCAAACCAGTGCTTTTGTGCTTCTATAAAGCTGTGCTTGTAAAAAAATATATAAATTTGTCAGTATATTAGTTATGCGTTATTGTATTATTTCAAGATATAAACCCAAATTATTTAGATAAAATTTTAAATATATTTTTTATTTAAAATATTTTTAATGAATTAAAACAATAATTGTATTCTATAATTAGCAATTTAGCAATTAGCAGAGCATTAGCACAATAATAATAAAAATGTGCGTGGCAATAACTAATGTCCTAAATGAATCTAATGATGATCAGTCCGTGGTCCTGCACCTAAATTCACCTTTAACGGGCTTTAATGAACACAAACACAATGCTGTTGACTTGTGTTTTGTTGAAGATCAGCTGTTTTACCCGCCGCGCCATGTCCACCTGCCGCCTTTTAAACCACCGCAGAGCCGCAGACGGGGGGTATTAGCTGCGTTGGGCACAAGATCAGTGTTGGGAAAGTTCTTTTTCTACAAGAACTAGTTCAAAGTTCAGTTCACAAATTTTAAAATGAACTAGTTCAGTTCATAGTTCAAACTTCAAAATTTTGAACTAAGTTCACAGTTCCAAAAATGAACTAGTTCATAGTTCTTTTTTTTCACATGTTGCTGCGAGCTATTATTTTTCAAAATTATTGCCACAGCCCATATACAGTAGAATCACAGACAGCAATTATTTTATCAGTTTTAACAATGAAGCTATGCGTTAGATTTCATTTTCAATCCTTATCCAACCAGGGTTTACATTAGCATTGAGGGGACATTGTTGCTTTAATGCTTTGTTGCTGTTCATTCACTCCACACTAGTAGCAGCTGCAGCTTTCAACCCTACAGTCTTTTTTAATGAGGAATTATTCAAAGAAAAACAGGACAGTAATCATTAAGGTGCAAACGTTTTTAAATTTTAATAATTTTCCATAGTCCACATGCTAAAACAGAATATTGGAATCCTGGGAAAATAGACCAGGCAGGTTCAACAAACAAGTTACATGAATGAATTTAAATGATCATACGCCTTACTACATGCTGCTGTCGCCTCCATGCTTTATTATTATTTTTTTTTTTGATGACGCGTCACGCATGCGGCGGACGGCGGTGCGACACTGGTGGCTGGTGTTGCCAGGTTTGGTGTTTTTCCGCTACATATTAAGACCCGTTTGCGGCTGGTTTGCGGTGTGTTTTAGCCGGGTTTTCGCCTGGAAGGTTCTATAGAAATCTAGCACCTTATTGAACGAAGTTAACCCGAGAGAGCGTGCCGTTCACAGACACCAGACTGAACGAGTTCACAGTAACGTTCATCAGGCAGTAATACAGCACGTTCAGTTCACGTTCGCCCAAAAAACGAGTTCATGAACTATCGTTCAATGAACGCGTTCAGGCACAACACTGCACAAGATAGCAAATATACCACAGTTTTGATCACCGCCAGGCCTGCGCTGCGGCAAGATACGGCCTTCAGTTTTTATATAGAATACAAAAATGAATTAGGATGGCAGGCCAGTGATTGGCCTGCAAAGTCTTAGTATTAAATATGATGTTGTATTGTACCTCACTTTTGTGTGTTGTAAAATGTTCATCTCAGCAGGAAGCATTTATGACCTCCACAGCACTGTAGAGAAGAACAGTAAAGCATAGTGCATGGATGCAGAGGGACTACCACTCTATTCTGTTGTTATAGAGCCTCCTCAAATGTCCAGATTGCATTTTTATTATGGCTACCTACTTACCTTCCATCCACACTGCACAAATTCCACCAGCATTGTGTTTTTTTATAGTCTTGCATCAAAGTTTTACCATTCACCTGGGACAGCCACCGCTGTTCCAAGGGATGTGATAGCCGTCTCTCCCGCTAATAGCTTCTTGTATTAAAACTTAATTCTGCTGTGGAATTAAATTATAAACCACGTCCAAACAAATTAACATCAAGCTCAAAGCAGGTGCATTTTTTGATCGGCTGAGGGCAATTGTAATCTAAAGCTTGAGCCTTTTCTGAGCAACACACCCCCTCCTCCCGATTCCCATTTTGTGAAGGCACATGAGGAGAATACAGGGCATTCTGAAGGATAGATTAATGTGCCGTTCTAATGTTGATCTATACCCAGCACGTTCCATTCCCATCCTAAAAGTCAAAGCAGGAAATATGATCAAACACATCTCACTGGGGATTTACCTGTTAAAACATTTATTCTCACTTTCAATTTTTTTTTCCCATCACAGATGCCAATATGAGCATGTATGAAACCGCAGAGGGATATAGAGATAAATGGAGACTAATACCTGGCTCATATCGCAAATAGTCTTGATATGAGTAAAAATGGGCCCTCCATGCTTTTTCCAATCTTACAGTGGTGGGTTTGATATGTGAGCAGGTCATGAATGTAGATTTGTTAATGATGCTTCTAATTGAAACCAAGACTTATTAAAGTATTTGGTTAGTCTAGTACTTGTGTATAAGTAAAATGATAGGGTAAAAGTATATTTAATTACTTTAGGGCAGGTGTTATTTCAGGTACTATAGTGCATTCGACAGCAGTATTCTGCCGTGTGGCTCCAGTGTCCTGAGCAGAAGAATTATATTTTGGTCAAATGAGCTAGTCATATAGTGTAACTATACTTAAAGATTCAAGATTCAAGATTCAAAGATTCAAAGATTCAAAGTGTTTATTGTCATGTGTACAGACAGAAAGCATGTTTCCCTGTACAATGAAATTCTTACTTTGCCGTCCACAGTAAAATGTCACACAAGTAAGTAAAAATAAAAAATAAGACAAATATACAAGTGATAATAATGCAGTACAAAAAATACAAATATACAAAAAAAAAATATAAAAGTATAATCTTTGGGTGTAATGTATAAATGAAGTCCACATATCCTCAGGTGGGTGGGTTGTTAATGTGTTTTAGTAAAATGGAATGGCATACAACCAATCAGAATTTAGGTAGCAGTACCAAGACCCTTTAGAAAAATTACAACCAATCAGAGAAACAAAGAATTGCATAAATCCCGACCCATTTCAGATATACAGTTATAAAACAGTTGGAGACTGGACTCAATGGGAGGGGTTCCAAACTCATTTGAGTAGGAAAGTGAATGGGTCTGGCAGGCCGGGCTCTAAAACCACATTTTTTTGGAATGACCTCTCGGATAAGTCATTCAGAGTATCCTGGAGAAACGAGGTCTCTGAGTTCCAACATCTCAATACAGGGGTGCCACAGAAGCATGGCTTTTCCTATCACTGCTATGCGGATGACATTCAACTCCACTTCATCATTTCAACCTGACGATCCAACGGTCAATGTGGATCATTCCACCAATGTGGAACAGAGCCAGAGAAGGTACGCAAGAGTGATTTTTTACCTTTTTGGGACGGTACCACCAGAGCGCAGGGATCTGGTAGGAACGTAGGTCTGTATCCTTTCCTATCCTTAGCTTTGTATACTGTGCTGGGTTTTAACTGACTAGTTTTTGGTGCACTTATGCTTTTTGTACCTTGTGTTGTTAAAATTGCTTCCATTGTTTTCCTGACTTGTGTTTCAATGTGGCTTTAAAAGACTCATACCACAAGAAAGAGCCACTGAAAAGCTCAGATTAATCCAAAATGTCAATTTGTAACCTTCAGCATTACACAAGTTTATTCACCAAACACACCCATTTATCATTTTCTGTTTGTGAGATGTCAAAACTATCTTTAAATTTGCAATATTGTATGTAAACTATTTCAGGGTTGAGAAAAGGGGAGGAGATGAAAAGTTGATTATTGTCTTCCTAGCAGTAAAATTCTAGTCCATTGTGAGTATGAGGTGAAAGAGACTTTGTTATAAAAGGTAATCTGGAATGGAAAGAGGACTGAGCCTTGGGGGTACAATATGTGTAAATACGGCTACAGTTATTAATGAAAATTTAGTGTTAGCTGTTAATGTGTTTGACATCTGCAACATTGGGGTCATTCCACTTTAGGCATTTTAACTCACAAATTCTACCATTATTCTACCAAATTTCCATAAACCATTTGTAATACCATTCAACAAAATGCAAATAAGATGTTTAAGGAAAGACGGCTATTGTGAGTTTGGGACACAACCGTCTTCTGGGACACAACACAGACTATTGATTGAGAACGTATTTTGGTAATAAGTGTTTAAATGATAGTCAATGGAACAAGGGGGCTCTAGCCAAAAGCACTTAAAATGAAACGTTATTAAAGAGACATCACACCCTGCTGTATTTTTACATGGTCAATTGCTGCACTGTTTGGTCCAGACTTTCTCGTTTTGTTTGAACCAATTTCCCAGGTGTAAAAGCTCCAGCAGACCAGGGGTTTGGACCAAACAACTGCTCTTTTGTCCAGCAAAAAGAGGTGGTCTTGGTCCGGACCAAACTGATAGTGTTAGCATGTTTGCTGATGGTTAGGACTTTTTTGAACCAAATGCAGGAAGTCACACAAAGTAAAGCGAACTGAGGAGGAAAACGGAAGCTTTTTGGGTTTAAAACAAATTAAATGCTTTTTTTTTCATATATTTTGGATGAACTGTGTGGGACTGCTCAGTGTCAGGTGTCAGTTCTGTGGGTAAACATGGTAATGGGTTGATGGGAATGCACACCTCTTTCCCACGTGGGAGCTCTTTCTGGTGGAAGAGATCATCGGGAAGCATGTCTCAAACTGAATGTATGACAGTATTTTTGTATTGTTTTGAAAGTCCCAGATCTGCTCTGTCTTTTTTTCAAAATGCAGCCATAGTTTGAGTTTTTGAAATTAAGTATTTCATGGAAATGTGTATAACAATGCAAATACCTCAAATAAATAAGTGTCTGTGAAGGTTCTCGGTCATCCAGGTCATCTTAAAGAAAAGGTTAAAGCAAAAGCATCTGGACTCAGTTTTCAAGGTGAAGACATTTCGTCTCTAATTCCAAGAGACTTCAATCAAGTATTAATTACATTTAGAATTTGTCAGTAACTCCATTTTCACAAAAATATCATCTTATAATCCCAAGGGTTGGATTGTGGGAGATTGAAAAAGTTTAGTGAATCAGTTGTAGTCAGAAAATGTAAAAATTATAAAAATCCAACCACAATCTTGATTCTCAGATGCTTATCTCTGTATCAAGAAGAAACACAGCTAATTTGCATTTTTCATGTTGCAACCTTTAGAATTATAATTCAGAATTTACACGGTCATTTCCAAAATCAGTTGTCTCTTATTATTTTACTGTTGCCTTTTATCTTTTTCCCGTAAGAATTACTGTAAAAATCAGTAAATTATTCAATTGAAAAATCCAACCTTGTCTTCCTTGGTCCTCACATACAGGCGGTGGATTGTTTTCGTTGGCTATTTATTTCACAAGCGAGTGTGTGTCAGGTGTGTGAATGCTGAAGGTCAACAAAGCTTTTTAATTATGAACTAAACAAACACCAGCTAAATAAAACATGGTGCACAAGAATGCAGCGTCATCCCTTGTGACCTCACTGATCTGACAACCTCACTGATAGTGGAGACATTTCTGTAAGGCTAATAAGTGGGTTTCGTAAAAGTTTTCAGACATTAGCTGCTGAGCTGAAGTTCAAATGTAACGCCTCTCTTACTATTCTGGGCATGATGTCGCTGGTATTTCTGGAGCTCCGCTGCGCTTCTTCAAACAAAGCTGACATGTTTGCGCTGCCTCACTGTGATCGTCCGTGTAAATAACACTGTCAGCTAAAGCCTGAGCACATTTGCATTTTCACACCGCTGCGATAAAGCCCACAACTGGCACAAGAATCTGCTGTAGACTTTTACTTCAGTGAGTGTGCATGGATTTCCCAACAATATCTTCCAAACCAAATGTGACAGTGTAAAACTGGAGAAACATTGAATATACGTATCGTAGATCGGAGTGCCCAAATCTTTCCCTCAGAGGGCAAAAACGGAAATGTATTTGGGGGCCACGGACCAACACTCCATTTTGTTCTGACTGACAGAAGCTTGTGGACTTGACCTGGACTATCAAAATATGACTAGTTGTGGACTTGTGAAGTGTACATATGTGCACACATGCACAAACCTGCCTGGATTGTTTTATTGTTGTTTTCTTTTTTATGACCCTTTAATCTTTGAAGTTAAAGTGACTACCATGAGTGATGGCAGTAGGCTGTTTCCAATATTGGCCCCCGAGCCCCACTTTTGCACCCCTGTTCTAGATCATTTGCACATTACAGTAGTAGGGATAGTAAGCAATACTATTGACAATTACAACAAGAGTAAAATTCGAAATATATCTCCCTCTGCTAGGGCAGCAGTAATTTACACCAAAACAAGAGTAAAGTTACACCAAGTCAAACCAAGCATTTGCAAAGCAGTATCAACATAAAACCGCATCTGAAAGTAAATCAAGACAAGCGTTATAGTCACTCACAACCACAGAAGCAGTGGTCCTAACAAGCGCACAACCCCTTCAATATTATATTGTAGCATTGCATTTGTTAGAATATAAGTAATACTTTAGTAATAGTAAACTGCTCCTCACTTGGACTGTAGACGAGCACAGCTGCCTCTCATTCGAAATACAGATCTCAGGTGAGTTTGTTTAATAAAACTACTGTTTATGACTAGACTTCTGTTTCAAATAAAGTGTTTAAAACACCTAGCCTGGTATACCAGACTGTTTTCCTTTTTTCAAAAAGAGAACGGTCCCCTCCTCACAGCAAATCCCTTCTCTCTGTATATTTGTGGATAGCCCAATAACAAGCCGTTTTTCTGCAGCAGGGTGTGGTTTGCTGGCCACGTCATACACATTTAAGTCGGCTCGCACGGCTAGTCCATAACATTCAAAATGGCGGACGCTGCTACAGAGAGGCAGTTTATTTCTGCTCTTGCCTCAGTTTTGAATAACCAGGAAAGTATGAAAACGATGACACATGTTCACTAACGGCACTAACGTGACTTCCTTGTTGACAGCCAGCTGTGTTGTGTCGTCTTTTTCTGCGTCACGTCCGGCCTTTCTCTGATTGGTTAACATTACGCTCGTAAAAGCAGGATGTAATAAAGACAAAATACACAAAATACATAAATATCTCCTGAGAGAAAATTCTCAGACAAATCGATGTCTAAAATTATAATGGGTCTGAGATTTTCAGCAAAAAAATAGAAGAAAAACTACTATTTACTAAATTGTAGTAAAGGACTAACCGCAGACTGACAGGCGGATCAATAAATTTAGTCGGCTGCTTGCACTAAATTCATGGCTGTCCAAGGCCTGTGAGACAAAAGGAGTACACTTCATTGATAACTTCAACTTGTTTTGGCAACGTGTAGACCTGTTCAAAGGAAACATAATAAACCACTTATCAACCTGAGGCCCTGGGAGAGAACACTCCCTCATAGCTCCATAACTACAGTCAGAAGTCGAAGATTGAAGAAGAGAATAACAGTTAGATTGTCTAATCAGACAAATCTGATTCAAATCCCCTGCAAACAGATAAAGCCAGGTCCCGCTCAAACAAACTTGAAACTTGCAGTGTTCAATGTCAGGTCTTTGGGAAACAAATCTTTTTTAATTAATGATTTTATAACTTCAAATAAGCTTGATTTTATGTTTTTGACAGAAACATGGTTAGACAGCAGGACTGGAAATGCTGTCCTTATTGAATCCACCCCATCGAATTTCACATTTTTATCTAAAATGCGGGAAAACAAAAAGGCTGGTGGTGTATGTGCCTTTTTTAGAGATAATATTCTTATCCAGAAACTATCACTTGGGGAGTTTTCATCATTTGAGTTTGTGTCATTCAAAATGGAGTTGAGGTTTTCTCCATCCATTTTATAATAATAATAATAATAATAATAATAATAATAATAATAATAATAATAGGTAAATCAGGTGATTTTAATGTGCATGTGGATAATGTTTGTGACAGAAATGCCAAAGAACTTTCTACTATTCTTGATACTTTTGGTCTTTGTCAGCATGCTAATGAGCCGACCCATAACAGAGGTCACACTCTGAACCTGATCATTACTAAAGGTGTTCATATTTCAGATGTCACTGTGATTGATGTTGCTCTATCTGATCATTCATGTGTCTTTTTTCATCTGTCCATAATTCTAAAAGTTGCTGTTGGACCTACACTTGTACATAAGAGACATATTAATGATAACACCAGGACACAGTTTATGGAGGCAATCAGGTTTGAAAATGCCTCATCAGGTCAAGTTGATGATTTGTTGAATTGTTATACTTCAGGTGTTTTAAATGTTATGGACACCATTGCTCCTGTTAAGGTTAAAGTGATCAGGACGAGGCAGAAGGCTTCATGGAGCAATGCTCACTCTGTCAGGGCACAGAAAAGGGAATGCCGAAAAGCCGAAGGAAAATGGCGTAAATTGAAACTCTTAATTCATTATGAGGTATACAAAGAAAATTTGCATGTTTTCAATCAAACCTTGCAAAAAGCAAGAGAAATATTCTTCTCAGAGATCATCAACAACAGCAGTAACATCTCACGTGTCCTGTTTGCTACAGTGAACAGATTAACAAACCCTCCAGCTCCATTTCCACCAGAATTAATTTCCACCACTAAATGCAATGAGTTTGCATTGTTTTTCAACGACAAGGTTCAAGGCATTAAACATGCAATACAGTCAACAGGACATACAACAACACTGCAGCCACCTAGGAGACACTTGGTTGGGTTAACACATTTTACACCCATTAACAGAACAATTGAAAAAACTGTCTCCAGCCTGAGTTCATCCACCTGCTGCCTCGATGTTTTACCCACTAGATTTCTAAAATCAGTACTAAGCAGTTTGTTACCACAACTCACTGATATAGTCAATAATTCCTTACAGTCTGGAACATTTCCAAGGGCCTTAAAAACTGCTGTCATTGAGCCTCTCCTAAAGAAGAGCAGTCTTGATGCTACAGTGCTCAACAACTATCGGCCCATATCAAACCTGCCATTTTTAGGTAAAGTCATCGAAAAGATTGTATATCAGCAACTTAATGACTTTCTATTACTTAACAACTGCTTCGATCCTTTTCAGTCAGGATTCAGGCCCTATCACAGACTGAGACTGCACTTATCAAAGTCACAAATGACATCTGAACACTTGCGCAGGCAAAGTCTCTGTCTTAGTTCTGTTGGACTTGAGTGCTGTGTTTGTTACAGTGGACCATGAAATCCTGACAAAGATTAGAGGAATGGATAGGTATCACTGGAATTGCCCTTAAATGGTTTCAGTCCTATCTTGAGGACAGGAAGTACTTTTACTTTTACTTTACTTTAGGAACTGTTTCGGTTGATAACTGTGTATCAGACCAAATGGTCCTGACATGTGGGGTTCCACAGGGGTCTATCTTGGGACCCCTATTATTCAATCTCTACATGCTTCCTTTAGGCCAGTTAATACGCAGCTGTGGCGTATCCTACCATAATTATGCAGAAGACACTCAGATTTACATTTCACTCACAGCAGGTGAAAATGGACCAATCCATTCACTGTGTCACTGCATTGAAAAGATAGACATGTGGATGCAAAATAATTTCCCCAACTGAACAGAAACAACAAGATTGAACTAATTATCTTTTGGCCACAGAAACAAAGAGAAAGTTTCAGCAGTCACCTCGAGTCTCTTTCTCTAAAATCTAAAAACCAGGTTAGAAATCTAGGGGTCATCATGGACTCAGACCTGAATTTCCACAGTCACATTAAGTCAATTACATCATCTGCATTTTATCACCTTAAAAACATTTCCAGAGTCAAAGGGATGATGTCTCAACCAGACTTAGAGAAACTTATCCATGCTTTTATCTCCAACAGGTTAGATTACTGTAACGGCCTGCTCACTGGTCTCTCAAAACAAGGGGTAAGACAGCTGCAGCTTATTCAGAACACGGCTGCTCTGGTTCTAACTAAAACCAGGAAGTACAACCACATCACGCCAGTTTTAAAATCTCTGCACTGGCTTCCTGTTGCACAGAGAATAGACTTTAAAACAGTTCAAACAAGTTTCATGCAGCAAAAATCTGGAACAGCCTCCCAGATGAAGTAAAACAAGCCTCAACTTTAACAATGTTCAAGGGGAGGTTAAAAACCTTCCTTTTTAGCTCCGCCTCATTTCAATCTTAATCTGCACTCTTCTTTTAAAATGTTTTTAATTTTTCTTATGTTTCTTAATCTAAATCTTGTAAATTGTCTGTTATTCTTGTAAAGCACTTTGAATTACCCAGTGTAGGATGCTATAAAAATAAAATTGCCTTGCCTTGCCTTGAAGGAGCAGAACAGATGCACTCACAGACTCTGAGCGGCCAATAGAAGGCCTGAACAGGTGGTTATCTGCAGCTGGATCACTTGTGAGGAGGCTTTTGGTCTTTGATAGAGAGAAGATGAAGGCCGAGGATAAGAAATGATTATTGATCCCCACCGGCTTTATCTGCCTCAGACCACACAATGCAATCTAAAAGGGGCCAGAGAGGTGCCAAAGTGCTGATGGCCTTCCTCTGGACTTTACTCTCATTTATATTGGTCAGAGCGCTTCAGCTTGGTTAACCTTGATTAGGGCCATTCTGTTCTGATGGCTTTCTCTGCTTTGAACTAGGATTTGGAATGCAGTAAAATTTGAAATAAATATATTAAACTAAAGTGGCATTTGTGAGGAATTATGTGCCTCTTTATTTGGTCCAAACATTTAATTAAGTAAGCATAGTATTGCATCAATTAGGATTGATTTAGGTTAGTAAAGATTTTTAGATTAATTCTCTTGTTTATTTAGCATCAGTGGTTAGGATGGGACACAGGACAGGTATAATGTTGCATCAGCAATGCTGCATAGCTTTCCTGCCGACTTGGAAATTATGTGCAACCTGCATTTTTTGCGGGATTACTTCTCCAACTCAATGGACTAAGACTACTGGAAGTTGAAAACGTCATGACCACCTACATAATATTGTTTTGTTATATCGTGTCTCAAACACACCACACCCTCTTCCATTGCTCCATGGTTCACTTCTGATGGCCATGCCCATTGTTGGGGTTTTCGGTGGTGCACAGGGTTAGGGCTCACTCTGACTGTTCTGTGGCTATGCAGCCCCATACACAACAACCAGCATTAACTTCTTCAGCAGTTTGAGCAACTGTAGTTCGTCTGTTTAATGGAACCACATGGCCAGCCTTCACTCCCCACGTGCATCAATGAGCCTTGACCCATGACCCTGTCCCAGTTCACCACTGTTCCTTCCTTGGACCACTTTTAATAGAGCCAGACCACTGCAGACCGGGTCCAAGAGCTCAGGTTTTGGAGATGCTCAGACCAAGTCCTTGTCAAACTAGCTCAAATCCTTACGCTGACCCTTTTTATTGCCACTTTAAGGACAAAATGTTCACCTGTTGTACACCTAATGTATCCCACTCACTAAAAGGTGCTATGATTAAGAGATAATCAGTGTTATTCACTTCACCTGTCAGTGTCACAATGTTATGCTTGATCGGTGTATTTACCACTGCTGTAGCTCTATTATTGCCCATATTGTTTAATATAGCATCCCTCTTACAACATGTTTTTTGCCATGTCTTTGACTGTCAGTCTTTTCTCTATTTTTCAGAACACACCCAACACAATTATTCTTAAAATTGTATTGTATTCACAACACTTTTTATGTGTGATACATTGTGATTCTTTGGCAGTTCACAAATTGTTTACACTTCATAAAAACATATTTCCCATTACTTCTTTACAAAAACATGTCCGGGTCTATTTCCCTGTTTATTCTTTAAATGCACCTGCGTGAACATCAGTGGTATTGTTGCTGTACAGATTTATTCAGTGCACTGGGGATTAGCTTTAGCCTCACTGATCAAACCTCAATTAAAAAAACAGCCTTCTTGCAGCTCTGCTGTGGCTTTATTAGCCATGATTGCATGAACAAAATGCAGGGTTACGATTGCATTTGCATCCGCATTACCATTCGATAAACACAAACATTGTGTCCCGGGAGATGTGCTGTTTATAATGAGGAGGCGCATTGCTGTTCTCTGACGTCTCATAACGCTGTGAATATATACAATCACACAAAGAACACACACATTTTTAAGTCATCACACCCATAAAAAATGCTGTGATCCTCCATTTTCTGAGAAAAGATCACTTTGGGAGCCCCAGAAATATGTGGAGCCCATGTGGCACGAGGTGGATATCAATTAATGTGATGTATGGCCCTGGTGTTTCCTAATTGGGATATGGCGATGTATTTAATAACACACATTAGAAGCCTAATTTGAAGTAAATTGAGCTGCATCACATCATCTGCTAATCAACAGAGAGGATTGGGGATAAATAACTCCACTCTTTTTCCATAGACATATATTGGTTCTCTCTTCTCAGCCTCCCAGGACCATGGCTTTATCATAACACAACTTAGTTTAGCAATTACAGTAAACAATTGTTACATGCAGTGCTCCATGTCAGTTTTGGAGACCACTCCCATTGTTCAGAAACCAATGGACATCTCAAAATAAGTTTCTTTTCTTTCAAATTATGGATTTTTAAAGCTGTGCTTACACTAATATCTTTTCACTTTAACACAAGTTTGTTATGTCTTTTTAAATACGCGTATTTGTTCAATAAAACTACATTTATTACTGACTGAATTTATTCAAAACACAGCTGATGGTACTATTTTAATTGTTGAGTTGGCTTTGAAAGCATTAAGTTTGAAATAAGACAAATCCCTCTCATTAAGTAGATTTTAATAATGTGTTCTCTATATCTGAGAAAAGACTAAACAGTTTACACCAGTTTGTAGTTGGCTCTTTGTCTAGAAAAGATTCAAATGAATCAAGATGTGGGTGGAGGAAAGGGGGTAGTGAAAATTCAGCGATCAAGTTCAATTAGCCATCACTGCTCACACATCATTTCCCATCATGCACTCAGACCTTGTAGTCCAAGCATGCGAGTGCAGTTGCTTTTTGTATCTGTGCAGGCCTGGCTCATCTTGAACGCATTCAACAACATAAAGCTGCACCGGAAATAGCCAAGCGAAATTACGACAATAACCACACAAAATTACAAACATTAACCATACAGAATTACAAAAACATTTTTCCTGCACTGGAACATACATCACTGGAAGGTAAGTAGCCTTGCCTTGCCTACACTAACTACAGTTTATTTCGAATCATCAAAAGTAAGCACAAAGTTCAATTCACAACTAATAAATGTCAGAGCAATTGTCGATGTATGATTCAAACTTGTATGGTGTAAGCTCTAGCATGCTTGCTAGCTGGTTGTCCATTCTGTGGGGAAACAGGCCGAAGAAAGAGGCGTTAATGGTAGATCTTGAGTCAATTGCTCAGCTTACAGTTTACCTCCTTTTTATTTGTATATTTGATTAAAACAATGACACTTTGATGTTTTACAGAAAATGTGTTAAAAAGTGCCCAGCCAGTTCTGGAGACAATTTATATTTGGAAAGAACTTGAGTGACAATTTAAACAGGAAATCTCTCCTTCTCACTTCCTGTCTCTCTGAAAGGTATTAGCTAAGACTGAGAGAGACATACTATCTGTATGTATCTTTTTCAGCTTAACACATACGTGTGCCAGCATTGTTGCATACTGTTAACACCACTTGAGCATTAATAATAAAAAAAAAAACTTGAACACTGCTGACAGTATTTTAGTTTAAGGAACACATAGTGTTAGGTTTATGTATATAAGCACAAAATGTTTCATAGATGAGGTCCTGAGTACTGAGTCATAGATTATTTGCTCTATTTTGTTCTATTTTATCTACACTACATTACACCAGAGTGGTTAAACTTGCATTAGCATTGAATAAAAATGCTTTAATTGATTTGTTTCTTCCATAAAAGACCACACACATACAGAAATACTGGGTCTGAAATCAATATTGTTTGAGAATCTCTGCTAAGTGCCAGTATCCATAATTATTGGATAAAGGAAGTCAGCACACTGTAAATAGTAGCCTCAGTCTGTGCTGACTTCAGCGTAAAAAAAACCCTCTGTTTTATGGACGGCAGGGACATTTGACAGGCTCTCTCCTCCCGCACATGTCAGTGTAAAGGGTCATGTGTTTTATGGCGCTCAGTCTGAGCCGAGTACCTGCTTCTATGAACACGCACTACAATTTAGCCTAAGGTGTGCAATGGAAAGGTTATCCAGTCAGGCTTTTCAGAGCACCTCTCAAAATGAGTGAGAGCCTAGTTGCAATAATCACACTGTAGTGCCTCCCCATCAGCTGTTTACAAAGCACAAAACTGAAAAGGGGATTCATGACACCCCCTATTTCCTTTATGCTTCATATTTCTCTCTAAAGTAAATCAACCAATATTTATCATTTCATTTATAGTATATATATATATATATATATATATATATATATATATATATATATATATATATATATATATATATATATATATATATATATATATATATAATATATTTTTTTTACCCAGTTTCAGTCAGCTAACTCTGAAGCATTAAGGAAGACTTAAAATATTGTGGTATTTTGTAAGACAAGCTTGTCAGAAATGGTGGTGTAACAAAATAAATGTGGTAATTGGAATCAGAAAATGAACTGATAACATATAACAAAGAGACACATTAGTCTTCAAGAATTATTTCCACATTTATAATTCATAATTTCATAAATTCAATAACATTTAGTTAGTTAATCATGACTTTTTTACTTAATAAGCAGCACAGGGCAAAAAAGATGTAGACAGTGAAAATTATTTACAGTATTGAATAAAAAAAAAAACTTGATTAAGACCATTTCAACACAGGCCGCCGGTCCAAACTGCCCAAATTCAGACTGAACTGACTATTTAATTCCATCCTGCGTTAGATTATTCATATCCCTTTATCCCATATAGGTCATTGGGGGCTGGAGCCTTTCCCAGCTCTTTTGGGCCTGAAGCGGGGTTCGCTCTGGACACTGTTAGTCACAAAGCTAACACACGCTGACAAACAACCATTCATTCCTTACATTCATTCACTGTGGGACATTTCCATTTAGCAATTTGCCGGTACATGCATGTCTTGGGTGGGTGGGATGAAGCAGGAGTAAAAACCCACAGTTACGGGGGAGGGACATGATCTTCCACTGTGCAGCAGCCCCGCTGACCACTCACTCCGTTAGATTAGAGCACAACTTTTATGTTACTGATTTTATGTTGATTGCTATGTGTTATTGTGACTATAATATGATGCAGCTCTATGTGCCCAAGAAAACTTTTCCCATGGACGACAAAGTACACCTTGTGCTGTATCTTGCGGCGGTGCAGACCTGGCGGTGATCAAGACAGTGGTATATTTGCCATCTTGTGCCTGACGTAGCTACCTCGTAGCTACTATCTCTGCCAGTGCTGAGATGGGTGGTGGTTAGAAAAGCAAGACGTGGCATGGCACAGGCGGGTAAAACAGATGATCTTAGTCATAGCACAGAATGAAGCAGGCATCATTAAATTCAATTAGGAAATGAAATTATTGCCACACACATTTTTTATTATCATTCTGCACATGCTCTGGTATAATAACAATTGAAAATAAATTAAATGTATTAACTTGCTAATTGCTAAATTGCTAATTATTAAATGCATTTATGTAATTTTATTTAAAATATGTAAAATATATAAGAAATAATTTTATATATTCTATAAATAATTGTATCCTGAAACATTACCAACGAATAACAAATCTATCAACATTTATTTTATTTTTTTTACAACCACAGCTTTATCAAAGCACAAGCACTGGTTTACTTTGGAAAAAAAAATCATTATGCTACAGCCAGGACAGAGCATGGTTAAATAAAAATATACACGTTATGAAGAGTAAACATTTTGCTTTAACAAGGAGAAAGCAGGGCTTTAGAAGCAGAACAGTAAACTCAGCAGGGACGCAGCTGATCAAGAGCTTGGACTGGGGTTTCGATCTTCGCAAAAATACAGTCCCAGAATGTATTGGTGCTGCTATCATCTACATTCCTCATCTGTGCCTGGACTTTGACCAAGTCCTTGGACTTGCAATGGAATCACATGGACACATGCATGGACAAAAGAAGTAGAGCGGTTCGATTCCCCACAGTTCATACTGTCGCTTAATGTAAGTCGCTTGGGATAAAAGCATCAGCTAAATGAATAAATGTAAATAACACAGTCCAATGACTAAAATATAACTGAAATAATAAAAGTAATATAATGATTTAATAATAATAATAATCAGTGCTGCACTGGAGGAAAGCCCTGTGATTAGTTAAAAGCAAAACACATGTGACACATAAATCCAACCTCTTTAAATCTGCGCCGAATCAAGTCCTGCCTATTTATACTTTTGTCTTGGCCCTGTAAATTGGAAAAAGTAGATTTAGACACGCCCTTCAATGAGCTTTTGTCTCCGCCAGATACCTGCGTTTTGATTTGGAAGATGTGGCCCCTTATCTTAGTTTATCAGAGGAGTTTTTGAAGTAATTAAGCTGTAATCAGTTATAATAGTTTCCTCTCAGTTTCCCTATTCTTCTCCAGCCAGTACATGAAGCACCCACCTTCAAAATATTTGACATCTGACAACATTGTGGGCCTCCCCAGTTCATACTGTGTATAAGACACTTAACTCTCCTTGTGCCAGTGGTGTTCCAGCAGTGACACTGGTGTATGAATGTGTGAGTATCTTTGGTGGTTTACCACCACCAGTGTGTGACTGTGGAGTGAATGTGAATGAATAATGTACTCAGTTGTGAAGTACTTTAAGTGCTTAGAAAAGTGCTATATAAATCGAATCTATTATTATTATGGACATTTAACAGAACTGACTCTGTTTTAATTGTTTTTATTTAAATGGAAGCATAGGGTATTTAGTCACATCCTTTTGGGGTAGGTAGGAATTATAAGACTGGGACACGGCAGGATTTTACAAATGTTGAGGTCAGAAAAGAATCCTGCTAGAGGATTAGGTGCAAAACCACAAAAAAAAACATGCATCATTTATCAATAAAAACTTAAAAACACTATGCCCAATGATCATGGTTTGTAGTCCTTGATTGAATTAGACACTGTGCACTACATATTATACTCCACTAGTAAAGTGTTAAATGCTACTATGGGTGAACATTTTGGTTCTAAAATAACTTTCTGACTCAATAAAATAGATTGTGCCACAACATAGACCAAGCCTCTCAGAACAGAGTTTATTGCAGCTTTCATAATCATCTCCCACTTCCTGTCTCTTGCACTTTTTAATATTAACCTCCAACGCAAAACAACTACCTCTGCACTTTCTCTCCACAAACTTGAGTAAAGACACTTGTGTATTGATCGCTCTTTCACTCCCACTGTACTGGTTATCTATATGGTAATGCCTGGACTCCATGTCTCATTTTACTATTTCATCTTTCTCTGTCGGCTCATTACAACGGGAAAGAGCTGTAAACACCTTCTGCATATCTAGATAAGGCCATTTGAATGGAGAGCGTATTCTCCCGCGCAGACAAAAGGGGTTATCTGTAACAGCACACCCACCTGCGCCCACAAAGCCCATTCATCATCAGAGCCCTATACTCCTTTGTAGCCACCAGATAATTAGCATAGGATCACTTGTTTAGAGACGCAGAGATATGCACTGTATCTGCAGGAGGAGCAGGGATGGCACTGGATCTGTTTAAATGGCTAATTAATCTAAATAAAGTCAGTATGTATCTTTTAAACCAAACGCTAATGTCAAAGAAAGGACAATGGTCATATTGAGTAAAGGCAAATGTTTACTCAGTGTTCCAATGATAGCAGACTGCAACAGAAAAGCACAAGGCCTGACTTAAAGCAGCACATTGCAGGTCTGGCAGTTTCTTTGTTGTTTTCTTTCGGATTTTTCCTACAGAGCTCCCCCTACAGCTTTGGTGTAATGTTAAAAAAAAACAGTTGCAAAATCTCACTGGCAACGAGCGTCTCCCTACCCTCCTCCACTTTCCCATCTGACCATGAGCAACGGTTTTCTCTGCTTGAGCTTCTTTTTCTCCAGCTCTGCCATGATGAATGTAAGTAAGTAAGTAAGTAAATTTTATTTATATAGCACCTTTCACAGATATAAATCACAAAGTGCTTTACAAAGTGCAATAAAAGAACAATAAAACTATGAGAATAAAAATTAAAACCACAAAATATTAAAAACATAAAAGCCCAATCAACTAAAAGCTTGTTTAAATAAAAGTGTCTTCAGCTGCTTTTTAAAAGAATCAACAGAAACGTCCACTCGCAGTGACAGGGGCAGGGCGTTCCAGAGTCTTCTGGAACAGAAGGCCGAAGAGCGCGGGAGGAGGAGTAAGGGGTCAGCAGGTCAGTGATGTACTGGGGGACCTGTCCATGCAGAGCTCTAAAAGTCAAGACTAAAATTTTAAAATCAATGAATGTCTGAGACTGACCTGGGCGAGTGTTTATGTGTGTAGTGTTGTTACTCAATTTGTTACTCATGAGACCCGAGTCTTCCGCAATACTTTTTGACACAAAGGGATGGCGGGTCATATCTTGTTGTTGTATATCACAAATACAAAGAAGGATAAGTATTTTACTTTTCTCTTTAAACTTAAAGTTAGCATTAATTAGCAGTTTCTAGTTTTGATGGAATCAATGTTTGTGTCTGTTAGTCACTTTGTAGTGCTGCACTTTATAGAGGGCAATACATAGCACTAGATTTCGACCACCAATATTTTGTTGTTAGTTATGTGCAGAGATGGAGTACTCAAGTCCTGGACTCGGACTCGAGTCAAGTCATCAAGCTCATTTTTGTGACTCGTGACTCAACTGGAGGGTATGCCTCAGATGACTCAGACTCGGACTTGCCTTTGTATGGCTTGGACTCGAACTTGGACTTGTTTATTCTCAGACACAAGGACTCGTGACTCAATTCGGACTTGAGCACAACTTTGACCTACATTTACATTTATTAATTTGGTGATTTAGCAGACGCTTTTATCCAAAGCGACTTACAGCTTCTATTCACCAGTGTTACAGCTGGAATACAACTAGGGGCAAGGTGGGTTAAGTGTCTTAACCAAGGACACAACTAAAGTATGAACAGTGGGGAGAGCGGGAATTAAACCACCAATCTTCCGGTTGAGGGACAACCGCTCCGCTCTACCACTGAGCCACTGCGCCCTTTCTATAGTGACTCGGACTTGCAGTTCAACTAAAGATGATTCGACTCGACTCAACTTAAAATTTTTGGGATGATTGGACTTGGACTCGGACTTTATGTAATAATGACTCGAGTCGGACTCAACTCAGACTAGACTTTGGTGACTTGGACTCCGACTCGGACTTGAACACTGAGGACTGGAAAGTGACTTGGACTCGCAAACTGGTGACTCGACTGCAACTCTGGTTATGTGACTCTGGCAAACATGTAAAAACATCCACTAAACTCAGGTTTAGCAAGTGCTATTTAAGTCCATATGTAGAACTTGAAATAGTGAGTCCCTATAGTTTCAGAAAGTGGCGCAGCCTTCTCAATTTAGTTTATAAAGCAAATAAACCAAAATGTCATGTCCCACCTTTGTGTTTGTCTGTCTGTCTATGTTATGTAATATTACCTGTGTCTTATTGTGAAATCACTAACCCCTGTTTGTGTTCCAGATTGTCTTCCTGCCCTTGTGTCTTTCCCTCCACTGTGATTACCTGCTCCACCCCTAATGTGTTCCACCTGTGTCTCATTGTGTTCCCTTTATAGTCTGTGTGTTTTCCCTGTCCTGTGCCAGATTTTCTTTACCCCAGTGTGAGCGTTCCAGCGTTTCCTAGTGTGTTATTTGATAGTTTCTAGTGTTTTTGACCTTCGCCTTGTTTTTGGATCACGTCTCTTGGATTTCGGATTTTGTACCTTTGCGTCGGAAATAAAAGATATTGAAACCTTTGTCTATTGTGGGATCTGCTCTGTGAGTCCTTTTGCCTGGTCCTGACACAAAAACAATACTCTACGTCAGTTATAGGTCTATTCAACTGTTCTCTAAATCAAAATGCACCAACACTTAAAGTTTGTAGTTTTAAGTTGCTGTGCTGTATTGACCCATATTCCACTTAATATTACCTGCTTTCTCATCATGTACATTTGTTAAGATTCTTCACCCTTTCATTCAACTTTTTCCAATACTATCACTATTACTACTACACTATTTACTTGTGTCCCTCTTTCAAAGCGGACAACATTCTGACCTTTATGATTTCTTGATTGAACTGCAGTTAGCTAAAATGGAAAGGTAAAGTAAAAGTGATGCAATAATGATATTGAGATTCCTGCAATGGGTAGATATACAGGTAACCATTTTCTCCAATGACACATCTTTTTAAATAGAAACTGTTAAAGCAGTGTCGACAACAGTACCATCCATCTGTGTCCTCAGCTTTGTCCACATTCAGAAGTTTCTCGCAACAGATTTTTGCACTACTGTCTGTACTTCTGAGCAGGTGTCCATATCGTATCGGCTCCAACTTTTTCAAGGAACACTTTGTTAAAAACTTGAAACTTTCAAAATGATACTGACCATAAAAAAAATTGAAGTCCATACTCAAGTGAAACAATACTATTTAGTCAAATCTAATTTAGTAGCTAATAAGTATATATATATATATATATATATATATATATATATATATATATATATATATATATATATATATATATAATAATGCTAAGTTAAAACATTAATGGCACAAAGGCACAAAAAAATAATGTGTGGCTTTTAATAAATATAGCCGCACATTCTTCTCTTTGCCATTCTAGCTGTGTGTTATAGAAATTCTGGGTGTGATATTGCAACATTTTTCAATAATAATATTTTGTTGAGGTCAGTCATTTGATGATTGTGTGTTCTGTAAGTCTTTGAAATTGAATTGGAAGTGTCACGACCCTCCTCTGCCTGTAGGAGGAACCAGCCCTACAAGGCAGAGGACAGTGATTGGAGCCACCTGAGCTCAGTATACTTAAATGGCCTTACTAGCCTATTGCTACTACCTACTTCTGCTAACCTACTGTTTTGTTTGTTGTTTAAAGTTAATAGTTTTTGGTTAAAATAAAGAACATCTTTTGATTGGCCCATACCTGTTGTCTGTGTCCTTCATTGACAGTAGAAACCAAGATTTTACCCTAAATGACCTCGTGCCTCTTTACTGCCACAACTGCAAATGTGTGTGTACAGTTTCAAGTAAATTTTAAGACAAATGTGTCTAGATAACACTGACAAAGTTTGAAGTCATTAGGGTAAAAATCTGAAGAAGGGTGTCATGAAGTTGTAGGGATGCAAACCAGAGGGGATTTCCATGTGTTAAAATCAAAATAACCAAACTTTTTTGGTCACACAAATTGGTCAATGTAAGTACACATTTTTATTTGTCTAGGTCAAACAACATTTTTTTCTTTCCCATTGCCTATGATTGTCAGGGGGTTCATGTGGTGAGTAGGTGAGTATGAACAAATAGTGAAATAAGTTACCACTTTAATAAAAGGTTCTTGTGGTGTTCCGCCCTGCAGCTCACTGATCTCAAACGTCCACTGGCTGGAAAAGCCTGCTTTGGCCTTTCTTCTAAAAATCCATCTGTATTTCTGGACCAGTTTAGCTTGTTCAGATGCAATCCCAGCCATTTAAAGCTGGACACTAAATGGTAGTGCTTTTTGTATCCGGGCACCCAAAGCACTTTACACCAGTCTTCCATTCACCCCATTCACACACATTCACACTGGGGCAGACTGACAGAGAGACAGGCTGCCATGCACACAGCACCAACGGCCTCTCAGACCACCAAACACACCTCTGCAGTCACACACATTGAAACACAGAGCTGTGGCACTAGAAGCAAGGTGGGTGAAGTGTCTTGCCCAAGGACACAACGGCATGAAAGGGGAAAAGTGGGAATCAAACCACAAACTTTCCGGTTATTGGACACCCTGCTCTACCACCTGAGCCACTGCACCCCACTATAGCCTAGTCCACACAAACACAGTTTTTATAACCGGAGTTTTTCCTCCTGCGTTTAAAAAAAAAATCCTGTCCACAAACGCTCGCATGAAAACGCAAAAACCCGCTATCAAGCGCTGTCAAGAGCATGCCACACCAGCAGGCGGCGATATCACCCTAATCATAAAGGCATGTTGGCCAATCAGACCAGCGGATAACGGCGCACACTCTGACGCCGCAAGGCAAAAACACCGGTTTTACTGTCCACACGACAACGCTGCAACCGGCGTTTCTGAAAATCCTCACCCTGGCAGGGGTTTTCAAAAATGTTCGGTTTCAGTGACTTGATACTGCGTTTCCGTGTGGACGAACGGCCTAACCGTGTAAAAAAAGTCCCGGTTATAAAAATATCTGTGTCTGTGTGGACTAGGCCTGTATCAATATCTTCTTTACTGATGGTCACAATTTGAATTGGGGGTGTTTTGTATCTAAAACCAAAATTTTTGAAAATCTTTGTGCATTGCTACCAGTGTTTGAGGATGACGTTTTTTGTTGATATGTTGGGTTTACACAAGAAGTGCACTATCAAACAATTAAAGTGCACTCTACTCTATACATTTACATTTTATACTTTACACATCAGGAAACCTTCAAAATAGCCTTAGATGCAGTATATTTTGTCTATGTTAAGGAGTGGCATAGTTTCTTCTTGCCACAGAATGTTGGTTATGAAATGTTATATATGCAGCAACACAATATGACAACACTCTATAATCAGAGAATAACAAGAGCTAACATATTAGAGTATTTAATTTCTTGAAACATTCTGGTAATCTTTTTCAAAAAGCCTTTTTGTCAGATAAAATAGAATACTATCAAAGCAAACAGCACTGTGTTCCACTTTTCCTGGTGCATATCCGCTCTTGTGAGGAGCTGCAGATTTTCTGTGCATCCAATAATGAGGAGGCAGGTGTAATTACTGAGTTGTGACACAGTCAGTCTTCGCGGGCTTCGGGCCTTGTGCTGGCGGTGGTAAATATAGCTAATTACATCCTCTGCTTCACAGCTTCTTTATCTAAACTCAGCAGGACACGGAGTTGCCCACACGGCACTTCATTACTGCACACACAACTAAAAGCACTGATGTTTCCAACAGCCCACACACTTAATGCTCACCAGGACGGTACAGCCAGAGCACTGGCCTGGTCATATTAATGACTGTAACGGCATGCATGCAGGTAGACAAATTGAGTTAATTAGATGAGTTTATTAGCATCTAACTCTCTGAAAAAAATCAGGATTAAAGCTTCTGTTTTTAACAAAGCAAAGACCTGTTAAATACCACATGAATGCAGAATTAGCTTGAGCAGAGGCTCTTGTGTATGTAAACTCAGACAAAATGAGAAATCCAGCTGAGGTGGCTTAGTTGAGCTATGAGCATTCTCCAAATCTTCCTGCTTTTATGTTTTCAGTTTCCCCTAGTGAACGAGGGGTACTTGTGAGTGGTTGTCTATAGAGCTTCTTGGAAGCCTGCCCTGCCCTAATGCATAGAACTTATATAGCGCTTTTCAGATCCATCATTTATTCACTCCACAATCACACACTGGTGTGCTACATCTGTAGCCACAGCTGCCCTGGGGTTGACTGACAGAGACGTAGAAGCCATTTTGCCCCTACAGACACACATTTACACTGAAGGCAGTGTCTTGCCCCTATAGGCCTAAAGCAAACATTTAGAATTCTGTAAAGATCAGGTGAGATCAGAACTGAAATGTACATTACATGCAATCATTTAACTAACTTACTTAAAAATATCCTCCACCACAGCTTGTAGAACATAAGACTGCAATCCTTTGGGGTTCACAAAGTCTTTGTACCCATCACTTAGTGACAAAATGGGTACATGAGTCCCATCGATGCAGTAATTAATCTGGGTAATGTTGAATTTAATGCTCCAATCAGTGAGCTATAGTTTGTGCTTCTTCCAACTTCTTCACCATGGAGTCGTGCACACAAAACTGGTTTGCCACAACTCTGTATTCTGCATACCTATGAAGCTTATACATCACAAAAGCAACTCCCATTTGCATCCTGAGGACTAAAAACATATTACATGAAGCCATAGTTTATCAAATGACCAGCTTGTCATGCGGAAATTCAACAACCCTATTCCACCAGTCTTTGCTTCTTGTCGAGTCGACACACTTAGGTCAATAATGTGTTTTTCTGGTGTGCATGTATACTGAGACAAAAGTGGTTTGACAGGTTGCCTAGCACGTATGAGCATAGTCTGATTAAGTTGCAAGTGTCTAATTGTCTGACTGGTTATTGTACCCCCTCCTCAGACCCAAAGCTGCTGGGATAAACTCCAGCCCTGTGTACCCCAATGGGTAAAAGAGAAAGAAAATGACAGAATGACACGTACACAGCCTGTAAGTTTGAACTCAGGCACACAAAACTAAACATGGACACACACAAATCTGACATGGCAGGACTGTAGCACAAGTTTTGTGTGTATTTGAAGCTTTGTTCATTTTACCATCACACAAATCTTAACTGGCATATTTCTTTGCTGCTCGCCCCATGGTCAACAATTCCATGTGAGAGTGAGTCAGTGACAAAGACTTTGCACCACAGCCCCTCTTCTTCATTCTGGATGACAATATCTTAAATGAAAGTGGGCTCATCGGAATGGATCGCAATTTATTTCCCATGCCCCTGATAGACTACATAATTTGGGGTGAGAATTAATTTTACTTATGATTCCAACTAGGAGCCTTCCTATTTCACACACTTGACTTTTCACCTGAGCCTACACACGATGGCATTCCATTAAACCACCATCCAGTACATACAAATCTGTAATGTATATTCAAATTAATCCCACTGTTCTCCCACACTCTACTTCCCATTACTTCTGCGGAGCTATAAAGCATTTATCACATTATTAGTGTGTAATTACACAAGGCAGGGACTGGCAGTGTGTACCTTTAGCTTTAAGGCATTTATATTTAAAGGTCACACCTCAGGGCAGCACATTTTGTATATCAGCACAATTAACTATCCAAGTTCATTTTCAAATTTGCCTAAAATAATTTTACTAGAGCTGTTTCACAAACTCTGTGTTGTCGCTGTGGTATTTTTGTTTCACGTTAGCGGTCACTGCTCATTGTTATTTTGATACAAGACGGTTGCATTGTCGCAAACCTGTCCACTGCACTGCTCAAGTCTGACAACGCCACTAAACAGACAATTCAAATAAGTTTTGACTTTACACTGTTGTGTAAAGTCAAAACTATCTGTTGATTTAATATTAAAAACAAAACACTTTTGTCAATCGCAGACACTTTGAGAAACTGTACGTTTCAAAACTTGATATGTTACCATGGTCCATGTTACCTCGCGGACACTAGGGGCGCTCGCAGGACCAGTGGTCTTTGAGAACCACTCTTTGAGAAAGGCTGTTCTATGCTTATCTTTGTGTGAGGGATTAAGAAACCTTTAATCAGAAAGGATGAATCAGAATATTATGAGCTTGTACAGCCAAATAAGATTTTGATATCGCCAACATCTCACCGAACCATTATCTGTCCAATCCAACACATATTTCTGTCATGTTATTGTCAGCTCTACTTGTACCAATTTATTCCACTGCACACACTTCTGTTCTGAGGCGTGCGCTGTCTGAGGAGCCTGAGGAGAACTGGTAAACAGGTCGGCTTCAAACAGCACTCTCAAAGCAGATGGAAGAAACAAGGCTGTAATGAATGGGCACATTTGTAGTCATTGTGTGAAACATCCTCATTTCTCACTGGCAGAGTCAGGCTCATTCACATTCTGCACACACTCACTCAAGGCTGAAGCGCTGCTATTCTCTTTCTCATTTTACCTCGCTCCTGGTGGAAAGTGGGGGTCACTGGTGTTAGACGGGGTTCAGTGGAGGAGCGGGTTTCTGCCAATCTCATATTGCCTCTGACTTTACAGGCTTCACATTAACATAACGTACAGCACATATGGTTCTGAATTACAGACTCAAAATGCCATAATCAAAAAATCAAAAGAAATATCTATGGTTTTATGTTCTCATTTTAAAATATGCACCAGAGAAAATACAAACGCTGCTTTAATTGTGATGAACTTTACAACTGGAAAGAATTGAAGCATCCAGTCCTAAATATACAGCTAACAACTTGATAAGCTGTTTGACAGATTTGCAGCTTTAGAGGATGAAAGATATTTGTCAGAAATTAGAGCTAGATTGTGCAAAGCATTTAGGGGTTGCAACAGTATTGTTCAAAATAGTATCAGTACAATGTGACTAACCAGAATAATCCAGGTTTTTTGTTTTTTTTTTATTGCTAAGTGGCAAACAAGTTACCAGTAGGTGCAGTAGATTCTCAGGAAACAAACAAGACCCAGCATTCATGATACACACGCTCTTAAGGCTGTGCAATTGGGCAATTAATTGAAAGGGGTGTGTTAAAAAAAATAGCAGTGTGTCATTCAATCATCAATTTTGTGAAAAAACAGGTGTGAATCAAGTGGCCCCTATTTAAGGATGAAGCCACCAGCACTTTTTGAACATGTATTTGAAAGCCTGAGAAAAATGGGTCGTTCAAGACACTGTTCAGAAGAACAATTGATTAAAAAGTTGATTGGAGAAGGGAAAACCTATAAAGAGGTGCAACAAATTATAGGCTGTTCAGCTAAAATTATCTCCAATATCTTAAAATAGAAAGCAAAACCAGAGAGACATGGAAGAAAACGGAAGACAACCATCAAAATGGATTGAAGAATAACCAGAATGGCAAAGGCTCAGCCAATGATCAGCTCCAGGATGATCAAAGACAGTCTGGAGTTACCTGTAAGTACTGTAACAGTTAGAAGAAGTCTGTGTGAAGTTAATTTATTTTCAAGAATCCCCCGCAAAGTCCCTCTGTTAAAAAAAAGACATGTGTAGAAGAGGTTACAATTTGTCAAAGAACACATCAACTGGCCTAAAAAGAAATGGAGGAACATTTTGTGGACTGATGAGAGTAAAATTTTTCTTTTTGGGTCCAAGGGCCACAGACAGTTTGTGAGACAACCCCCAAACTCTGAATTCAAGCCACAGTTCACAGTGAAGACAGTGAAGCAAGCGTCATGATATGGGCATGTTTCTCCTATTATGGTGTTGGGCCTATTTATCACATACCAGGGATCATGGATCAGTTTGCATTTGTCAAAATACTTGAAGAGGTCATGTTGCCTTTTGCTGAAGAGGACATGCCCTTAAAATGTTTGTTTCAACAAGGCAATGACCCCAAACACACTAGTAAACGAGCAAAGTCTCGGTTCCAATATCATGAATGCTGGGTCTTGTTTGTTTTCTGAGGATCTACTGCACCTACTCGTAACTTGTTTGCCAGCAATAAAAAATATACTACTAACCTGGATTATTCTGGTTATTCACATTGTACTCCTATTATTTTGAACAATATTGTATGTAATGGAATCAGACATTTTTTAGGTAAAAAAATATGTATTAAACATCATTCACTTACTGGAAGGTTTGATTCCCTCTCCTCCTGTCTTTGAGAACTTGGGCGAGGCCAGTGACTTTATCACAAACATATACACAGCAATCTGTGAGACACTTATGGAGCTTTGACAACGCAAATGATGCAAATTATGTCTGTGATTTGTTGTATCTTTTTTAACCTGACTGTACTTTAGATGAAAATTGAAAGTGACTTGATTAACCACCTACCGTCTATAATCAGGTCATTTTTAATCAGAGCAACTTTGTTGTTTACATAAGTAACATTTGTCGTCAATTTCTGTTTACTTGCTTCATTTGTGGGTCTTAATCAAAAGACACAAGGCTTACTGCCGTCAGTTCAGTTTGTTGAAACTAGCCGTTAGCTTTAAAGCACTATCTTTAATCAGCCTGTATATTCATAGACCTTCAGAAATTTAAAACATTGTTAATATATAAAGCTAAAAACAACCAAACCCCCAGTGATATTCAAAAATAGATAGAGAGGGGGGTTATAATCAAAGGGGAGGATACAACTTAAAGTTACAGTATGTTTGTACAACATTAAAGAGACAGAGTAGTATTCAAAATGGTGTGATTCTGTGGAACCGACTAGACACTAGAAAAACAAATTATATAAAACTTGTATTTATAACAAATACACTATTGTAATAACTAATTGTAAATATAACAAACAATATTAATTAAAAATAATTTAAATAATGAATCAAATAATTTAATTTGAAAATGTATATAATTATAACTAATTAATGATAATTAAAAAGGTAGGACTTTTTATTTCAAATTTTTCTATTAATTGTGAATTGTTGTGGATGTTTTTGTCTTTTTTCGGTTTTGCTTTGTTGTTTTGATTGATGTATGTTTTTATTTGTTTTCCTCTCAATCGTAAAAGAGGTAGGTAAAATAAGTCGTGACTTCAGCCTACTCCCTTTCAGTCAATATGTTCTGTTTAAAATAAAAAATATATATGGTCATTTTTATTATTCTTTTTGACTGAAAAAAAAAAAACTTTGACCTTTGTGGTTAGTAATAGACAACAATGTCAGAAGAATTTACTCATTTAAATTTCATTTTGCACAGTTGTAACTCTTACAGATCAGCTTTGGGCTTTTTTATGTGCATCCGTTCCATCTTTTTCCTTGTGTAGGTCCATCTTTTATGTGAAGCAGTTTTGAGCACCACTAGGGAGAAAAATAGAATTGTATAAAGCAGCCTGTTTACCATTTCTTCACTGTCGCCCCTGAGCAAGGCTTTAGTTCAGATTAATTCATAACCCTTTTTCTTGGCTAAAAGTAAACGGCTCTTCCTCATGTTTTAATTTATTTTAATTAGACTTATTCCTTAGGCCTGTATACTTGAGTTTCTAACTTACAGTGCATTACAGTTATATTGTCTGGGTTGGTGATAAGTCTGAACAGATTTTAGTTGACATGTAGACATGTCTGTCAGGATTTTTTTAATCTCTAATACCCTGGACTGTTTTCCATGTTTATTCTTACTCTTTCTCTGCAGACAGCGTCCTCATCTCTATTTCAGCCAGTTTGGAAATAAATCACATTCATAGAACACCTGAGCTGGCAGCGGAGCTGAGTCCCAGGTGGGCCAATCCAAACTGCATTCAGTTTGTGCACAGGGAACACACTTAAACATGAACACACCCACACAAAGGTTATGGTCAATCAAACCCGCTGTGCTCCTGGGTCACACTCTCAGACTATAGGACCACATTTTCTGTCTATCTCCCTGTCTCTGATTTTTATTAAAGACAGGGTAGGTCATTTTGGGCATAGGATAAGGACTTTTGCAACTAAAAATCTGTCAAAAAGAGTTGATTGAACGTTAGGATTTGAGTTCACGTTAGACTGTTGTAATCCCGTAATTATCGCCACCTAATTAAACACTGCGTTGAAGCATTGCTGATATACAGTATATCCTTGTTTCACTCTGCTTTCCTTGACTCTGTTTAAAATTTTGTTTCTTTTTTGCTGTGTTATTAGACATATTTAGCAACAGAAAAACTGATTTCTCTGTTTTATCAGTAGCCATTACTTTCTAGTTTGTTGTAGACCAAAGGGAGCGTTATTTTTTTTTCCTGATGCAAGCATGTGAAACACCCAATATTCTTATCTTTTAAAAACCTAAATAATTAAAAGATGGTCATGTCTCAAAAATCTTGTGTTTTCCAGCAATAACATAATAAACCTTTTGAGCCGATACGGTAATAACCTTTTTCCAATGATATAAAAAGTCTAGGGGTTTGAATTTTAGCAGCTTCAACTTTGCAAAATCCAGATGGGCCCAAAGTATGGCTGTACTGGTTTATTCTCTCCCTACTCTGGCCTTTCCCTGTGGATTTGTTCTGAGGCTGAGGATTTGCATTTGTATTTTTCCAATATCTCTCATCGCTGGAGGATCATGTGCTGATTCCTTAGGAGGGAACAGAGGCTCCAGGACTGGAGCGGAGAGACGTTTGGTAAAGACTTTTATCTCCTTTCCTATAGTCCTCTCTATTTCAAGTGGGGGGCTCTTCACCTGTTGTTGGTTTGCTGTGGGGAAGGACGTCCCTGTTAGGGATTGATAGATCTGGTCACATAGAGAGAAACAACTTGCAATTCAAATCTGAGGTCACACACATGCACGCACACACACACGCACATACACAACCATAACCACACACACACACACACACGCACACACACAACCACAACCACGCACACATACACACACACACACACACGCACATACACAACCACACACACACACACGCACATACACAACCACACACACACGCACATACACAACCACAAACACACACACACACACACACACACACCCAATAACCTAACTCTGCCAGACAGAACTGCTCCACAGAACAAAGTCTGCTCCACAGAAGCATCTGGAAGGGCTATTGTTGAAAGTGTTTGTAAAAGGGCAGGTACTTTAAATAAATACCTGGTCGGTGATTGGATTTATCAACCTCAGTTTTATCCAATCAGAGTAGCGCCATGTTCATTATGTTCGTAACAGTTAAATGAACACTACATCTTCAAACTTAAGACACACCCAGCCAAAAGCATTTTCTTTATAAAAAATTTCATTCATGATATGTATAGTATAAACACATTGAAGGTTACCAGCGCAACACTTCTCACAGTCCAGATGCTGTATGTCAAATTGATAGAGTACATTACTGGTACTACCCTCTCTGTCCTCCCAAACATCTGTCATCAAACACAAGAGAAAACAAATAGTCAAAGCTGTATGAGTCTTGGTTCTATCACTACCAGTTTAAAGTGAAACAGTTTGTGGAAGTTATTCAAAATCAAATACAACAATGTATCATAATAAAAAATGTATGTGTTTTATAATTGCAAAAACAAAAATACAACTTTACATTATGATTATTGCATATAATTCACAGCGGTTGCTCTAAAAGAACTGCCACAGGTGTTATCACTATTATTTGAAATGTTTGCAGATGAAAAGTCCACTGAACTTAAAAGAGTGTTTTCTATTGCTCAGTGCTAATGTTTGCCACGTCTAAAGCCCAAGAACATGCTCAAATATGAAGGTTGTTTGTGCCTGTAATCTGTAGTAGAGACCTGCACGGGCGACTTCTCAATTCCAGTCCTGCCCGCACCCAAAGCCTCTCTTCTTGTTCCTGCCTGACTCCTGTCCAAAGCCAGCTTCAATTTTCCCGCTCGCCGAGTAAAACAAATAAAAAAAAAAAGCCTGAACAAGATCTCCTAGATCCTGCACTAAAATCTACACAAACGTGCCCAAGAAGCCTACTCATCCATTGTAGAGAGAAAAAAGTGTCAGGTTGAACAGTTTCCTCTTTTTCGTCTGAATAAAGAGCTCTGTCTGGTTTACGACTTTATAAATGGCTTTAATCACAGTTTGTTGAGGGTGCGCTCCAGAGATGAGCAGAAGCAGAAAACGGAGTTTAGTGGGATAGCCTGTGGGTTATGGTGTTTGTTAATTATCGGTCTACAGGCTTAATTGTTTTTTTTTTTACAGTTTTTACAATTCAAACTGTGTCAGACAGATATTATAGGGTACATTTATTATTGGCCTACTTTATTTTTTTTTTTAAGGTAAAGCTATATAAGCCTATTCAAAATGCTAAGCGTAGTTATTATCAGGATATAAGTTATTAGATTGCATTAAAAGAGGAGGAAAAGGTTGAAGATGACCTGGATGACTGAAAACCTTCTCAGACACAAATAGATGAGAAAATGTATTTATTTGTTTTACTTTCAAACAAATGATCTCTGTATAGATAAGGCCAAATTATAATAGGTAGGCCAGGCCTGCGTACATGACAAATAAGACAATGTAATACTAAACTTTTATTAAAATAAATATACTGATTAAAAGAAAAGCACCAAGGCACCACAACATCAACATAGGCTACGCTCTGGCATACGGACTACCTATAGCAATAAATGCACATGTAGCCTAACTGGTGAACAATTTGCTAACTAAAATAACTAAGATGGATAATAGGCTTACAACAACCAAAACAAATTCTAGCCTATAACAACAACCTTTAACAAATAGCCTCAACTTTTCACAGACATAGCCAATAACTTTTTTAGGCTGCTGTGGAGGAAAAGGACATTGTTTTTTGACTCCGGTACCAGGTTTGTGCGTCTCTCCTCCAAGATGCAGACGCAAATGCTTGAAGCCCTTTCAGATGGCAAACTAGATGCTGGAATGCTGAGGATGAAATGGGTCAATCTTGAAAGAGCAGAGAAGCGGTTGCTGTTATACTTCCATCATTTAAGTACATCCTCTGGTTTTGGGTTTTCTGTAAGACAAGTGGTAATGTATTCTGAGAATTCTTCATCGACAGACTTAATTGTCTCAAAGACAGAGGTAACAGTATTGTCCTCCCAGTCCGAGAGGCGTGGGCCTTCAGCACTTGCCTTTATAGCTGGTTGGCCTACAGCAACTTCTTTTGCTCCTTTGGATTAGAACAGAATTATTATTATAGGCTGTGTTATAGGTTTACAGTATATGCTAATATAGCTTATACAATATTTTCAATAATAACGTATTATTTAGCCTAAATACTTTATTTGGGTATTTTATAGAATTATTATCCATCCATACATACATTCATCCATCTTCTTCCGCTTATGCCTTAGGGCGGCAGTAGCTCAGTGGGTAGAGCGGCTGTCCTTCGACCGGCTGGTGGGCGGTCTGAGCCCAGCTTGAAACATCCCAAAACATCATAACATCCCGCTCTCCCCCACATACTGTCATTGTGTCCTTGGGCAAGACACTTAACCTACATTGCCTCCAGTGAGTGTTCTGTAACACTGGTAAATAGCTTAATGTATTTAAAGCGCTTTAAGTGCCTACTACAGTAAGTAAAAGCTCTATATAAAAATAAAGATTATTATTATTATCCGAGGCTGGGTCGCATGAAAGCAGTCTGTGTACACACACCCAGACTTCCTCCTCCCCAGACACTTCCTCCAGCTCTGCCGGAGGGATACCAAGGCGTTCCCAACCCAGCTGAGACACATAGTCCCTCCAAAGTGTCCCTAGGCCTCCACAGAGGCATCCGGAACAGATGCCTGAACCCCCTCAGCTTCCTCATCCTATCATCCTAGCTCCTCATCCACCCAGCGATGAAAGCTCATTTTGGCCGTCTGTATCTGAGATCTTGTCGGTCATGACCCACAGCTCAGGACCATAAGTGAGAGTAGGAACATAGATTTGACTGGTAGATTGAGAGCTTCGCCTTGCAGCCTAGCTTCTTCTTTACAACAACAGACCTTCACTGCAGAAGCTGCACCAATTCGTCTGTCAATCTCCCACTTCATCCTTCTCCCCCAGTGCACATCAAAGGTCCAAGCCAACAAGACAACATCATTTGCAAAAAGTAGAGAAAATAATTTGGTCCCCGAACCGGGCTCCCTCCGGCACCTGGCTGCGCCTAGAAATCTTGTCCAAAAAAATAATGAACAGGACCTGTAATAATAATAATAATAATAATAATACATTTTATTTGTAATGCACTTTTTGTTTTAAACAAAATATCAAAGTGCAACATAAAATTAATCAGTATAAAATGAATAAAAAATTTAAATGCAGTAAACAGAGTGTAACAACTATAAAAACAATAATATGCACAGAGATTAAGTTAAGTTAAAATACACTTTTTTAAAAAGATAGGTTTTTAGTCCTTTTTTAAAAGCATCCAGTATCTGTGGGGCCCTGAGGTGGTCAGGCAGGGCATTCCACAGATGGGGAGCAGCTGCCTCGAAGGCCCCGTCACACATGGTTTTTAGCTTTTTCCTGGGAGCACGTAGACGGTGCATTTGGCCAGACCGGGTGGTGGAGGTGGTGTGTGGTGTGAGAAGTTCTGTGAGGTAAGTAGGGGCATCACCGTGCAGGCAGTGATGGGTGTGGAGAAGGAGTTTGTATTCAATACGGAGGTGAATGGGGAGCCAGTAAAGAGTGCGGAGGACGTGATGTGATCATATTTCCGCACCCTCATCAGGACCCTGGCAGCGTTGTTTTGTAGATACTGGAGCTTTTGGATGCTCCTGCCAGGAATCCCAATGAGGAGTGCTTTACAGTAGTCCAGTCTGGAAGAGACAAAGGCATGGACGAGCTTCTCTGCAGCGGGGAGAGAAAGGTAGGGGCAGAGTTTGTCAATGTTGCGGAGGTGGAAAAAGGAATTTTTACAGATAAACTTGATGGGGTTGTCAAAAGTGAGCTGGGGATCAAATTTGACCCCCAGGTTAGTGACGGAAATGCAGAGTGGAATGTTGTGGCCGGAGAAGGATATGGAGGTAATGATTGGAGGAGTGGAGCTGGTGAGGGGTTCCAATCTGAATTGCTTCAGTTTTTGAATTATTAAGCTGCAGGAGGTTTTGACTCATCCAGGCCTTTATCTCCTCCAGGCAGGAGGTAAGACAAGTGATGTTGGCAGAGGGGGTGGAGGAGGGGGTGATGATACCTTGATGTATAGCTGTGTGTCATCAGCATAGCAGTGAAATGAAACTCCATACTTGCTGATGACACGACTGAGAGGGAGCAAGAAGATGATGAAGAGGGTTGGACCGAGCACTGAGCCCTGGGGGACCCCACAGGTGACCAAGTGGGGCTGAGATTTAGCATCCCCCAGGGCCACGAACTCGGTCCTCTCCGTGAGGTAGGAGTGAAACCAGAGAAGGGCACTGTCAGAGAGTCCAGTATAGTGTTGGAGGCGATGGAGGAGAATGTGGTGGTCAACAGTGTCAAACACAGCAGAGAGGTCGAGAAGGATGAGGAGAGATGGGGAGCCGGAGTCCGAGGCCATCAGTAGGTCATTGGTGACCCTGATCAGAGCAGTTTCTGTGCTATGGGAGGGGCGAAAACCAGATTGAAATTTTTCATAAACACTGTGTGATTTGAGATGGTTGTGGAGTTGTGCAGAGACTACCTTTTCTAAAATTTTGGATATGAATGGGAGGTTGGAAATGGGCCTGTAGTTGGACAGATCTTCAGGGTCGAGAGTGGGTTTTTTGAGGTGGGGTCTGATGAGGGCTGTCTTTAGGGAAGATGGGACATGGCCAGTTTGGAGGGAGAGGTTTATGATTTTAGTTATTAGAGGACTGATGGAGTGAATGTGAGCTTTGAGCAGGGGGGAGTGGAGCGGGTCCAGGGTGCATGTGGATGGTTTTGTTGTATGAATGATGATTTCGACCTCCTGCTGCGTGCTGAGGGAGAAGTGAGATAGGTGTGGTGGGGTGGTTGTAACAGGGTTGTTATTTATTGGAGGAGAGTTTTTAGAAGGTGGTAGGGAGGAACGGATATTTTGTATTTTGGATGTGAAAAAGTCACTGAACCTGTTACACTGATCTGCTGAGTGGTTATTATTTGAGGAGTTTTGTGGTTTGAGGAGGTGATTTATGGTTAGGAAGAGTTGTTTTGAGTTTCCAGGGCTATTATTAATTATTTTAGAGTAGTGGTCTGACCTGGCCTTTAAAAGTGCTTTTGAGTATGCCCTTTGTTGTTCCCGGTAGGCCAATTTATGCACCGTCAACCCTGAGGTTTTAAAAGCACGCTCCAGGACTCGAACAGATCTTTTCATTTGCCTGAGTTCATCTGTAAACCAGGGGGCGGAGCGTGTAAAAGTCACAGTGCGGGATTTTACTGATGCATGGGAGTCTAGAATGAAGTTGAGGTTTCTATTGTAAAAGTCCATGAGGTCAGTGAGTGATAAATGGAGAGAGGAAGAGAGGTGTTGAAGGTCCAGGCTGAAGGAGGCAGGGTCAATGTTCCTGATGTTCCTGAAGGTGATGTGGCGGCGTTGCTTGGTGAGGGGAGATGGCAGAGCAAGTTCCATGGTGATAGCCCGATGATCGGAGATCCCCAGGTCATGCACCTGTAGGTCTGTAATGGGGCCGGAGCCAGTGATGACCAGGTCCAGTATGTGCCCCTGTTGTGTGTGGGGGTGTTTATGTGCTGATGAAGGTCCAGGCAGTCCAGAACTTGTCTGAACTCAGCGGCATAACAACAGGAGTTTGAGTCCATGTGAATGTTGAAGTCACCCAGTATCAGTATGTTTGTGGATGTTGAGCAGAGTGATGAGAGGAGGTCGTGTATTTCAGAAATGAATGTTAGTTGTGGTTTTGGAGGGCGGTAAATGAGAACTATTGTTATGGAGAGTGGATGTTTGGATCTAATTACCAAGTTTTCAAAAGAACAGAAATTAGAAACAGGCAGGGAGGATATTTCAATGTTGCTGCGGTGAATGACAGCCAGGCAACCAACGCGGCCAGTTGTGTGGGCTTTGTCCAGGTATGTGTATCCAGGGGGGCAGGCCTCGTTGAGGACTTAGTAGACCTCAGGCTGTTGCCAGGTTTCTGTGAGGCACATGATGTCAATCCCCTTATTGAGGATGTGATTGTGAATAAGACCAGATTTATTTGTGAGTGACTGTACATTGAGTTGTTCCAGAGTGATGTGGTGTGTGGAGTCCAGTTTGTTTATTGGATGGAGGACACTATGATCCACCCCGTGTTTTTTGATTTGCCTGGCGTGTGAGAACCCAGCGCTATTAGCCCCGGTAGTGGAAGTGTCAGTTTTGTTACTGTTTGTTAAATAAACCTTTTTTGAACTCTTTGCCTGTGTCTGTGGCGCTGGAGTCTACCAGTTTCTGGGCCTTTGGCCATGACAGGAAGCACTCTGATGACGCGTGAGATAATGCGTCAGCTCTGCGACGGGACGTGCTGTCGACCAGATGGATGGGATGGAGTTGCCGTGTTTGAACAAAACAAACTGGCGTCGAGATCCTCTGTGGTTGTAGCGAGGCCGGCGCAGAAGTCCCAGTTGTGCGATGGTGGAGAAGCCAGTTGGTATGTTACAGTTGATGAGTTTCTGTAGATAGGAGGATGAGTAGGTCAGCATGATGCCAGCCAGGTTGGACACTGATGAGCCAGTGCTAGCTGTTAGCCGCGTTCCTAGTGCATCGATAAAAGTCAGAAGGCAGTACAAAGCAATAGACTTACTGCACTGCAGTGAAGCCACAGAAAACAAATCTAAAACAACATGTTAATAACATAAAGTTGACGGAGAAGCGGCGAGTATACAACGCCAGCATCCTCTCCAGTCAAAAGGAGGACCGGTGACAGAGGGCAGCACTGCCAGAGTCCAACATGCACCGGGAACAGGTCTGACTTACTGCCGGCAATGCTTAGTAGCTCCTGCTCCGGTTGTACAAGAAGGAGGTTGGAGTTGAAGATCTCTCTGACATGGGACTCGGCCAAATGTTACCAACAGACCATCATAGTATGTTTGGGCAGGCCAAGTCTGTCCAGGTTCCTCCACCGCCATCGGATCCAACTCACCACCAGTCTCTTCACCTGAGTGTCCAAGACATACGGCTGGAGGTCAGATGAAACGACCACAATGTTGATCATCAACCTCCGGCCTAGGGTGTCCTGGTGCCACGTGCAATGGTGGACACCCTTTTGCTTCAACATGGTGTTTGTTATGTCTGTGAAGGTTCTCAGTCATCCAGGTCATCTTGTAAAAAAGGTTAAAGCAAAAGCATCTGGACTCAGTTTTCAAGGTGAAGACGTTTCGTCTCTAATTCCAAGAAACTTTATCAATTCTGAGATCTACTGATATGAGGGCTGAACTTATATCTCTAGAAGGAGGGGTTTGACCTGAAACTAAACCTGATTGGACCAGGCTGTTCGGGGTCTCATAGTCGTTAGTTATGAAAGGGCAGTGTGACACCTGATGTGAGAGTTGTTTTAAATGCTCAGGTGGGTTGTTAAAGTTACTGTTCCATTCCGACGTTGTTGTTGTTGTTGTTGTAGTAGAGTAGTTTTTTTTTCTACTGAATTCTGCTAATTCTGCTAATTTATAAAAAAAAAAGCCCCTTTTTCAAATCTGATTGAAATCTAAAAACCTAACAGACATTTTTCAAAGGGTTTTGACAGCACTTGAGCAACATTTTAAACCAATGGTCTGTGAACAAAGCTGTTATTTGTCAGAGTTCTTATTTTAGACTAGACATTTTGTTGGATTTTCTCTAAACCTTGATGTAGCTCATTTTCTGATCTTATGTCTGTGGTCGACTTCGAAGAGTTTCACAATGCTCTTTACTGAAATTAAGGTGAAACTCACAATAATAATAATCGCTGGTTCTTTATTTACATTTCTCCTTCAGATACCCCAAGAACAGTTTTAACTACAAAAAATAAGTAGGTAGATGTGAAGTCACTACAAGATGAAGTTTATTAGACACAGAAAATATTTGTGATGAAGATGAAGTTCTAGCGAAATAAGGACAGAGAAATGAGCAGAGAGCAATCTTTTTGAGCTTAATTTTTACATTTGAGCTTTTTACCTACCTGCAATAGATACTACTAGGATCATTTACACAAGCAAAATAGATCTACGAGAATGGTGTTGTCAGCTGGTTCCTGAGGACATAAGGAGGAGATGCAGAGGTTGCAGAGTTGGGAAGAATAGCCGTTTTCTGTCAAGGATTTTAAAAGAAAATGTAAACTGCCATTGTGCATGCTCTTTTCTTAGATCCACTGATAATGTGTCTTTTCCGCTTCCCTCAGCTGAAATGTTATTGAACAAACTCAGAGTTGACAGACCAAGACTTAAACAGGTTTTCTAAAAATGGAAACTCACTGGTGGACTGGTTGGGGAAAGAAAAAAAAATCTCCAAACTGCTGCAGGGTAATAGGGCCAAGATCTAGAAGAACATAAGATTCATTGCTGCAAACATGACGCACAGTGTGTGCTCTGTCCTTCACTAGAATAGGGGTTTTCATCATTGACATGCTGCAATAGTTTCAGGTGAGAAACACATAATGGTTTGGGTATTTGATGCAACAAGTTTGAGTCATTTCAAAAGTAAAGCTCTGGGCCATTGTGTTCACTGCATCCTCTGCTCAGACCTGCTCTGATGCACTCACGGCTTTCAGACAGGATTACAGGACAGCGCTGAGGGGAAGGAAACAGAACATTAATTTACTTTCAACATTTACTGATGTAATTATCAGAAACCAACAGTCTGTTTTCTGAAATGGGCTTTAGTCTAACTTTGGTGCCAGCAACTGATCAGAGAAATATTTATGAGAAGCCAAATGTTGTTGTCAACCCAGTCTCAAATCAAATCAAAAGTTTCCATCCACAAATAGTTTATCAGTGCAAACAAGCTTCAAATCATATCTGCACCCGCAAAATTAGATGATTTATATTCAACACTTGATCTTTCAACCACCACAAAATCAAAGACATCACAATGATTCATGAATAAAACAGCATTCATTCTTTTTACACTTGATAACCAAATATGATTTACAGGAGAATAAAGCATTTTTCTTACATGTCCTCAGGAGAAGGTGAGAAGAATCTTGTTTGGACTTTTTCCTAATATTTTTTTTCAGACCATGCAGTAGATTTCAGGAGGATGTCCACAGGATTTGCTTTCACACAAGTCAGAAATGGTCTGAGTGGTTTAGAAACATTGTGTGTGAGCGAGGTATGGTGCATACTACTGCAGCCGATATTTGTGTTTACCACCTGTAAAAGCCGACCCTTTTGTAGTGTCAGTGGGTAACGCAGTAATATCAATACAATGTAGGTTAAAAAATATAATAATAATAATAATAATAATAATAATAATAATATTAATAATAATAATTTAAAGCTGCAAGCGGCCCTCGCCTCCCTTGAGAGCACAGGAACACATTCTGGGAGGATTGCATTTTTCAAATACATACATTTTTTGGGAAATTTTATTATTTTATCTGCTTACAACAAACTAAAATTTTTACTTCCCATTGACTTTTTCCACATATTTGGGGCGTTGCTATGGCAACACATTTATAGATAGGGGGTGGTTGTCATTGGCTTTTATGTTTGCCATAACATAAGAGATGTGTGTACCAAATTTCATGTCTCTATGACAAACTAAATTCTTGGGTCCCATTATAAGTTTGTAGTGGGCGCTGTAGGGCCATTTCTAAAGATAACCCTTTTACATATCTTTGTGTTCAGGTCATGAATGTGCACAAACGCCTTTTTGGCTCCAACTTCATCCGAGAAGCCGTTTTAGAGTTAAGAGATATTTTATTTTTACAAAAATGGCCACCTCGTTACAGGCTTGCCACACCCATACCCGATAAGATATCAACAACAAAGTCACAACTTTGGTTGGCACACGTGTCTCGAGGATACTCACCAAATTTGGGGCCTTTTAGATAAAAACACGATGAGTTGAATCTTTTTGCGCCAGGGGTGCGATTTAGGCGGCCGTGCGTTTCACCCCACATGGTGGACTTCCTGTTGAGTTTAGGGTGTGGCTGTCATAGACTTTTCTGTTTGCCATGAGGTGTGAACTACCACTAAACACAAGACAGCGTCAGCGACAATGGTGACGAGCCGGGGAAATTCAAAGGTAGCGTTCTCGAACTGGAAGTACCGGCACTACTTCTTGTTAATTAAAATTAAAGGCAAGGTCCAGGAAAAAAGACTTTATCCACGTCTGCCTCAAGCAACTCAAATCTTATGAAGCACTTCACATCAACACTTCACATCGACACTTGTTGCTGCTGCTAACCCAACCCCAAAGGCAGCTAGCGTGAGTTCCAGCGAAAGAGACTGCTCAGCAACAGGTGACCAAGCCAGAACTGAACACATTGGTTGCAAGGTATGTTGTAATACATGTTAGTTGTTAGATGAGGAGTATTTTAGTATAGATTAATGTGTGACTGTATAATGAATGAATAATTAATATGTAAAGCGTCTTTGCGTCCCCAGAAAAGCACTATATAAAATTGATGTAATAATAATAATAATTAAAGCCGCAAGCGGCGATAAAGGCCCTCGCCTCCCTTGAGACATGGGGACACATATATTCGGAGGATTGCATGTCGTGCTTTAAAGCAAATTTGGAGCTGTTTAGATGAAAACCCTTTAGCACAAAGTGTACGATTTAGGTGGTCATGTATTCCACCCAACATAGATTTTCTGTTGAGTTTACGGTATGGCTGTAATAAACTTTTCTGTTTGCCCTAAGGTGTCCTATGGATGTACCAAGTTTTGTATTTCTATTCCATAGAACCAAATTATTTTGACTTTTCTAGGGTCGCCACTGAGTCATTTTTCATATTTTTTTGTTCAGGACTTCATGAATACATAAATTTTTGCCAGGCTTGAAGTCTGGGACCAATAAAAATGACTTTTAGTTGTTGGTTTACTGGGTCAAATTGAAAATCATTTTGCAGAAAAATTATAATAAAAAATATATACAAAATTATAATAAAAAAATATAACTCGAGCAAAAGTCTAGAAAAACACTGTCTATTTTACACATGTGTTTAGCTCATTTTGCCCAAGTTTGGTGTCTGTGGAATGAAGCAGCTATTTTCTGTTGTTTTTTAAAAGAGAGGTTGTATTCTAAGTCGGTTCACATCTTCAATTTAAAATGGCCGCCTTCCCGTGTGTGATAAGGTGTGGTCCCCTTTGGCTTTTTTGTTCATAAGCCCATACTGGATGTGTGTACCAAGTTTCATTTGCCTACGACAAACTAAAATTTTCACTTCCCATTGACTTTTTCCACATATTTGGGACGTTGCTATGGCAAGACATTTATAGATAGGGGGTGGTTGTCATTGGCTTTTATGCTCCTCATGACATAGGAGATGTGTGTACCAAATTCCATGTCTCTATGACAAACTAAATTCTGGGTCCCATTATAAGTTTGTAGGGGCGCTGGAGAGCCATTTCTAAAGATAACCCTTTTATTTACATATCTTTGTGTTCAGGTCATAAATGTGCACAAACGCCTTTTGGGTCCAACTCGATCTGAGAAGGCGTTTGAGAGTTAAGACACGCTTTATTTTGGCCAAAATTTGTACACACTTGCCATACCCGATGAGATATCAACAACAAAGTCACAACTTTGGTTGGCACACGTGTCTAGATGATTCTCACCAAATTTGGGACCATTTAGATTAAAACACAATGATTTGCATCTTTTGCGCAAAAGTGCGATTTTAGTGGCCATGCGTTTCACCCTACATGGCGGACTTCCTGTTGAGTTTAGGGTGTGACTGTCATTGACTTTTCTGTTTGTTCTGAGGTGTCCTATGGATGTACCAAGTTTCATTTTTCTACGTTGGAAAAAGTTACTTTCACTTTCCATAGGCCCAATGTATTTTGATTTTGTAGGGGTCGCCACTGAGTCATTTTTCGTATTTTTTTCGGGACTTCAAATACATAAATTTTTCGCTGGGCTTGAAATCTGGGACCAATAAAAATGACTTTTAGTTCATGTTCACTGGGTCAAATTGAGGATGATTTTGCAGAAAAATCTGATAAAAAAAAATAATAAAATATATAACTCGAGCAAAAAGTCTAGAAAAACGCTTGTCTATTTTACATACATGTGTTTAGCTCATTTTGCCCAAGTTTGGTGTCTGTGTAATGAAGCAGCTATTTTGAGACCAGTCACATATATTGGAGGATTGCATGTCTAGATGATTTAAAGCAAATTTGGAGCTGTTTAGATGAAAACTTTGCATCTTTCTGCACAAAGTGCGATTTAGTGGTCATGTATTCCACCCAACATAGTAGACTTCCTGTTGAGTTTATGGTGTGACTGTCATAAACTTTTCTGTTTGCCCTGAGGTGTCCTATGGATGTACCAAGTTTCAATTTTTCTATGTTGGAAAAAGTTACTTTCACTTTCCATAGGCCCAATGTATTTTGATTTTGTAGGGTCGCCACTGAGTCATTTTTCGTATTTTTTTCCGGCGACTTCAAATACATAAATTTTTCGCTGGGCTTGAAGGCTGGGACCAATAAAAATGACTTTTCGTTCATGTTCACTGGGTCAAATTTAGGATCACTGGAGGCAAGGTGGGTTAAGTGTCTTGCCCAGGACACAATGACAGTATGGACTGTGGGGCGAACGGGAATCGATCCTACTACCTTCCGGTTGGAGGACGGCCGCTCTACCACTGAGCTACTGCCGCCCCATATATACCGAATTATAATAAAAAAAAATATAACTCGAGCAAAAAAGTCTAGAAAACACTTGTCTATTTTACATACATGTGTTTAGCTCATTTTGCCCAAGTTTGGTGTCTGTGGAATGAAGCAGCTATTTTTTGTTGTTTTTTAAAAAAGAGGTGTATTCTAAGTCGGACCAAATTTTCAATTCAAAATGGCCGCCTTCCCGTGTGTGATAGGGTGTGGTCCCCATTGGCTTTTTTGTTCATAAGCCCATGCTGGATGTGTGTACCAAGTTTCATTTGCCTACGACAAACTAAAATTTTCACTTCCCATTGACCTTTTTCCAAATATTTGGGACGTTGCTATGGCAACACATTTATAGATAGGGGGTGGTTGTCATTGGCTTTTATGCTCGTCATGACATAAGAGATGTGTGTACCAAATGTCATGTCTCTATGACAAACTAAATTCTTGGGTCCCATTATAAGTTTGTAGGGGCGCTGGAGAGCCATTTCTAAAGATAACCCTTTTATTTACATATTTTTGTGTTCAGGTCATGAACGTGCACAAACGCCTTTTTGGGTCCAACTCGATCCGAGAAGGCGTTTGAGAGTTAAGAGACGTTTATTTTCACAAAATGGCAATCCTCGTTACAGGCTTGCCACACCCATACCCGATAAGATATCAACAACAAAGTCACAACTTTGGTTGGCACATGTCTAGATGATACTCACCAAATTTGGGGCCATTTATATTAAAACACAATGATTTGCATCTTTCTGCGCAAGAGGTGCGATTTTAGTGGCCATGCGTTTCACCCCACATGGTGGACTTCCTGTTGAGTTTAGGGTTTGGCTGTCATTGACTTTTCTGTTTGCCCTGAGGTGTCCTATGGATGTACCAAGTTTCATTTTTCTACGTTGGAAAAAAGTTACTTTCACTTTCCATAGGCCCAATGTATTTTGATTTTGTAGGGGTCGCCACTGAGTCATTTCTCGTATTTTTTTTTCGGCGCCTTCAAAAACATAACATTTTCGCCGAGCTTGAAGTCTGGGACCAATAAAAATGACTTTTCGTGCATGTTCACTGGGTCAAATTTAGGATCATTTGGTCACAATAAAAAAAAAAAAAAAATCCGAGCAAAAACAATAGGCCCTCCCGGTCATCACCGGCTCGGGCCTAATAATAATAATGTATTGTTCATTTTCAATGAGAATGAACAACATGCTAATCTACAGAGAGAGTTGGATTGAGTTCTGTTTGTTGTGCAATAATTTACAGGTACAGAGATTTGCACTACTTAATGGCCAGGTCTCCCTTTGTTTCTTTTTACCAAAGTTTACAGTTGTGTGTCCTAATTTTGCACTTGAAATTTATTTTCAAAATTTATTTTTTATGTTTTTATTTCTATACATATCATATGGCAGACTGCAATCTATTGAGTTCAAATAAATACCAAATGTTTTAAAATACTGAATATAATGTTTGTATTCTTAAATCAGTAAATATAAACATCTTTGATGTAATGTTATAAAAGGTAATAGCGTAGAACATAAAAAATGTAATGTCAGTTACTTTGCTGAGTAACTAATTACTTTTACAATAAAATAAACTAGTTACTAACTCAATTACTTTTTGGAAGAAGTAATTTGTAACTGTAACTAATTACTTTTAGTACTGCTCAGGAGGTAGAGCAGGGTGTCTAATCACCGGAAGGTTATTGGTTTGATCGAACTGAAGCTAATAAATTTTGAAACTAGTTTGTATAAAACCACCTTTAGTGCATTCACAGTGTGGAGGGGACTTTTTGGGGCTGGAGGCTGTGAGGGTTTTTGTGTGTGGCCCTCTCTCTTTGGAGGACTGAGACATGAAAGGACAGAGTGTATAAAGAGTGCGAAGCTGAAGGCCCTACACTCCTCTTTTATGTCCTGTGCATTTCATCCTCATCTCAGCTCCCACTCCCACTCAGCACTGTGAGGGTCTCTCTGTGGGAGAGGCACCATTGTTTTACTGCTTTTATTTGACTCAGACTCATACTTTAGAGTTGCCAATTGACCTATACATGCATGTGTTTGGGCAGTGGGAGGAAGGCTCGAGTACTAACTCACAGAAAGGCCGGAGCTGGCCGGCCAAGAATGTTCGAGTTGGCTGGCAGGGGTTATATATACTGTTTCTCAAAGCACTTTACAGAGCCCATTATTCATTCACTCCACACTCACACACTGAAGACATGGCAGCCATTTTTGTGACAACAGCCAACACTCACACATTCATACACCAGTGTTACAAGCAGAACACCAATGGGGGCAAGGTGGGTGAGGACACAAGTAGAAGGGTTAGTGATTTTTGTAGAATGGAGAAATGCCACTGGTCTCCATGGCAACTGCAGTACTGCTATTACTGACCATATGGATTCAATGGAGCTGGGCCCAATTCTCTTCAAAATGAACCTGCTCTGTTCAGAAGTTCTTTTGTGTGAATCTCTTTTGTCTGACTGAAGTAAAGGCTAATTATCTCACGTCACAGTGTTTTAGTCGGAGCAGACAGGTGCAGTTATGCAAGCCATGTTTTCAAAACTGGTTTATGAAAGACCTGCAATCAGCCTACAGTTACACATAACCTCTGCTAATGGTTCTGGAGAGGACACTCAAACAGAGCACACACAGGTCATTTAAATGACTAACTACTGACTGGTTTAGTGTTCATATTATGAATGGACATATGACACTATATCTGTATTTGTCTTCCACAAATGTTAAGGTCAGCCAAATAACACCCAGAGACACAATAATGTAATTTAACAACCTTAACTTCATCTTTTGATAAATAAACCGTACCAAGATTCCTTTTCCTTCTTCTTTGTTTTTTATTAGATCTTTAGATCTGGCCAAAAACCCATCCAAGTATGTACTTTTATTACACGAAACAGAAGAAGTGTGGTTATATCTGAAAAAAGAAAATTGATGGCATTTTTTCTGTGTAGGCTGTGATGACTTTTGAGTAGCACTGTCTGTCCGTGCTGTTATTTCTGAACATGTCGGGTCGGATATAGGAAGGTGGGGGAGGTGTGGGGGGCCACCAATCTCATCTCTCATTGTCTTCTTTGAGACTCAACGTGTCTGCTACATATACTTAAATTCTTTTGTCTGTACTAAAATGGAAATGCAGCTTTTCTCGATGAATGGCCCTAAAGCAGAATTAAAATGGGTGGAGTTTACATGTTTTTTGCATTAATCTCCTAATCCTCTTCAGTCCTGATCATTAATACCAAACATTTGAATATTTTCAGAAGTTTTAACCCTTTATATGCCAGTGTGTATGATCACAAAATATTGTTAGAAATCACACATTAAATTCAATATTTTTAATATTCTGAATGCAAAGTCAAAGTTTATTGGGAGGATTATTAAGGTATTGGATATGTCCTTGATTGGCAATAACAATGATAATTCAACTTTTTTCTTTAATCCACTTTAGTCCTGATGATAAATATTAGTTATTTTAGTATTTTCAGAATTTCAACCCTTTATATGCAAGTGTTTGTAATGGCAACACATTACCAATTAACAGTACAGTGTCCTTTTACCCTCCAAAGCAACAACTTAGATTGATCTATAAATAGATCAGGAATACAACATAAGTAAAGTTTATTTTCAACAAACAAAGATTCAACAAATTTGAAACAGAAATGCATTTACAACATTTAACATGGATTAAGTGTTTCTTGCTTGTGTGGATGTGTGTGCATACATATTGTACACACCTCCAATGGCTCGCTCCCGGTTTACAGTAATGAGCAGCAGCACATTCTTGCCTTTGGTACAGGAGACGGCTGTGTGGGTCAAGAAAAAGAGGGAGGAGTGTATGTTTTACCTGGTAAGCTCAGGCTTGTTGCGTCTGATTGTCCCAACCAGACCCATCTTGCATTTTAGCAGCTTTCCCCAAGTCCATATGAGATGACAAAATTATCACACGTTGTTTGTCCTGCAGTTCTTTAGTCAGCTCGAGAACCACTCTCCTCCCTTGGTTGACCTCCACAGGACAGCCCTCTTGTTTCCTGCGTAGACTTGCATTCTAAGTCACCCTTTTGCCTGGGCCTGTCTTTGGCTGATTTGCTGGAGTTGTACTGCTTGAAACTGCAGCGACCCATTGAAAGGAACCACCTGCTCATCTACACAGATATCTCTGACATGGTTGAAAAGAAGAGAAATGATGTTCCCCCTTCTCCCTCAGCTCTGAAATAGCAGCTTGTTACCTCTCTAATGTTGGGGCTACGGACTGCGGGTGCTCTCATTCCGTGACCGATAAACCCCTGCCAAAATGAGCCAAGGAAAGTTTCTAGCTCTATCTTCTCAGTGTCTCTCCCGGTTGGTCATCCGAGATGAGCTGGATTATCTCATTAGTGCTGAAAAGATTCTGAAAGTACTGGAACATCTCTGAATGAGAAGCTGACCAGGACTCCTGTCCATTTTTGGATGTCCATTCAGGGGTTGCTGTCTCATCCCCCTCTTCGTTGAACTTTGAGCTGTTGTTTGAGCTGGGAGAATCGGATTACATGGAGATCTCCCATTCAGAGTTGTAGGTATCTTCTGGGGAGAAAGAGTATAGGGACTAGGCTCGCTGGTCGGCATCCTTACTCCAGTCCTCACAAGACTGCACCTGTTCCAGAGCTGGCAGTGCGTTAAATCTGCCAGTTAAGAAATGAACACACACACCTGACTATATTTATAAGTTTAGTGTAAGGTCACACCTGTATAAACAGAGCTGTTGCCACCACACTGTTTACTTTTTTGCGCTGGTGTGAGTTTATTAAAAGTTTGTGGGGACAAATACCTTTTATCCTTTTACAAAGACACATCAATCACAGTGAAAAAGGCCAGGTGCAAAATAATGGGCTTTAATGGGAGTTAGAAAATATGAATCCAAAGATTTTCAGCAGTGAACTAAATGTTGATGAAAGTATGGAGGATGAACCAGATAAGGGTTTTCAGAGGATGTTCCAGAGACTTTGCCTGAACAAGCTGATCCCAACCAGTCAGGTAGAGTTGCAGAAACCATGTCCAGAAAGAACCCACCAACAACCAGGAAGATGCCAGCTCACCTACAGGATTTTGAAATTGAGGACACAGAAGACAAACTGCAAACATGCATAGATTTTGCTACAGAACAGTATGTGATATACCTAAAACCTACCAGGACGCCATAACATCAACAAAATCCAAGCAATGGAAGGATGCTATGGACAAAGAAATGCGATCATTGAAGGAAAATAAGACCTTTACACTCACAAAATTGCCACCAGGAAAACAACCAATAGGAGGAAGATGGGTTTACGCACTCAAAAGAGACATTGACGGATCTGAAAAATACAAAGCAAGATTTGTGGCGAAAGGTTACAGTCAGAAACAAGGGACTGACTATGATGAAACATTCTCACCCACAGCTGACATGACAAGTGTGAGAGTGGTTATGCAGAAAGCAGCACAAGAAAATCTGATCTTGCATCAGATGGACGTTGAGACAGCTTACTTACATGCACCAATAGATCACGAGATCTATATGGAACAACCGGAGGGTTATGAACAAAAATCTGAAAGAAATGAAAAGTTAGTGTGTAAGCTAAAGAAATCTCTCTATGGCCTTAAGCAATCTGGCAGAAACTGGAATGCTGTGTTACATGCATGTTTGACAGAGAATGATTTTAGACAAAACCCAGCTGATAACTGTGTGTACACAAAAGAAAAGCCAGATGAGAAAGTAATCCTGATAGTATGGGTTGATGATTTAATTATAGCTGCTAACAATGAAAGTGTCCTGGAAAATGTAAAAAGAATGCTCACAGAACGGTTCAAAATGAAAGACATGGGAAGGTTGAAACATTTCCTGGGCATAGATTTTGAACAAACAGAGGGTCTAGTCAAAATGTCACAGGAAAGATATGTGAGAAAAATACTAGATCGTTCGACATGCAGAACTGTAAATCTAGGGAAACTCCATGTGAACCAAAGCTTGATTTTACAGAAAATGCTGAAAAATTGAAAGAGCCAAAGAGGTTCAGGGAGGCAGTAGGAAGCTTAATATACTTGTCCACTTGCACGAGACCAGATTTAAGTTTTGTCGTCAGTAAACTATCTCAGTATTTTGCTGAACCAACAGAACAGCACTGGAACACGGTAAAACATGTGTTCAGGTACCTTAAAGGTACAGTAGAACATCAATTATGCTTCAGAAGGAATGACACAGAGAGGCTAGGTCTGAGTGTGTATAGTGACGCTGACTGGGCATCGGATACGAAAGGCAGACGTAGTACCTCAGGATACTGTGTTAATTTAAGTGAAGGAAGCTCTTTGATTTCATGGAAAACCAGAAAACAACCAACAGTAGCCCTTTCTACTTGCGAAGCAGAATACATGTCTTTAGCATCCGCCATGCAGGAATGTATCTACTTAGAGCAGTTGCTTAAGGGTATGGACTCATACAAATATGTACAAACAAAGGTGTACGAAGATAACCAAAGTGCCATTGCACTAGCCAGAAACCCAATCTGTAGGCAAAGATGCAAGCACATTGATATCAAATACCATTTCATAAGAGAAATTGTAAATGATGGTTATTTTGGAATATTTTGGAATATTGTCCTACAGAGACAATGATAGCTGACATAATGACAAAGCCACCCACCAAGCAGAAATTAAAGAGGTTTACTCAAGACATGTTTGGAACATAAAAATGTAAAAGTGTATGTATACACAAAACTTATGTGAAAGTTTATTTGTTATTTTTTTTGGTAATACAAATGGCTAAGAGCGAGTGGGGGTGTTAAAAGTATTGCGCCCTTATACATTAGATTACGGTAAACAAATTAGCTTTAGTTTCTATTTGGAGGTATACGGTTGTGTACGTGATGACGTTATATTATTACGTGATGTTCTCAGTTGAATCGGAAAAAAAATGTTCAGTGATGCCATGTTCAAGTGATGCTGCTAAAATAAAAAGCTGCTGAAGAAAGAATAAGCACTGAGCAACGTTTTGTTTGTTTTCCCACACGCGAGTGAAAGTGAAAAGCGCACTCGGGTGCTCAACAGTAATTGTACAAAGTTTGTATGTATTGGTAGACAGACACATTGTACACCCCTGTTTCTGATGTAATGTCCCGCAACAAATTCCAATCTCTGTTGACTTCATTACACTTTATAAATAGCTAAACTGTGCCAGAGATGGAAAGGAAGGACAAACTCTGGAAACCCAGACAATGGCTGAATACATTCAGGAAGAGATGCCTGCAGGTGGTACCTGGAGAGCACAACCCTGTGGATGAAATGATGATTCCTTTCAAGAGAAGATTCAGTAACATCAAGCAATATGCTGTATGCGCGGCAAGCCATGGGGGTTCAAACTGTGGGTGAGAACTGGAATCTCTGGCATGCTCTGTGACTTTGATGTGTACCCAGGGAGTGTAGATGGAATATGACAAGCAAAATCTGAACTTGGACTGTCAGGTGATGTTGTGATGAAGCTCACCTCCACTCTTCCAGAGGGTCAAAACTACTTCACCTGTGTCCCATTGGTAGTTAAGCTCCTTGAGAGTGGAATCCATTATGTGGGAATTGCAGGTAGGTACGCCTAACCAACTGCAACCTTGAAGATGAGAAGAGCTTGAAGAAAAAGGTGAGAGGAAGCTTTAATGTCCGAGTGGAGGGGAATCACAACGTTGGCGCTGTCAAATGACAACATCATCCTTTGCTGGACCAGAACCTGTGCAGTTTCAGCGCTGGGACAAAGCCACCAAAACCATCATCGATATTGAGAGGCCTTACATTGTGGGTACCTACAACAAACACATGGGAGGTGTGGATTTGTTGGACTCATTTGCTGCTAAGTACAAGAGCCCCATGAAATCCCACTGCTGGTATATTTCATTCCTCTGGCAGACCATCATCCTTGCTGTAATTAGCACCTGGCTCCAATACAAGCAGCACTGTAAAGCTCTGAAGATGACTAAGAAAGAGATACTGAACAGGAGACAGTTTCAGGCACAACTGAAGAACATACACAACATCCAACATCCTCAGAAGAGACCATCGTTAACAGATGCAAGTCCCCCAGCCAGGATGTCGTCGGACCACCCCCCACTGGATGTACACAAAGACATGATTGCACATTTCCCAGTAAAGACAAAGAGAGGACGCTGCAGACCCTGCAATAATGGATACGCACACACACTGTGTAGCAAGTGTGTTATGTATGGGCGAAGAACCCAAACGCAGACACCATGTAAATTACTCAAAACAGATTTATAGAATAAATAACTTAGAAAGAGAATGTTCTTCGTGGATAGAGCGGGATACCAGGAGAAGACAGAGGCGGGACTGGAACAGAACTGACGGCTGGACTGGACGGATCTGAGACGGACGAGAATAATAGGTAAGTATACACAAAGTACAACCAGCAAATCTAGCGCTAAACATTCTACTAACTGTAGCTAGTGTTACGATCTGGCATCGATGAGCTGGACGCGGTGCTTCTTACACTCTGTTACGATTAATGACGTGGAACAGCTGGTCTGTCTTTGCCGGCGCTCCCGCACACCTGTTTCCACTCCGCGAGCCTGCAGGGGCGGGGGAGCCGGAGGCGGACTCAGCCGGAGAATCCGTAGGTAGCTGAACTGAGTCCCGAGCCGAGTGACAAAGTGCAATGCCATCCTGTGCTTCTCAAATGAAAAGAACTGTCTTACATTGAAAGTGACTAAAAAAGGTAAATATTTTATTTTTATTATATTTTATACAGTCTTATCCCTTCAACAAGCAGTGTTTGCATTTGAAAACAAGCTGGAACTCTTTATTGTGGATGTTGAAACGGATCGTTTACTACACTTTAAAAAATAATTTAAAGATGCCTGCACAGCAAGTGATCCCGCTCAACATTTTGATCTTCAGCAGCTAGCTGGCTTCACATCTAATCTCCTGCAGTCATTCAGAGCACGCTTTGGAGAATTTTGTGAGCACAATTTTTAACTTCATAACTCATCCTCACGAGTGTGCAGTGGACAAAGTCAACCTGAGTTAAATTCCTGGTGTCTCTAGCAGAGATTTTGAGGTACAGTAGAAGTTGCAGACCTAAAGGCCTCAGACAAGTGGGTGGATAAATTCAAATTACTGAATGAAGATTTGGAAAGACTTGCACGATAACAAGCAGAGCTGGCGACCAAACACAAGTGGATAGAAATGAAAAAACTTCAACCTTCAAACTTGAACGCGTTTCTGTCACATATTACACACTGCAGCGTGTGAGTATTGCCGTATTGACAATGTTTGGCTCTACGTATGCATGTGAGCAGTCTTTCTCACATCTAAAAAACATCAAGAGCAACCTATGATCACGTTTAACGGATAAAAGCCTTAACGCCTGCATGATGCTTAACTTCACCACGCATCAACCAGACTACAAAGCCATCAGCAAAACCATGCAGCACCATAAGTTGCTTTAAGTATTTTATTTATTATTGGTGAGCTGCAGTATAACAACGCTATTAAAAATAATACATTCGGAGACTTACAGTGTTTGAAGTAACAGCATTAGAGTATAATGGCGTTACTAACGGCGTTAATTTTTCAGTAACGGAGTAATCTAATTAATTACTTTCCCCATCGTTGTAACGCCGTTATCATTACTGAGAATGTAAAGTGTCGCGTTACTACAATTTGGTTGAATAAAGCGCGAGGTGTCATGCTTTGGCTACACATCAGCTGCAGCTGGAGAGAGCACGGGTGTGTGGGCGGTGCCCTGCTGACGCGGTCTGCTCTGACTTCCACTAAACACAAGACAGCGGCAGCGACAATGGCAACGAGCCGGGGAAATTCAAAGGTGGCGTTCTTGAACTGGAAGTACCGGCACTACTTCTCGTTAATTGAAATGAAAGGCAAGAATATTTCTGTAACATGCTATGTCCAGGAAAAAAGACTTTATCCACGTCTGCCTCAAGTAACATGCTAACACGACACTTGTTGCTGCTGCTAACCCCAAAGGCAGCTAGCGTGAGTTCCAGTGAAGGAGACTGAGCCACTGTTAAAACAAGCAACCCTCGATTTTACGTGTCAGCAACAACCACTGGTTTAGTTGTTAGATGAGAGGAGTATTTTAGAATAGATTAATGTATTATTCATTTTCTTTGAGAATGAACAACATGTTAATCTACAGAGAGTTGGATTGTGTTCTGTTTATTGTGCAATAATTTACAGGTACAGAGATTTGCACTACTTAATGGCCAGGTCTCCCTTTGTTTCTTTTTACACAAGTTTACATTTGTGTGACTTAATTTTACCATTGAATTTTATTTTCAATATTTATTTTTATATTTATATATATATTTTCATTTATATCATATGGCAGACTGCAATCTATTGAGTTGAAATAAATACCAAATGTACTAAAATACTTTATATAGTGTTTTTATTCTTCAATCAGTTAATTTAAACATCTTTGAAATTTAAGCTGTTATAGAACGTAGTACCGTTAAAGAACATAAAAAATAACTTCAGTTACTTTGCTGAGTAACTGAGTTACTTTTACAATGTGGTAACTGAGTTACTGACTCAATTACTTTTTGGGAGAAGTACTCTCAAATAATTGTTGGTTTAGCTTAAAAACTCATGCATTTAGTTGTATTCAGTTCAAAAAATATTGTATGGCTCTCACGGAAATACATTTAAAATATGTGTCTTTCATGGCTCGCTCTGCCAAAAAGTTTCCCAACCCCTGCAACACAGAGATGAAGTGCACACACAGGACATAGGCAACTCTTTGTTTGGCAAAAATTGGATCATGCAACAGGACAATGATCTGAAGTACAAGAGCAAATCTAGTGGATCAAAATAGCTGCAGTAGTTTTGGAATGGCCCTGTAAAAAGCATGGTGTAACAAGTTAAGTCTTGTTGTTAGTCAGAGGGTGTAATTATTTCATAGAGACCCTCAAACAATCCTATTTTGTACCGTGTATATTTGTGGTGGAGTCATGGCAAGGAAATGCAAAATAGTGCCACAACTCCACAGAGACTTGTATTAAACACATGTAGCACTCTCCCGTTGAGGCAGTGGAATGATGTCACAAAAGCACTTAAAGCCGCAGAAGAAAAGGTCAGGCTGATTGAAGGGGACGCAGTGGCTCGATGCTACGCGGCTGCGGTAACAAGAGCCTCGCGGTGAATTGCATTAGCCACTTTGTCAGCTCGGACACACACTCCACCACCCACTGACCTGCACTAGGAGAGGTAATTATCCTCTGAGGTCCTTCTGCTGCTGCGTTACTCCTGATGGATGGATGAAAGGACTGAAATCTGTATCAGACCAAACACTGTACATAAAAACAAACTACAGTGCTCAATAATAGGTTTGTTTGCAGCCACAGATTCTGGGCTTACTGCTAAAGAAAATGTGTGGCTTTCTCTTTTCCACAGCTAAAATGTGGTCCAGATAGGATCGGGGTTTCCACAGGGGCTTAAAAAGTCTAAACAGTCTAAAATTTAAAAATCTAAAATTAAGGCCTTAAAAAGTCTTAAATTTACTGTTACTAAAGGTCTAGTATGAAATGGGTCTTAATTTTCCAAAGTCCATAACACCACTTCTAACGTTAATGCTTATTAAAATGTTCCCGCAGCACTTTCAAAAAAGATTTGTTTAGTTCTGTGGTGTTGCAGTCCACTTATTATTCACTCTTTTAAGACTACAAATGAGACCAACATGCAACAGCCAATCAGCTTTCAGTTATTGGTTCAAGTCTCTTTCAGATTGTACAACAGACCTAAAACAGACTTTATTTTTCAGCTATGGGGAAGTGCAAGTTTACCAATAGTTGGCTTATTTTTTATTTTTTTATTTAGGGCTTGGTTAAGGCCAGCTGTTTACAACGTATTTAAAGTTTACTGCATGTTATGCAAGAAAGCAATCAAACTCGGAATGTTTGGTGTACGGGTGCTGGAGTCTCAGTCTAAAAACAACTGCTGTGAAGGGTCTCCAGCAAACGACAGCCATCAGACAGTTCTGTCAAGTAACTGCGGACTCCACACTGCCAAGGCGAGACCCACACAGTAGCTCTGCAACCCCAGTGAGCAACCTGAGTGTTGCTTTTGGATCAGAGCCAACACTAAAAGTGGAGGTGTTCTAAGCCCTGCACACAGACTAGACACCAGTCCTATAATACGAATGAAGAAATTTGTGAACTGTTTCAGTCAATGTTTCCAGACTCTGACATTGCTAAATCATTCAGGTGTGGGACAGATAAAACTTTGCACACACTTTAGACTAGCTGACAACAGCTGGACCTGCACGTGCGTTTTTGGGAAGGTGGGCAGGCACAGTTACAATTCCTGGGATCACAGTTCATGGAGTATGCTACAGCCGTGGACTTAATGAACCTTGTGTAGTAAAGTAAATGTTTTGTTTTAACATATTTTTCTGTTGCATTTTTTTATTTTTTAATTAGCAGAGTGATTAGGGTTACCTTTTCTGTTGCATTAAGTGGATTATTATCCATTCTTCAAATTGTTTATACCCCATGTTGAAAAGTATGGTGTCTATCTCAATTAGCTATAATTGTGCTAGAGGGCTATATTTAAAAAAATAATTCAGCTGTATTTAATTAAACTTAATTTCTATAACAATGACAATATGAAGAAAGAAAATGGAAATACCTATATGTCAAGAGCCGGATAGTATGAGGACATTTGTGTTTAACGTAATATAGGCCTATATATATGGTTCAGTGGGGCATAGTAAAATGTATGGACATTGAATATAAGCACAATTAATAGAAAAAGGAAGGGTGGCAACATTCACAGTATAATGCATGCTTATTCATTTCTTGGTTATTTTTTCTGAAACACCATAAAAAACAGAACATATCTAAAATTAGTAGTTGTTGTTTTTCTCTCAGAGGAGGCCAAGGTCAAGGCTGGCAGTAAGATGACTCAGCTAATAACTAAGTCAAACACTTTGAGGAGGGCCACCAAGCAGAAAACCTTGAGGAGGATATACTGTATATGGTCAAGTGAGAAGCGCTGAGATTAATGTAGCACACACTCACAAAGATGTCTGCACTTTAGTTGTGCTCCAACAATGCATCTGATCTGTCTTAAGTACCATGTTCTGTCTGAATAAATTTACTTAAACCAGTAATTTTGTAATTATCATTTGTCTGTTTTTGATGTCATGATATAGGCCTACTATGGGCTGCCCTTTTGTTAATCAACCCTGGAACACACTTTTTTTGCCCCAAGTTAACCACCTCTAGAGTCAAATATAAACTTGCTCCTTTCCATTAGCCGCTCTGTAAGGGCAGACACTCCCTACTCCGCCCACTGACCTGGAGTGGGAGATGTAATTATCTACAGCAGTCCTTTTTGCAGCGCTACACTTAATAGATGCTTATTTCCTGAGGAAGGATTGAAATCTGTATTGATTATCAACTTAAAAAGTTTATCACATGGCCCTCTTCTCCCATCTCCAACAATCTATATAAATCCCACTCAACCTCCTCCTTCCAGACATCTTGTACCTCCTCAGAACTGAAGCCCGCTGGTTCTTATCTGCTGCAGTACAAAGCCTTTGGAGCAGAGCCGCACCACAGGGCTCTCTCAACCGTACGCTGGTGAAATGTAATTACGGCCGCGCTCGCTAATCTGGAATTAATTTGCTTTAGATGAAGGTGATTGATAATGGCCCCGTGGAAAAGTCACACAGGTCGCTTGCCAACAGTCCGACTTCACACTGAATAGAGCCGGTGTGAACTTGATCGATCCCTTTCAGAGGACGGAATGGAAAAGGAGAGCTGTTAGTGTGAAGCGGACTGTGTTTACTCTATTTTTAACCATTTATTAAAGGATAAACTCCTTCTAATGTTTAGAGCAATAGTACTGATTTGAAGTTCACTCATACAGTACTGTGTATTTTGTTCTAGCATATGTAAGCATTAAAAATGTACCTTGTGGTAATGGGAAATATAATTAAAACAGTTGGAATGCGACCCATCTCAGTTAGCCTTTTGCAAGAAGTCAGTTTTCTAGGCGTTTCTTAAAAATGCCACCCAGCTTTAAATGTGACGTAGTGTACACACCACACAAGGACTTTACACAACTCGGCAAACGTAAGAAATGAAGCAGAAAAACAAACACATTTGCATGAATGAACACAAATTCACCTGCTATGTACACACCTAATACAAGATTGATTTCCTAAAATGCTGAGCAATAACATTTAGGCTGGAACCATCTCGACCCACACCTCGCACTGAGTCAAAACCTGGATACTAACCCCTGTGGCGGGGAAAAAGAAAGGACCCCTTCATTCCCCTCAGGCTGCCACTGCACCTTTTAGAACCGGGTAAGATGTAGCAAATACAGATCGCACAATGAAAAGTGGGCCGTTTGTTCTGTTTTTTATATTGTGTACATATTGTAATGGGAAGACTTTTTCCTTAATCAAAAAGAAAAATATGTTCTGTAACATCTGTTTGTGTAAGCCCCGAAGAGGCTTACTGCGCTGTAACATCAAGTGACACACAACTTTTTATTTGAGATACAAATGGTGTTACAGTTAAACTATGTTTCCAGTTTATTGCCAGGGCCCTGTACTATGAAGCTAGATGAACCAACCATAGCTCTCCTACCCAGTTAGACAAAACCTATCAATCCCGGTCTGGACCCGTGGATCAGGCTGTGTCTGAATCAACACACTAATCCTTCTATAGTGAAATATATAGTGATTACGCCATTTTGTATTGGTGTCCGAATGTCTAGTTACTGAAATGTAGTGCACTCAAAGTTTCCCACAATGCATCAGTAAAAGTAGTGAACAGCAATGCTCACTAGACGTTCAATATAAACCTTAATGCTTTGCAAATTTTCAGGGGAGAGCTAATTATATACCATCAGTGGAGGAGAGCAGTACTGTTACTGGCTTACTGTGACATGTCTTTAAACACACATGGGGCCAGGACTCCCCTGCAAAAGAGATTTGTAATCTCAGAGGGACTATCCTGGCTAAATAAAGGTTAAATAAAAATTAAATAAACTGTACACAACAGGTTTGAATAAAATGAGTTAGAGACAAGTTTGACTTTCTGTGGAAATGTAATCTGTCGTTTCTTGTTATTAATAAACCATTACGATGTAAAATCACTAACGTTAGCTTTCCTTAAATCTTACTGACGGACCTTTGAGAGCTTCCCTCTTAAGGGAAGAAAGAGCTGCAATAATCCAGTCAGTTTCATTCATTAATAGAACAAGAGTTGCTTATATTAATACTTATATCACTAAAGTGTTTCGATTTTTCTATCAGCAGAGTTTTTTTTTACATGTACACCAGAGTCACGTGACTAACGGCGACAGAAAAACGGTTTTGTGGTGTCCAATTCCCTAATTGAGTGCACTATGTAGTTCTCTCTAGTGCTGCATTATCTAGTGACTGTGCTATTATATATAATAATATACAGTAGGGGGCTTGTTTGGAATGTAATTGCCTCTAGAGCAGGGGTATTAAGGGGCTAACTGCGGCCCACAAGACGTTATTTTGTGGCCCGCAGGACGATATGAAAGTTTAATGTTAGTGCGCCCTGCGAGTTTTATATGAATGGCACGTTACCACGTTGTGTTTGGAAGGTTCCTTTTTGTGCAAGCTGGAACTGAACCAACCTACCATCACAGTGGAGTATATGGCTCCTGGGGGCGGGCCATCGGCTGGGCTTGATGCAGGCAGAGAAACATTTCATAACTTTGGAGGAGCCGTGTAACATCACATAGCCGTCATAAAAATACTGCTTCTTACTGTGTTTGAAATGAGCATGTTTGAGCTGGACAAAGTCAATGTTATCGGTATTGGATTTGGCATCATGCAGATTGTATTTTGTTTTCCCATCATTTGAAATGGGCTAATTTGTTTGAAAGTTGATGGTTTTTGATCGCCACTATCCATGCGGATTTGTTATCATGACGAATCTGCAAATTAACGCCGATGTTTCGTTGACAATATCACCGAGGGGAGCGGACATCCAGTGGGGCCACTCAGCCAGCTCATTCATGTTCTTCAATATTTCATTTAAGTTCAGAATAGCTCAGGTTCAGAAGAACCCACTGACGTTAAAGAACTGTTAGTAATGATGTTTGAGAGGATTTAACAAAGCTTTTTTGATCCGGCCCAGCCTCACCCAGACTCTGTCTCCTGCGGCCCCCAAGTAATTTGAGTTGGAGACCCCTGATCTAAAGCATGTTGTACTGAAGTGACAACACGTACCACAGTGAAAATGTACCTAGTTTATGACCTGGAGCTGACCACTGTTGCTCAAACTAACAAGATGACACAAGTTATTGCAGATGTATTGTCTGTCTAACTGAGCTGATAACTACAGCCTTATTACTACAGTTAAGCAGATCATCCACACAGTGAGACACTTTACATGAGACGGATTACAACCTGCCATAGAGCTGACAGGGCTGTGATCTTTCTCTGTGGAGATGTAATAGGCACTGAGTCAGAACCTGGATAAAAGGTTTTTGGAGCAGAGCCTGCAGACTGTCTCCAGGGCTCAGACTGACTCTTTAAATCATGAGCTCACAGTGTGGGTGCTCCATTCTTCTGCTCTCACTTATGTGTTGAGCTGTTAAATGGACTATTCACCAAAATCAGCTGGGACTCCGGTCCCAGCTTTTATTTCTATGTCAAGAAGAGAGTTTTCTTGAGTATGTCAAGAAAACTCTTTCCAGTAGTCTTCAGAGATTTGTGTTCCCATTTATGAGAAGCTACCATGAATTGACAATTTGGTTATTTTTAACAATTCAATTGAAATACATATTTTTACAGAAAGAATAAGAAGCAGAATGGGTTCATGGTACATACACAGGTTTCAATCTGCAGTCCACAGACTCAGTCATGAGCAAATTATACGTATTATTATTTTACTTCTTGACAAATGTTTTTACTTACAGCATTTAATTTGTTCATTTATTGATACATACATGATTAAAGCCTTCGTTATCTTTTTAAAAATAACATGACCATTTATTTTGGCAAGAATTACATTATAATCAAAGTACTTGATAAAATTAAGAAATAAATAGACCAACTCTGCTGCAATTATTTAAGCCAACATATTACCTATAGTGGCTTCAAAATGAATTCAAACAAATTACATTTAATACAATAGCTAACTTTATTTTACCTCTTTTTTATCTATGAAAGTATGGGGCTAATATTGTACAAAAACTATTTGCACATGTGTGCAGAGAGTTGTGTGCGCGTGTTCAGATTTGCAAGTATGCAAACGTGTAGGGGTTTGTGAATACACAACAGATTCATGAGTGCAAATGTGAAAGACGATGTGTGAAGGTAATTTGTAACTGTACAACAATTTACAAACGTGTCTACAGATCTGCCAACACGCACCTCTCGCACGCATTTGCAAATTGTTTTGCTAAAAAACTGTCATGTAAAATCTAATAGCATATTGCAAAGGAAGCCACCTGAGAAAAACCTTATGATGTCACCTGAGCTTTATATTTGAAGGATAAATCAAATCACATGCTCAGTATTTTGCGATGGCAAATTTATTCAGTAATGGAAGTAAAAGGTTGGTGTGTTGTTGTGGGGGGAGAAGGAGACTTTGGGCAATGCTGCTTTAAGTTACTGTTGTCATTTTTTAAACTTTGCTTTCTTTGACTGAGCTGGCAGAAATGAAGGCTCAATAGCATGGCTTTGTGTTAAACTTCTTGGAACCTCAAGCCAGGCACTTGGCTTTGGCAAGATTAGGCATTTGTTATAACATTCAAACATTCTTATGTGATACAGACACATTTAATGTTTTTTGTGTTATTTCAGTTGAATTTAGCTTCGTTTTTTACAAATATTCAATATAAAAATGAGTCACAAAGTTGACAAAGTATCAGATGGACTTGCACTTCATAAACAAAACGGAACTAAAGCCAGGACTGAGGAGCAACAGGTCAGTCAGGGACCATCACACTTGGACAAATATTAGTTGCATTTCCATTTCTTTTTTACATGAATGTTTACAAGAACGTCCTCCTCTTTAATTGCATTTTGCCTTCTCAACTATGATTTCACCTTCAGATATTTAATCAGCCATATCTCAAATATTCCATAAAATCACTTGAATGTAATGTAAGAGGCAGTGTGACCCACCACTGGAGCCAACTGGACCTCCATGTTCACAGTGGTCAGATTAATGAGGTCTAACATGATGACCTTGTAATTGAATGGCATTGTCACAGAACCATGTGCTCTTGTCTGCAGCACAGATAGTAGGGATAATAAGATAATAGAGGACGGTAGAGCGTCACACTTCACATTTAATGGACTCTAATGACTCTACTCAGACACTTCATTCTGCTGCGCTCTGTGAATAAAGCAAACTGTTTTGGTAAGAGCTGAGGCTGGAGCAGACAAAGACCAGTAATGGCCAATGACTGCACTGACTTAATGACAGTTGGATGAGTCTGAAAAGGGACGGTACTAAAGCAGGTGATGGGGATGATAATGAAAGGCAAAAGCCAGAAGAGGAAAGAAATTAATATAAAAACTTTTTTTTCAGTTGAGGTTAAACCCCAAATTATATATTGTAAATTTAAAAAAATAAATAAATAAATAAACCTTTATGAGCCCATGTTTTGTTTATTATAGGAGATTTTACAAGTTGGTTAGGAATGGAAAGATGTGCTCAAAAAAGGAGCGCTCCCATTAGTCTACACCAGCTTGATGTTCCAGGAAGTGTAATAGCTAAATAAAGTGTATTTTCAGATCTAAAAATGGCTTTTAACACAAATAGTTCCAAAAAGAAAAATATCAACAGAGAAAAGGAAGGCAAAGAAAAACAGATAAATAATAATACTGTAATAGTATCTAGTTTTGTATAGTGCATTTCAAGTCATACTGTCAATTCAATCACGTAATGTTTAACGCAGAGATAATTGCCATCTTGACGCTAAATACTAATTTAGCTAAACATTAAATTAGTATTTTGTGGAGGAAAAATTGTTCCGGTTGAATTTTTTTAATAAAAGAGAAGCAAGAGAAGTCCCTAGGCTGCTTTTGGGGAAGAGTGGAATCTGAGACAAACACGGCAAACTACTTCACGGTCCACTTAAACAGAGGATATTTCTACAGTATACAGTATATGCTGCTGGGAAACAGACAGAGGCCATCTGGAGGTGCTTGTACTGGGGTACTACCCAGTAAGCCTCTGAATCCTTTTTATTGTAACCAACACTAACAGTAGTTTTTGAAGCCTAGAGTGTTGTTCTCCTTCGTTTGTTTCATCATCTCCTTGATCAGAGAGATTTGTGTGTGTCCTATGTCTTGAGTTATATCCTATGTTAATCAACTGGCTATATGAAAAAAAAAAAACACACAACTGCGTCAACCCAAAACCGATGTGACTGAGAACACTGTATTTACCTCAATAGTTTTATTGAGATCTTACATTTTTAACATAAAATTGTACATTTAAATGGCCACCTGATAGTAATAACTACCATTTTATAGTATATTACAATTATACATATAGTCTTTTATAGTCACTTTATCTAAAGTATGTGTAGAGTGGATGAACTAGAGTCAGAAACGCTCTACAATCAATGACTATCTTTCACAGCTCCTTGTCAGTCCCTTTACATCTGCGGTCTTTGTTGCTGGTGAAGACTAATAATCCAACACTCAGGTGTATTTGTCCATAATATTTCATCATTTTCTCTAACGCAGATACAGAGCTAGACCTGCTGCTAAACTGTATGTGACCCTTTGCAAAATCATTGGTTGCATTTATAGCCTTTTTGGTTTTTTTAGACTTAATAGTTTCAATGGGCTCCAACGGACGCCACTACAGACCCGTTAAATGAATGGGTCAATGAATCCTAGATTTGCTCATTTATGAGAATGCTTTTATTGCATTAGTTCTTTCAAGTGGCTTAAACTACCTTTCTCAGAATGTTTTGCACAAGATATTCCCATGTATTTGACCAAACGCAGGCAGTTTTCTCTTTTTCTATAGAAACAGATGTATGTTAGGATTTCTTTAGAAAAACATTGTATAATATCAACATCTTACTCAGAGCAATGATGTTTACCTGCCCTGCTTTCATGAACCAAACCTGAGGCACTCTTTAACGCAAGTCTACCCTGAAGCTTTGGCGAGTTTACTTTAGCAACATCTGACGTTTTCTCATTAAACATTAGTCTGTCATTACTTACATCATGTTTGGGGATTTCTTTTGTAATTCAATAAGAACATAAAATGGAATGACATCAGCGAGCTCTGATGCCTCTGAGCAGTTCATTTACTTTGTATTTGTCATGTTGGTAACAGAGACGTGTCCCGGCTCTGAAAGGCTCCCTATCGCTCACTGTCTGCCTCAGCGCTGTAGTGCGGAGCAGAACAAAGCCTGTGGAGTCATACATCTGCAGCAGATAACGCTGATGCAGAGGTATTTGTCTGGAGGCTTTGTGGAACTTTGTTCATGACTTCTGAAACGTGAACACAAAGAAAAGCTCTTTGGAAATAATGGTATGTCTCACACTGAGCTGCACTGCTTTGCATGTCTCTCTTTGAAAGACCGTAATGAATGTCTTTTTTTGTCTTCTTTTTATGAGCAGTAATAGGACGAATATGTCTAATTGTTCATCCATAAAACATTTGCTTTTATTCAACATAAAAGCCCAAACTCCATTTTTGGCAAATCCAATCTAGTGCACCTTTTTAAACGTCAAAGAAAACTTTAAAATTTTAATTTCAAGATACATTTGTTCTAATGAGGTTAAAATATTTCTTGTAGCTTCATATTTCAGCGGATTGGTTTTAAACCTTCCCTCAGTGCTCACAGTATGACTGTGTGGAGAGAATAGATGGAATATTAAAGTCCTGGAATTAAACCTTTGAAACAAATCAACTGCCTCATGACTCGGCTTGACTCTATATGGACTTGACTCGGACTTGGTCTCAGGTTTGGTCTTGGGCCCCTTGGAGTCGTGCTCATCCTGCTTGATCATCTCACCCTGAATGCAGCCACAACACCATTGCTGCTTATTCTTTGTGACAGTGCAACAGGTTGAGAAGGTAAAGAGACTTGTAAGATCTCACTAAAAACAAAAAGACAAAGGGTGCTTGATTCTGTGTGCATTTGTTCTGTTAAGTAATAGTTCTCACTTACAGCAGACATCCCCAGACATTGTGCAAGTTTAAGCTAGAGATAAAGCAGTTTTACAGAAACTTAGTGGTCAGTTACTTCATTCTTTACTACTTTGTATGTCATTTTATCTGTTTGTTTTCTGTATAACATTACAAAAGGTCTGTCTTTATCTAATCAAACAATCACAAATGAATAAACTGACCAACATGATTTAATTCTATAAGAACAAAAATAATTTATATTAATGCTCTCAAACAAAACAGACTGTGCTAAATAAATGGCTATGTTTAGGGCAAATTAAACACGACCAAAGCAGCCTCTGATGGGGTTAACACCCACAGTCTCCACTTGGTATTGACACCGTATGGTGACTTTAAGAGGGGTCCACAGAGTTTGGACTGTTCTCATTCTTTTGTGTGTAATGAGTGCATGCTGTGGGCAGGACCTCGCATGAGCAGGGAGCGTCCCGGGACCACTGGGGCGAGGGTTCGCAGGATGCAGGCTCTGTCCAGATGGGGCCCTGTCTGGTTCTTCCTGTTCTCCTGCTCCACACAATGGAACCGGAGACCCTCTTCAAATCCAACAAATGAAGATGAAGGCTTGTACATCAAACAGCGCTGATTGGCGCCTGCTCCCAGACTGATCCACGCTGACATTTAGACTTTGTCTGATGGCCAGAGATGGAAAGGTTAGATTTTAGATGTCTGAGGCTGAAATGCACAGCAGGACGCAGCAGAATGGAAATGGCTCAATATCAATTGAAAGAAAAGAAGAAAGCAGACACAAATAGAATTCATAAAGAGCTGTGAAGAAGGGCTATAGCTATAAGTGACAGCTGGTTAGGATGAACAACTAGGCATTGTCTAAAAGAATAAAATATTAAAAACCTAGTAAGATATAACATATTAGCCACTGGAAATACTGAAAAGTTGGTTGGAAGGATAGTTGCTAAGAGGTAGAATACATGTTGGTAGGTAAGTTGGAACTGACAACTGTTGCTTCTTCTTTCCCAAAACTCATTACCAAGCTATATTCATCAAGTTTTACATAAATGGTTCTAAAAATGACTTAACAACCAACTTGACTATTTACCCATGTATGCACTATAGCTTTGTGTATCAGCTTTGTACACTTGTTTTACATAAGGCCCATTTTAGCTCCTTTCCGCAATTCTAAAGTCTCTATAACAAAAAATCAATAAAATAAATATTCCACCTCAATCAGCCTTTTGCCACTTTGATACTTCACAAATGGCAAAGTAAAAAGGTATCCACACTTTTTTATGCTATGAGTAGCCTGGCCAGCCATCCTAATTCTATTACTGTTCTTAGTCTGGTCTCTCTCAGTTCGAGTTTGATTTACTCACATACAACCTATTCAGGGAGCAGTACCAACCGTCGCAGGGGCCACCGAGATTTAAAAAACATATAACCTATTAGAAAAACAGAGGAGCCCTCCAGTGGATGGGTTAAATGCAGAGAATGAATTTTTCCATGGAGATAATAAAAGGGTAACGTGAATAAATGATTATGATTGGGAGAGATTCCAAAAACGCGCATCACGTTGCTTGGGGAGAGCAACGTGAAACTGAAAACCACAGTGAGAACCATCTCATAAAAATATTTTGTTCTCAAAGTAGCACCTAGTCTAGGTAGTGCATCATATTACGGTCCATAACAGTTCTACAGTTTGAGAACCACTGGGAATAGACCTTGTGGTGAACAAGGCAGCCTCAGCACCACTGCATGTAAATGGCATTAAACATTGTTAATGATCAGAAACATGCTTTAAATGTAGCATAGTAACATTATCCCAAACTTAATAACTCATTTAATGCTGAATTTAAACGCCGGCTCCTGAAGCATATCTCTTCAATCACCAATAAGTTCAAGCGTAAACTGTGGGAGGGTAAAGTAGATTGCCAGCAGCAAGCATTTCTCCTCATCGAACGGCAGTGTAGCTCCCAGTCTGCACCAGATAACATCAACAAACCAAAATTGATCAAATTGAGTTTTCCTCCTTCATAACGCAGGTGAAGCGCCTCAGTCTGTGGATCATTTCAGCAGTATTTGTCGTACAGAAAGCAATTACAGATATGAAAATCCTTTGAACAGAACATTTAACCATTGTTCTTTACAGTTCCATCAAAAAGAGTGTATTTTAACAACTGCACAATGAAGTGGATAGAAAATAGTCTGCAAATGTATTTCTTCTAACAATCAATTCAAATCAAATCAATTGTAAGCCCCAAACAAAATGTGCTGTCTTACTTTACTTACCAAGCTGAAAAAAAAAAAAAAAAAAACACCTTTGTGAACTATGTCAAAAGGTCAACAATAAGAAATTAGGAAGTTCCTTATTGAGGAAACAACAGGGGAGGCTACAATGATGCACAACAGCTTTTTAAAACCACACATCCCTCAAATGGACTACAACAAGTGCACCTTATCCTCCGCCAAGCACTAAGTTTAACAACGCTCACAAACAGGAACGTTTACAGAAATAATCAGAGGGACTCTAAAACGTACTGGTCTGTTTTGAATAAAGAACTGTGTACGATTCTAAAGATCATCAGAAACAAGAGCCCACTGTGAACACCACACAACGGGGAGAGTGCATGTATTCAGAACATATTCATAAAAGACTCACCCATAGCAACTTCTGTTTTATGTTAATAATGTCAAGCAGCTTGGTAAAGTCATATCCTCAAGACGTGGCTTACAGGTTTAAACGTGTCTTTATTAAATGACTTTTATGTTCCGTCCAAACAACAGCAGGTCGCATGTAAAAAACATTTGGCTTCCACAGTCTGCAATTAATATACTGTATATTGGTATACTAACATAACTTTCAAACCCCAGACTCTACACGTGTCTGACTAAAAGTCTTTACTTGAATATGACACAGTGCTGTTCTTTTCAAAGATGAGTTCCTGTTACTCTCCATGTTAACCTTTCTCCATCTTGTAGATGGGATTGGTGGTTAAGCACCGTCTCGGTCTGCTTCACACAAACACACTCACAGCTCCACAGAGAAACCCGGGGTTAACTGAACAAGTTTCATGATATCCTTTATTCAGACAGTGATTGTTGAGTTTTGTCTGAAGGAGAGACGCTGAGGTCGGTTAAAGTTACTTTAGAGTACAGAGCTTTAGTGTTATTCCGGGTAACAAGCATTATGAAAATATTAAGTTACTAAAAAACAAAAATATATGTATGTCTGATGTAACAGGGCCACTTTTGACTGGTGCAAACAAAGCCATTTAAAAAGTAAATATCACCTCCACAATATACCCCAACGAAATGGAAATACGCTTAATTGGGGAGGCAGAGCTCACCTCTTGGCATGTTCCTCCTGTGTCCTTCCCTTCCCACTGCGTTCACCAATCAGCAGCAACGAGCTCCACCGGGAACTGCTCAGAGCACTGCATAACAGATCCCTCCTTTGAAAGCCCACACTAATTCCCATTCCCTGAGCCCAGTGAGCTAAGCAGGGTTCCCAGAGCCGAGTGGGGTTAGCCTGAGCCGACTGGCCAGGCATGAGAGTCAATCGATGCAAATGACGGTGAAACCCCTGACAGAAACAGGAGGGAAGCATACATTCACTGCAGTATATTAGCTACAGTACTCTCTCAGGATCAACCAGTTCAGCTCAGACTATGGACTCCACTAACACAAGCTGACCATATTTTCTTAATTTCAATATATATATATATATATATATATAAATAAAATAAAAGAAGACCACAATCGGTCTTTTTTTACACATAATAAGGCCAATTATGGTAAGATGGCATTGGGAAAACTTTACAATCTGAGTGATTCATCCAACATTCCTTGTGTTTCTTTACCATTTACTCATTTGGGTCCAGATTGCTTCCAGTCTGCTTTGTGAACAGCTGACACCATGTCCAGTCACAAATTACATTTTTAGGGTATTTGTAAATACCCTAAAGTCTGCTGGCCGATATGTGTGTGATTACCGTATTTTTCGGACCATAAGACGAACCCGACCATAAGACGCACCTGGTTTTTAGAGGAGAAAAATAGGAAAAAAAATATTCTGAACCAAATAGTGTAATAAAATATTTAATAAAGTATAACAGAATAATATTTGAATTATATGACTGGAGTGAAGGGCATGCGCACTGCTGTGTACTGTAACACCGCCTACTACATGCTATCCTCCAATAGCATACGGCGGTGACACAGTACAGCAGCAGAGTATGTGAGCGGAGCTGAGCGGGAAGAATTTGCGCTCCACGCTCAAAATATTTCATAATTACTCCGCTCAAGCTCCGCTCTGGGTGTACAATTTTCCGCTCCTCGCTCCCTCCCCCACTCCGTCCTTATACGTCTCGCTCCGTTTTCGCTCCAGGGTATTTTTTTATTTATTTATTTTTTAATAACACCAGTGTCTGATCAGAAGATGCATGTAGTGTAAAACGAATACGCAGTACTAAGAGTCGTGATTGGTAATTGAGCGATAGTGGAGCGTTTCGGAGCGGGAGAAAATCACAACGCTCCAACATTTTAAAAATCCGCTCCTCGCACCTGGCAAAATCACACAACACCGCTCCTAGCTCCGCTCCCACTCAGCACCGCTCACATACTCTGTACAGCAGCATCGCGCCTTCCTGCACACATCGGCTTCCGTGGGAAGGTGAGGAGGACCCGCTGCCGCTCTGCCACTACGGTAAGGCAAGGCGACACGGGGGGGGGGGCGCTGCCACTCCCTGGGGGAGGGATGATGCAGTTTCCAGGGACACGGAAGGTCCTGGGGGACCCGCTGCCGCTCTGCAACTCGGACCATAAGACGAGTTGCAGAGCGGCAGCGGTCCTCTCACCCGCTGCCGCTCTGCAACTCGTCTTATGGTCTTCTATTCGGACCATAAGACGCAGGCACTTTTCCTCCCACTATTTGGTGAAGAAAAAGTGCGTCTTATGGTCCGAAAAATACGGTAAGTAAGTCCAGTTATTTCATTAAAAACCATGTCTTCAAAGCCAATTAATGGATAATAATAATAATAATAATAATAATAATAATAATAATAATAATAATAATAATGGATTAGATTTATATTGCGCATTTCTCCCAAGGGACCATGGGACTCACACTTACAGGCCATTCATTATTTATTCACTCCACAGTCACACACTATGTCTATAGCCACAGCTGCCCTGGGGCAGTCTGACAGATGTGGCAGCCATTTTGCACTTCTCTGACCACCATCAAACATTCTCACACATTCATAAACCAGTGCGACGGACACTGTAGGCAAGGTGGGTTAAGTGTCTTGCCCAAGGACACAACGACAGTATGAACTAGGGAGAGTGGGAATTGAACTTCCAACCTTCAGGTTATGGGACGACCGCTCTACCAGTACCCTATTCCGGAGTTTCAGACAGTTTACCAATAATGGCCAATAAATCCACTATTACGCTGGCATAAGCTAGCTCCCAGAAATAAAATAAAATTTAAAAAGCATATTTTCCACACAGACGTAAAACTATTTTATGCATGAAACAACTCTTATTTCATCATAATTGATGTACCTGAAAAAAAAAATGCTTAGAACACAGAAGGATTAAATGCCATGTATCTTATTTCTTTCTTCTGCAAATAAATGTCAACTTTAGTCTCAATTTTGTCATTTCAGTTTAGACTTGCTATAATCAGACTAATTTATAAGCTAAATTGTTTCACTTCTGAGCCCTCAAAGCCAACAACAAATGGAGTGTGCATCTGACTGCACATACTGTACATCATGGTGAGCTTTGTATACCCTAATAATGAAAACTAAACAGCACATGAAGTCAGGGCCCAACTGTTGAGCCATCTTCCCGTGGATCAGCGGATGTGGTGGAAGTCTACTCTCTTACTCTGACAATGGAGAAAGGGTCCCTGCCTTGTCACTGTCACCTCCTTTGAAATGAACCGTGTCCGGGCCGCCTTTAAAAGAATGAAGGCATTGCTCATTTTGCTTAGCAGATTACCAAAGGGGGGCGTCGGAAGAGTGATGATGCAGTAGGAGGATCACTAAGATGTAAAGTGCTTCATCTTGTGCCTCAGTGAACAGTGAAGAGATGGGTGGCAAACAGGTGTAGGGCTCTCCATCACAGACTCAGGGCTCTGCATGTGTGGGCAGGCACATAACATACATAAGAGTGTATCAGGAGGATGGAAATATGGCAGTCATATGAAATCCTTTTAACAAGCAAAGCATCAATTTGAAAATGCACTATATGTAGAATAGATATACTTTATTTTGAGGTTTGGTTTTAAAAGGTGCATTGGTAGTGTGGAGTTGAACACGATGTAACACATCAAACTACCTTTAATGTGTAAAATCACCTCAAAGTTACTCCCCTTTCTACCATTTGTCTCCGCTGGGACATTTTTTAATCACTTCATAGTAGTTTTTTTATTTATTTATTTATTATTATTATATATATATTATTTCTCATATTTTTAAATTCATTATCTTTGCAGATGATATGATTTTTTTTCTCTCGCAATAAAAGTAAATGAGTTTTGGGAAATGACTGAAAGGGAATCAAAACTACTGAAGGCATAGTTTGATGCCAACAAATCGTCTCTTAACATAGCAAAAACTGAATATATGGTTATGGGCGATATAAAGTCTGTGGCGTTGAAATGAAAAGAGTTTTTGATACAAAGTTCTTTGGAGTAGTAATTGACTTAAAGTTAATAATTGTAAAATACAAAAGACACTTGGTATTTTGTATAATAAAAAAAGATTTATAATATACTGTACGCTTCTATATCTGACCTACTGTGTGGAAGTGTGGGGATCCACTTTTAAGACCATAGTCAATTAAGTAGTTTTACTGCAAAAATGTGCCATATGCTTGATACACAAGGCAGGTTATAATGACCACACAAACCCAAAGCCCGATCACTTTGTACCACTAGATGGGGTCATGAGCTGCTGCAGTTCTTATCCTGAGCTGGGACTGATGTAGAGTTTCAGAATGCAAATGTAACACGTAATGTGAAATATGCATCTGCCTATTGGGATTACAATTGTCTAGCATGCAGTTTATTTATAGAGCACTTTTAGTAGGGGAGTTTGATTGAATATGACAAGCACATCTCACTTCAGACCACATTCAGTGAAATGAAATCATAGATTGATAGAGCAGGCTCACTGGTATGTGCATCACATGGCTGCTGGAAGTTGCCATGTTTACTGTTGATGATGTTGATGACACCATCACCGCAGAAGCAGTACTTTTCTTTGCATCTCACGCAATGATAATTTTTGTTGAGGTAGATCTACAATGTAATTTATTACCTGTCGTCCTCTCACAGACTCTGGTCTCATTTAATTTAACTTTGTTGTTTATGTTGTCTAAATGTTTATGTTTTCTCATTATTCAAGTTTCTTGCGTTGTACGCAGTATTTATTTTTACCGTGCGCACGGAGCTACTGTATTTGTTTTCTGTGGCCTTCTCAATAGAGCTATGAACTGTGTCTAACCTTGTGATCTCTAAGATTTAACCTTTCCTGAACAGGTGTTAATATCTATAATGAAGGCATAGAGCTTTAGTTTTTGTGAATTACAACCTCATTTTACCTCAGTCTCTTAACCAAGCCTCTCCCATGGAACCTCTAAAATGGTCCTCGTGTAAGGGCGCCACCATACGGTGATTTTACAGCGAAATACAGCGATATACCTCCGTCCACCAGAGGGCAGCCTCCAAAAGCGGAAATATAAGGAGAAACCCAATGGTGACTTTACAAGAGTAAAAATCATGTTTACAGCCTGGTACAAAAGATGGCTCCGGTCTCTAGAGCTAAGTTTTTACTACATGACAACTCTGGGGGGGGGGATTTTTGATTAATATGTTTGTTTATGCTATCTAAAAACTATTGTTTTACTATGGAAAAAGCCCGGATGTAACAGCCATTTTATTGCCTATTCGTAATGACAATATTGGTGAATAGGGGACCAATGGGCGGATATCATCCATATTTATACAATCTTTGCTCTTAACTCAAACACTTTTAGTACTAATCAAGATATTTTCTCTTGGTCCACAGTTGGACGGTGTTCTAATCTTTAGATTAATCTCACTGCGGTAAGTTTCCTATAAAGTTAAACAGAAAGCAGGTCTTAACTAAACATTTACTCCCAGACTAAAATTGAGGTCAGTAAAATAATTTTTCAGCTGTTTTACCTGAATTGAAAGCCAATGGTCCCTTACTGCAGTCAGGCTGGTCTCTCCCTCTCCACTCTGTCCTGATCCCGTCACCGCTCACAGAGTGGAGGTTCTGGCCCATTCTGCTTTTAACAACGCAGCTTTGGGACTTACAGGAAATGCTCTTTGTGCATTTCCCTGTGCACGTCAGGCCCTCTCTCCAACAGAAAGAAGAAAAGCTGGTATTGGGATCCGGGTCATGGCACCAATGAGAGAGACGATGGAGACAGTGTACAATTTAGAATGAATGGTCAGCTTTTAATTCTTGCAAGAATGAAGCAAATCACACATGTAGACAATGGTACAGGATGAGGTTTGCTTGCAAAGGGAAACAATACATGCGATTTTAGATCATGCAGTACATACAGTGGTAGGAAGCGTATCGTCCACGCATTCCCATGAAAAGTGCCAGGTGTTGGATGTAGTCCGTGCTAAGTTAGGTCTATGTTTGGGTTACGTGAAGGACATGACATGAGCAGGACTGACATGACTTGAACAGGACTAGGAGCAAACGGAAATTAAAAAACATAGAAAATATATAATATCCCTAACATGTACACTGGCGGTTTCACATTGAATGATAACTGTACTGTTCCTTGTAGAGGAGCCAATGAATAAGTAACCTGACTCTGCCAGACCGAACTGCTCCACAGAACATAGTCTGCTCCATGCTAAAATTACAACTCATGTAATTTAACATCCTGTCTTTTCAGACTCTTTGTGTTAATTTTTTAAATTTATCTTTATCTGACTGGAATAAGACAAAACATTGTTACAAAAAAACAACCTTTGCTGTGATAAAAAGTCTAATAGCTAAAAGCTCATTTGAAGCCCTGGCTAGGCTTAATTCTATATAAAAAAAAAACAGCAAAATAAATTTCACAAAAACAAACAGAACAGTAAAAACAAAGAATTGTCCAAAAATCAATTAGCACAAATTAAAGTGTAATTATACGGTATAGACACAGACACTTTTTTACATGATTACACTTTGTTGCTCTATGAGCCAAGATTTTGTCTGTTTTTTGAAGGTGGACAGTTTAGTTACAGTTTTTATCTCAGCAGGGAGAGAGTTCCACTGGCTAGCTCCTTTCACAGAAAAAAATGTTTGAGCAAAAGATGTTTTACAAAATGGAACTTTACAGTCTTCACATGTAGCTGCTCTCAGAGATCTAAAGCTTTGCAGTTTGTTCACTAAATTACAAAGTGGCTTGGGAACAAGTTTTGGAAACGTTGATCAAAGCAGACGGAGGCACATTTTCACGTGGCAGCATTCACACCCTTGACCGAAAGATCTAAATCTAACATTGATTGAATATGAACATATGCATTAACTTCAGAAATGATAGTGTCACATAACAATCTTAGAAAACCTCAGTTCGTCCAGGTGAATATGTTGTATGCCGCAGTTCTTTTCTTATTTCAGTAATTACAAAAAAGCATATTTCTATAAAAGCAGTCTCAAGATTTTTGAACGAATGATAGACACATCTCAGTGAAGTATGCAGTGCAGTGTGAGTTCCTTCATTCATTGTCTCTGGTGCAGTGGTTCATGAGAGAGCTGTCTCCTGACGTCTTCCTAAAGAGCCCCACACAATAATCTGCTGCCCTCTTTAATTACGAACCCGTCAGCTCTGCCGCAGCCCGTAGCACTTCTTATGCCAATCATTATTTCTGCCTCAGTCCACTGACATTTTAAAGTGCCAGCCGTAATTGCCAAGACATCTCTTGAAATGAAATGAATAAATAGAGCCCCTGTATGAGCCAACCTGTGGAACTATATCACCTCTGGCTGTGTTTTTGTCCACACAATAATTCGCTGTCCTCGAGCAAATTGAAATGAGTGAAAGAATGACTTATCTATGTAAGAGCACACACCCAGGAGAAGGGATTTTGTATTAAAGGGCTGGTTGTGATTGAAAATAATGCAATAGCCCCAGGACACAACTCACTGGACAGATGGGGTTCCTCACCAGAAACGACAAACTGAGGCCAAAGACAAAAACTGATGGACAATCTGTGCCATTTTTCTTACAATGTGTTGAATAATGTTGAGTGAGTTCACCATGTGTTTTGAGATAAAGACAAACCCAGTGTCTGAAAGCCAATGTTTAAATTTACTTTTTATAAAGACAAATGCATGAAGGGTTGAAATAAACATTAAGATGTAGTAGGCAATATTTGAATATTTAAAACATGTTAATTTAAAAGGATTTATGCAGTGCCATTTTTGACGTCAGGGAAGTGTCCAGATTGGTTTTGTCACCAGTGTTCCCCTTTAACTGATTTTTTTTAACTCAAATAAAGTAACAGCTATTCCAAAGTTGTCCATTAGCTTGTGACTTTTTGGGACTTGTGGCCTGGGAATCAAACCCATGATTGGTGCTCACCACTGCACTTACAAGGACCACTGGCATTGTACATAAGTAATAATTGAAATTGTCTTTTAAAATTAAGAAGTGAACTAATTATTTAACCCATGTCCTAAAATCTAACATTATTTTTAATATAGTCTGTCTCCATTATGCCTCATAAGATTTAGTGTTAATCTGATGGAGTTTTGTGTGCTCTTAGTCCCCATCACATCTGCTGCCCTTCACACCATTTAAAAATGTACTCTATTATTTTGGTTTGACAATTGATTACAACAGCCTTCTGTGTCAAACCAGCACATTGCAGTTTAAATGAAATAAATGTATTTACAGACACTGTACGTATATACACAGTACATTTCAATACAATGTGCCAGAAACATTATTTTTGAAATCAAGAGGAATACTGTAAGCGTAACATACTGCCCAAAACTCCCAAAGGCTATGTTTGCAGATAAAGCATCAGATGCAGATGTTTAACTGTGTTTCCTCCAGGTGTCTGTATGGATTAGGTCGGAGGATGTTATCAGGATCGCTTGCTGCAGCCGCAGGACACTGCAGGACAATGGCCACTCTAGACATTGTCTTGCAGCGCAGTGTGGAGACGACGGGGGAGGTTAGCACACTCACTCCAAGGTCATGACCTCGTCAATTTAGAGGCAGAGCTGTTCGTTTGAGCAAAACTGACATTTTCTGCCACTGATCTCTGCAAGTATCAAAGTGTAAATGATACATGCTTATTCTCTCAAAATTGTAAATACTAATCATACTTTTTGGTTTAGTTGAGGGCAACATTTGATAATAAACTTGATCTGGAAACAGTGGTCCTCAATTACCAAAGTTTTGTACTTACTTGCCAATTTGTCTGTAAAAATGGTTATTCCAAAGCACATGCAGGATTTCTAAAAGTGTGCCGATCCCAGCATACGCACAGCTGGCGTCACCCATGGAGTTTACACACAGAGGCACAAAATTCAACAAAATTATACATTTTTCTGAACTGGAAATGACAAATTAAAGATCAGAGAAGACAGATAATGTTGTTTGTCATAAGAAAATGTTTTTAGTTGAGAATGAAACCCCATCTCACAAGAATATGAGTGTGTAATTTCTTTGCTAGAATATAATATATTATAAAAATATAATAAATAGTTATATCACAACAAAAGTTATGTTAAAAGCTAACATGGTACTCAGAGGCAGCTAAGCCCCTCCTGTTATGTTGTCTTTAAATGTATTGTTAAACAATTACTAGATATATTAACATTAAAATGTGATTTTTTATTTTACTTTGAAATTAATTTTGCCTTAAATTTAATAGTAGTAGACAGTAGCTCGACAGGACACGGGGTGAGAGAGAGGAAAGACTTTGGGCAAACGACCTAGGCAGGACTCAGCAGCTCAAGCACAATGATACACACAGTGACCCCAGCACCAATCATCTTCCTCATTTAGTGATTGACAGGTGTAAAGGCCCACCCCTTTAATTACTGGCTATTGGGACTAAATGTATTCAGCCCAGAGACTTAATTTTGGTTGAAAACCTGAGACTTACAAAGTAACAGTGAATTTACTACTGTATGTCTGAGAGAGAGTTGAAAAGTAACAGGAAGGAGATATTTAAATACATTAGCTTTAGCAATTTTTGTTACATTTAGGATAATTTTATGCATTTAGCATTAGCCTATTTGTTGCATTTACAAAATCTTCTGTTTCCAGTTGAGAGACAAAAACACTGCAGTATTTAGTAGAAGCTATAAAGATATCATGTAGATAATTCTGAAAGTTAGAGTTTTTGTTAAAGAGAAAACGTTTGACAATAAAGTCTGATAAAGCATTGTGTTGTTATAATTTCATGTCCCAAATATGATTGTATCCATTAGCCCACCCACCAAATAGAACCAATAGACAAATCTCAGAAATAAGGTGGGGTCGGAGCCGGGGAGACATACATTTCTTTATATACTGATAATGGGTATGACAATGGGTAGTCTCAGAGACAGAACTGACTAATATCCTTCTCATTCCGTTGTTCCATGTTGGGTTTTGTCTATCTTGGCATTCAGATTACCCTCTGTTTAAGCAGATGTTTATGGCTAATTTTGCACCCCTCCAAGACAACATAAAAAGACCCCACTCCCTTTATCATTACTGGGCAGTGTCGTTGGGTATCACTCCATTGCTATACCCTTTACAAACAGTTCCTTTGTTACTTTCAAACAAGGTGCTTAAGCTACTTAATGGTTGGCTGAGTGACTTTAAATGGAACAAAAGGAACCTAGACTTCAACGTCCTGTTTCTTAAAGAAGTCTAGATGCACCTAATTTTAAGCTGTATTAGCTGACAGTCTGATGTTTACTGCGGAAAGGGTCAAGGAGGACTGGTCTGGATGTGTATTATTGAAAAATACAGCAAACTCAATTTGGTCTGTCTATTGATGAGAATAAAAGAGAGTATATTTGGAACAAAAAACTAAAAAGTTCATTCATTCATGAATGAACAAAAAAAATGTATTTTTATAATAGTGCCAGGCTGCTACAGTGTAAAATTATTGGACTAACTGACCACTGTCCAGGGTGTACCCCGCCTAAGGCCCAAAGCTGCTGCTCTAGTCACCCGTGACCCCTAACGGGATTAAGCAATACAAAATGAATATAGGAACACTACATGTTTAAAGCCACTGCACTGGGAGTGTCTGGACCCCCTGAGGGTTATGTAGTGTGTGTACACCAGTGTTGGTCATCTTACTTCAAAAAAGTAATTAGTTACAGTTACAAATTACTTCAACCAAAAAGTAATTGAGTTAGTAACTCAGTTACCACATTGTAAAAGTAACTCAGTTACTCAGCAAAGTAACTGAAGTTATTTTTTATGTTCTATAAGGGTATTATGTTTTTTTACAGCTTAAATATCAAATAAATGTAAATTAACTGATTGAAGAATAAAACACTATATATAGTATTTTAGAACATTTGGTATTTATTTCAACTCAATAGATTGCAGTCTGCCATATGATATACATAGAAATAAAAACATATAAAAATAAATATTGAAAATAAAATTCAATGGCAAAATTAAGTCACACAAATGTAAACTTGTGTAAAAAGAAACAAAGGAAGATCTGGACATTAAGTAGTGCAAATCTCTGTACCTGTAAATTATTGCACAATAAACAAAACATAATCCAACTCTCTCTGTAGATTAACATGTTGTTCATTCTCAAAGAAAATGAATAATACATTAATCTATTCTAAAATACTCCTCATCTAACAACTAAACCAGTGGTTGTTGCTGACACGTAAAATCGAGCGTTGTTTGTTTTAACAGTGGCTCTGTCTCCTTCACTGGAACTCACGCTAGCATCATTTGGGGTTAGCAGCAGCAACAAGTGTCGTGTTAGCATGTGTTGATGTGAGGTGCTTCATAAGGTTTGAGTTACTTGAGGCAGATGTGGATAAAGTATTTTTTCCTGGACATAGCATGTTACAGAAACATTCTTGCCTTTAATTTCAATTAACGAGAAGTAGTTCCAGTTTGAGAACGCCACCTTTGAATTTCCCCGGCTCCTCGCCATTGTCGCTGACGCTGTCTTGTGTTTAGTGTAAGTCAGAGCGAGCAGTGAGACCGCGTCAGCCCCCCGCTCTCTTCAGCAGCAGCTGATGTGTAGCCAAAGCATGACACCTCGCGCTTTATTTAACCAAATTGTAGTAACGCGACACTTAACATTCTCAGTAACGATAACGGCATTACAACAATGGGAAAAGTAATTAATTAGATTACTTTGTTACTGAAAACTTAACGCAGGATCAGAATGTCAAACTGAGCAATCTTAAATAAAACAACAGAAGTAGCAAACAAGAGCTGTGGATGAACTGGACATGGTAGATCGAACCAGAAGAATGGTCGGCAACACATGTCGACCAGTTAGGTTAGCCGAACCAATAGACGAGCAGCCATAACACATCTGTAGCAACAGTGTCAAAATTTAATTTGACATAAATGAGTAAATGAGTATGGGAGTAAGCGGAAAGAAAGTAAATTTATAAAAAGATTTAGAAACTTAAAGACTGACCGACTTCACTCACTGCATAGGCCTCGATAAGAGGGTCACATGATGGATAACTGTAACAAGTTCAGCTGGATGTTGGTTGGATGTAAGACTTGATTGATTTACTTTACTGCTGGTTCCATTCCCATTTAACTTTAGGAATGAAAGTCCATTTCAGTTGGTGCTGCTGGATTTTTTTTATTGGAGTAGATTGTTTCAACAAAGTCAAAGAAATGGGCACTTTTCTGACAGAGACCACAGTGTCCATGTTGTTAGTTACTTCTTGTTGAATACATGTGTATAAATGGTGATAATAGCCATCCTTTGGGACAGTGGCAGCTTGACCCTCCCTGAGGTAATGTATGCAGGTGATCAGTGAAGCGGACTGAATGCAGAGCGGGGGGCAGCTGTTGTGTTCAGAGTGTCCCAAAGCTGGACCTGCTCAAGCTTTACACTCTGTCTGGAACCACTGACATGAAAGCACTGCTGCGGGGTGGCCATTGAGGATTAGACTACTACAGCTCATTAGCTCTGAGCAGGACACAGGCAAGGGACATAAACAAAGTGCTATCAATTTAACCCACACTTTTTTTTTCTTCTGGAGTTAAAGTTGTAGTTTTTCAATTATTTTTGTTTATTTTATTTTTATTTACTTGCATTGGAGAAAAGGTTAAAGCAAAGACATCTGGACTTGGTTTTTAATGTGAAGACGCTTCATCTCTTATTTCCAAGAGACTTTTCTTTATTCTGAATTCAACTGATACGAGAGCTGTGGACCAGTTTTGACACAGAGTGTGCCCAGGTTTAAAGTTTACCTGCATTTTTGAAAAAAGAACTGAGTATAAAAAGTAATACAGCCATTACCCAACAGGCATTAAAAGAAAATAATGAAAAATACTCAGTTTTTATTTATTATCATTCACTTTGTTACTACTGGATAACAAAGCTGAGCCTGATCTTTCTTGAATCATCTCTGCGGGTCTCAATTTGCAGGACTCTTGATTTATGTTAAAATGCTGTGCAGTCCCGCACAAAGTGGAACATCTGGTCACTCTACTCCTATGACCTACTAGCTTAAATGCAGTCATTTACCATTTGAATACCCTTAAGATGTGCAAGGACAGAGTTGGATTATGTTGAAAAGAAGAATTCTCCCTACAAAACTAATAGTGCTATACAAAAGTAAGCCTAGGTGTCACTTTTATTATCTTGTTTCTAGCACTTACAGACTTTCTTACACCAATCATTGGTGCTGTGATCTGTCCATGTGCAGCCTGAAAATGATAAAAATGAAACATCTTTTATATTTGTAAATTCAGGAGCTAAAGATACCTTACAGAAAATGTTCTTCCGACTTCCGGGCTTATGATATGGACAGGAGCTGCACACTTAGCTTTGACAAAGTTTGAAATACGTTTGTAGTATGTGAGACTCAAAGAATTTGTACTGCCAGTATCTTCTAAAACTGGAATGCACTGTTCCATCTGCCTGAAACACAAATGTGATTTCACAGACAGAGCTAACCTTCAGATTTCACTGCGTTGCTTTTTACTTCGGATCACAACATTCTGTTGAATCTTGCTGCAGTCGCGTCTGACACAGATTCTCACAGATGTGGAACTGAGTGAAGCTGTGAGCTGGTGGTGGGCTGCTCTGTCAAGCTGAGCCCCCACCTGTAGGACCTCCACATGAGTGGAGTTCATTAGCCTCGCAGCCACCGCAACAATGCTAAATATAAACTCTTCAGATTCACTGACAGCAAAAGTGATCTGTGTCAGATAAACAGCACAGTCTTAAAGCAGCGTTCACACCAAACGCGAATTGCGCGAATAAATCGCGCTATTCGCGCGTAGTTGGACGCTTGAACATTTTGAGTTTACTCGCTTCATTCGCGCGTGAAATTCGCTTCATTCGCGCGTGAAATTCACTCAACAACAGACGCGAATTCGCGTCATGGGCTTCTGCCAGGCAGGTTGTCTTCCGGTCTTGTTGAAGAATGGTTGAGATGGGTTTTGTCGAGAAAGTAGCAGTGCTCTATTTACTTTGGAGGACTGAAAAACGGCGTGAACCCGTTCGGCACTGTGCGGGGGTCCATCGGATGCTTCAGAGGCGGACCCAGCTCCGTAAGTTTCACAAACTTCTCCAGGAGCTGCGCCTGGATGACGGCCGCTTTCAGCGGTATTTTCCCACTGACCCGCCCCAGTTCGATGACCTGTTGTCCCGGGTCTGTGTGAGGATTTCCCGCAGGACAGCAACTACTGACGCTCTATTCAAGTCTGTCCATCTGTCTCCAGTCAATATTTAGTGTGATTATGAGTAATTAATATGTGGACAACTACAGTCTTCTGAACACAGTTATCAGTCCTACAGTCAATATAGTATTATGTCTATATAATCGTATTTAGAATTGTATTTATAACAGTGTTTTGTATCTCTTATTTGTTTTTATTTCTTTAATAAATGGAGCCAGCCTCCAAAAAGAATCTGACTCATGGCTTGTTTCTCATTAATACAACACTGGTCCAATCATAAATAACTGTTTTCTTACTGTACTATTGTAGATGTGTTTGCAATAGAATATAATAAAAATGAACAAGTGTTTACCATAAGTAATCTAGTCTTAAATACTAAACATTATAAACTTTCTTTCACATCAAAACCTTTGGTCATTATATAAAACATTTATTTAAAAAAATGGAATTATGAAACTATACACAAAACTTAATGCACTATTTCTGAGCAGGAATAAAAGAATCCTAAAGTGAAGGAGAGGAGAACAGAACAGAGAGAGTGGTTTTATCCTTGCTGTGACAGCTGCATCATTTTAAAAACTATACACTGGGTTCCAAATGAAGCAGAACTGTGCTGCTTTCATAGATTAATGTATGTATTTGAAATTTGACAAATTGTTTCGTCCAAGACAGTAACTTCTGCAGAGAAGGGACCAGACTCAAGAGAAGATCCTCTGAACCTGGAGCTGGAGCTCTGAGAGCTTCTGAACTGGGTCTTCTCCTGGGGTCTTCTCTTTGGTTGCTCTGTATTAAATGACACATGAAAAAGGCAGAAAAACATTATCAACTCATTAACAAAGCACCAGGGTTGTGTTTGTATCCGAATGTAAGAGGCTATGAGGGCTTACTGTAAATGATTGTATATGATATGTATTTATTGCCTGTACACACCTGTGGATACAACAGAAGATATGGATGGGGCAGGGGAAGCTGCAGCAGCAGGTTTTCGCAGGGGGGGTGCCCAGGCTCATTGGCATCAAAAGTCAGCTCTGTCATGACAATATATATAATATACATATTATATTATTAAATTATAATACAAGTTAACATTTGAACATTACACCAGTCACAAACAACACATATCCTCTATAAACTCGGCGGTGGAAAACTAGTTATAAAGTACGGAGCAAATTAGCTCAGGCTTTAGCTAGCTAGTTGGCTCAATATATACGACTCTAAAGAATTAAAAGGCGTTTTTTTGCAACTTACCAGAGTTTCCGACCCCCTCACTCACTTTCCTTCGAGCAAGAACTTTTAAGATTCCTGGCTCTGAAAAATGACGAAGATGTTTCGTATTCCACAGGCTGCCCCGATAACTTCGTCCTCCATTGTTGTTTTGGATTTCTGCCTCTACGGTCCGCCTCCGTTCGTAGCACGTCACTACTAGAGCAAGCTCCTGATTGGTTAACGCGCCGCGAATTTCTGCAAAAGTTCAGATTTTTCAACTTCGAGCGAATGAAGCGTTGGACGCGTTTAGCGCGTCAAACGCTCAATTCGCGCTATTCGCGCCGCCTCATTCGCGCGAATCGCGTCATTCGCGCCGCCTCATTCGCGCGAATCGCGCCGCAGGACTCCCACACGCGTCTAATCGCGTCTTTGCATTGACTTAACATGTAAATCACTCGCGCTTAACGCTTAATTCGCGTTTGGTGTGAACGTACCTTTAGATCTCCAGCAGACTAAGATGGCATTGCACTTTTCTGATTTATGTGTAAAGGATGGTTTGGGTTGAACAATGACTAAACTCAGTTATTCCAAGACTAAATAAGTCTAAACACAGATGTCTAACAGACATATCGCAGCATTAAAACAATAACCCAGGAGAAAACCAAGACTGAAACCCAATGGTCACAACACAAATGCAGAGTGACCGTTAAGGATTTGTACCCAGTAACATTTAAAGAACTTCATGTCTCAAGAAATACCATATTCAGTCATGTACCGGAAGTGTAAGAAAAAGCTTTTTAAAAGTCCTCAGACAGTTAAGTCTGTAGAGTAGCAGTGTTAATGTAACCTTCAGAAGGACTTTTTTTTTAATTTCAGCTCTTTTGCAGTGGTTTAGAGCAGATCAAAAGAAATCTATTAGAATGAGAGAAACACAGTCCTAGATCTGGACCAGGATCAGTCTGATCTTCTCTTGAGTATTTGCTGAGACAGGTGATTCTTCACTTGGAAATCCAGCCTTAATGCCTAATATGAGGAATGGTAATGTGGTGTCTTTATTTTTTATGTGCAACAAGGGGTTGTGATTTTAGTCCCTGGGCTAGAAATGACCTTTCTTTGTGGAGTCTGTTCTCTCCGTCCTAATGTGGGTTTTCTCCAGGTCTGTCTTCTTGGCAGTGTGCAGTGACCAGTGTTGGGTAAGTAACTATTAAAAAGTAATAAGTAACTAATTACTAGTTACTTTTAAACATGTAATTAGTTACATTACTTAGTTACTGGCTCAAGAAAGTAACTTAGTTACTCTTTAGGGTTACTTTCTTGTCTCACAAAAAATTACATCAAAGATGTATTTTTATATTTTATTAAAGACTTTTAAATAAATGTCAACAGCAAACAAGTTGTTAGTATTTAGGGGTAATTTTGGCTGTATTGTGTGTAATGTGACCTCTCCAAATTAAAATGACTGCTGTTATTGAACCCTCTGGAATTTAAATACAGATGTGGGCTCTTTGTAAAGGTAACAACCTCTTTCAACCTTGTTTCACCCACAACAGTCAGAATCTCTCTAAGTACTACTGATACAATTTTATACACTTTGGAACACACAGAGAAAATTATTTTTTGTGTCCTCGCCTGAAATATTTAGTGAAAATAAAGGTGTCAAAAGCTTCAGCAGGTAGTTGAGGACTAAAACACACTATGGGCCAAAATAATAACTTGATGACTACTCACATTTCAAAGTTGAAAAGAATATCTGTAAAAATGAATTTTTTACACCAGTTTTTATGTTGGTAGGTCCATGTGTTTTATAGAGGAACCATAGTTTATCCAAAATGTATCCAAATTGGAGACGTTTGGAAAGCGTATAAAAAAGTGCAATAAGATCTGAATGCTTCAACCCACAGGCATCAATGAGGGCTCTACTGAAAGCTTACATCTAGAGGAATCTGTATTTACAAACATAATCACCCTATTAGTTCTGAAAATTAATATTCCATAATAAAAAGACAATAAAATTGACATATTTACATAGAAAAATAGTCAAAATCAGTGTTATGGGCCAAAATATATATTTTTGAATAATATCCACACATAAAAAACATACTGCAAACTATATACATAGGTTATAAAACAGTTGGTCAATAATACAATATATGTGTCAATGTTGCAATATATGTGCAACATTGTTGCAGTCTTTTGTTGCAGAAAGCACAAGAGCATGTCACATGTGGAGCATTTTACTTGGGTTTTTCTTGGTGTTTACTGCACTTCTGTGAAAGGACAAAGGAAAGGTGTGATATCTTGATCTTCACATCAGACCACATCCCCCCTCCCCCCTAAACGCTTTCTTTCCGACTGCTGCTGGTCCAAAATGTCAATAAAAAGAAATGTACATGCCTCCACTACATCCTCTAACAAAAAAAGCAAAAAAGTATTTTTTTGCTTTTTTTGGAGGAAGTAGAGGCCTGTGGTTCAGATGGGAGCAACTCTTGTCTATCAAATAAAGTTCTGCATTCTGTGATCAGCAGTGTCTTTAAAGCATCCTTCTTCTGCTCCTCTTTCCACCACCTCAGTTTGAACTTTGGCAGTGTGACGGCAGCAAGCTTAGCCTCCTTGTTGTCCAGCACTGACCCAAATCTAGTCTTGATGGCCTGTATGTAAAAAGAGTAAAACAGCATAAGAACAATGGCTTTCTATTTTATTTTATTTTTTTATTTTAGTATAAAACACATACCTCTATATACCTATATATATATATGAAGGAGGAGTTTTTTTTTTTTTAAGATTCTTATAATTGCCACTAAAAAGCTTCAAGTTTGGGTTCAACCAGTGTTGTAGTCACCAGTTTTTGATTACAAGTCACTTTCTCAGTCCTCAGAATTCCTAGAGAGTCCGAGTCCAAGTCACTAAAGACAAGGTCAAGTCCAAGTCTGATGCATCCCAAAAATTGAGTCAAAGTTGAGTCATCTTTGGTTGAACTGCAAGTCTAAGTAAAAACAAAAAAAAAAAGGTCCAAGTTGATTCCAAATCTATTTGAATCAAGTACTCGATTTCTTGGCTGAACATCTCATCTAAAGCCTTTAGTCTTGTTTTGTTCTACATCTGATTCTGATTACACAGGGGAGCACATGCAGACTCTAGGATGAAACCCATAACCTTCTGGTTGTGGGGAGTATTTAGGGTCAAAGGCCAGCCCTCTCTTAAAGTGAATAATCTATATGTTAGCACCGATCACATAATTGATTTCTCTCAGGAAATGCTTTGCTGTGATTAACTATGAATGACAATTTTATTTACAACCCTGCGCTATATCGCCAAAGCCTCCAGTGACGAGGCCCATAAAGTCAAGCAGTTCCTTTAACGGTGCTTGTGTGTGTTTACAGTGATGGTCCGCTGACGTCGGCAGGAGTTCTGTGGGAGCGCAGACGGATGGATGTTTCTCTTCACAACTTCAATTCAGCCTCCTAAAACTGTGAAGGGTCATTAAGTTTGGCTCTGGGGCAGCAATCATCCAGTCACAGCACACACATTACACCGCAGATAGAATCTTTACCCAATCTCCATCCACATCCTCCCGACTCAATGCAGCATGAAAAACAGGACGCCATCGTATATATCCCTCCTCTTCTGTGGACAATTTACAGCAGCTTCCTCAATTAACTTTAACAGCCGTAATATGGTTTTATCTTTTCGGCCTTATTTTCTATATTCAGACTCCTCCGTGAATCCATAAGGCCATTGGCAGCTCCTCCGCCTCACCTCTGCAGACCTCCAGTGTCAATGTTTTAAACGGATTGCTCATTGGGCCAGTTAACCTTCTCATCCCATAAAAAGTCTAATTGGTTTACTATAGAAGGAGCCTTTTTCCACACTGGGGATAATCCCTCAGCGTGATTAATGCTACTCTAATCAATGTGCGTCTGGAGGAACCGCTTCTTCAGTCACATCCTGCGAGGTTGAACAGCTGGCCTTTCTAAAGGTCAGTGGTGGGGGTGAGCTGGGGTCAGGAAGGTGGGTGAATCAAACCGGGGTGTCAGACCACTTAGCGATATTTCTGTAAACAAAGGCTTTTCCGTTCTCACATGCAAAAAAGGTGACTCAGAAGTGCATCTAAAATCAATTTAATGTCCACCTGAAGATATATTACAATCAGAATATGGTGGCATTCATTCATTCATTGTTGATTTTTTACAACTAAGCATTATGTGAGGTAAAACATGGACAATCGCTGACATACACACAGACATAATTTCTCCTCTGCATTCACTATGTGTCAATTTATATTCAGCAATTCACATAGATCACTTTATGTATAAGCTGCATTCTTTTCATTTGGAAACTTTGCTTTGTGTTTTGCTCTGTGCCTTTGCTTATATTCAGTGTCTCCTCCTTCTTTCATTGTATCTGCTTTTTGATGTGGAAACTGTAAAAAACAAACTAGACAAATGTAATTTGCGGTGCAGCTCTCTCAGCCGGGGTAAAACCTGGGTTTACTGAAAATTCAATCCATTCAGTTTGTTTCTTCATAAAAGTCTAACAGAAAACTTTAAGGTGAAACTGTAATTTGTATTATATTAAAATTTTATATACGTAATAATGAGGAAGGGTACACCCTGTACAAGAGCCAGTCTGTTGCAGGGCTGACACTTAAACATTGACAGACAGCCATTCACGCTTACATTCATTCACTAAGGGTAATATAGAGTCACCAATTATTTGGGAGAAAGCTTGAGTACCCAAAGGACATACAGGGTTAGATGTTCATGAAGTGAAACGCAAAGCGCTTGGCAGGTGGTGCACTCATTTTCAGGCATTCAGACTTGAACTTCCAGTCGCATTAACTCAATTACATCATCTGCATTTTATCACCTTAAAAACATTTCCAAAGTCAAAGGGATGATGTCTCAACCAGACTTAGAGAAACTTATCCATGCTTTTATCTCCAGCAGGTTAGATTACTGTAACGGCCTGCTCACTGGTCTCTCAAAACGAGGGTTAAGACAGCTGCAGCTTATTCAGAACGCGGCTGCTCGGGTTCTAACTAAAACCAGGGAGAGTTTGAACTGAACATGGTGAAGCAACGTTTAAGTTTTATGTAGCAAAAACCTGGAACCTCAACTTTAACAATGTTCAAGGGAAGGTTAAAAATCTTCCTCTTCAACTCTGCCTACATTACAAGTAATTTCTTATGTTTCTTAAATGTTTCTAAATCTTGTAAATATTTTTTTTATTCCTGTAAAGCACTTTGAGCTACCCAGTGTATGAATTGTGCTATATTAAAAAAATTGCCATGCTTTAATATGCACTACCAGTCAAATGTTTGTACACACCTTCTCATTCAGTGGTTTATGGTCTAGTCTAATGTCCATACCTTGTGTTTCTTGGCCCAAACAAATGTATTTTTCTTGTTGTTCTTCCTCAGCAGTGGTTTCTTTGCAGCTATTCGACCATGAAAGCCTTCACACGGTCTCCTCGGAACAGTGGATGTTGAGATGTGTCTGCGACTTGAACTCTGAAGCACTTTAGTGGGCTCTAGTCTAAGGTGCTGTTCATTTCTGAGGCCTATAACTGATGAACCTATCTTCTGCAGCTTGGTCTTCCTTTTCTGGAGCGGTCCTCCTGAGAGCCAGTTTTATCAAAGCGTTTGTTGATTTTTGTGACTGTACTTGAAAGTTCTTGAAATCTTGACTGACCTTCATGTCTTAGTAATGATGGGCTGTTGTTTCTCTTTACTTAGTTGAGTGGTTCTTGCCATAATATGGATTATAACATTAGTTCAAGTGTGTACCAACTCAACACAACTGATGGTCTCAAACACATTAAGAAGGCAAGAAATTCCACCAGTTAACTCTTGGCTTACCTGTTAATTGGAGACCATTCCAGGTGACTGCCTCATGAAACTGAATGAGAACGCCAAAAGTGTGCAAAGCTTTCATCAAAGCAAAGGTGGCTACTTCAAAGAATCTAAAATATAAAACACATTCTAGTTTGTTGAAAACTTTTTCGTTTACTACATAATTCAATGTGTTCCTTCATAAATCTGATGTCTTCAATATGAATCTACAATGTAGAAGTACATTTAGATTGACATTTCGTTATTTAGCAGACGCTTTGATTCAAACCAACTTACAAATGAGTAAAACAATGTAAATGGAAAGGAAAATTTTAACAATACACGGTAGCAAAAAGCATAAGTGCACCAAAAATTAGACATTATTATTAAACCCAGCACAGTATACAAGAGAGGTGTTATGTGCGCTCTCTTCGGTTCATTAAAGACCACTCTTGCCGCTGCATTCTGGATCAGCTGCAGAGGTTTGGTTGTGCAGGCGGGAAGTCCAGCCAGTAGAGCATTGCAATAATCCAGTTTGGAAAAGACAAGAGCCTGGACTAGGATTTGTGTAGAGTGCTCTGATAGGAAAGGTCTAATTTCCCATTATGTTGTAGAGGATGTATCTACAGGACCGGGTGGCATATAATAAGTAAAAAAAAAAAAGAAAAACCATTCAATAAGAAGGTGTGTCCAAATCTTTGACTGGTAGTGCATGTTATTTTACAGGAGTCACTGATGTGTACCCAGGTTAATAAATTATAGGACAAAAAGTGGTTACAGGTATGAGTGGTCACAGGTGGGTGCAGTGGCTCAGTGGTAGAGCAGTTGTCCTTCAACCCTAAGGTTGGTGGTTCGATTCCCGCTCTCCCCACAGTTCATACTGTCATTGTGTCCTCAAATTGCTGCATATGTCCATTAGTATTTCAACCAGATTGCCTTTAAATTTGAAAGTTGCCTCCTCAAGGTCAAAGGTTAAGTTTAGGTGCAGCTGTGAGGGTGAAGGTTAAGGTTGTAGGGGTCATGGTTTAGATTAGGATCTTCTTAGTGGCATATGTGGATCTGTGTCTGTGTCTAAAAAAAAAAGTCCCCTGAGAAAAAGAGAAGAGGTCAGGAGTCAGCACCAACAGCACAGCTTTGAAGATGAAAGAAGAAGAAAGAAGATGGAACCAATCATTAAAATATATTTTGGGGGATAAGTAAGCTTCTAATGGTAATATTTCTGATATTGCAGAACGTTTTCAAAAGGTAAGTTTGAACACATAAGTGTAGGGGGTGTCTGTGGTCATTTTGTGTGGTCAATCACAACTAATTAAGTGCAGCCTACATCATAGGGGGTCCCACCTCGTAAAATAATCCGATTGTTTCAACAGAGCTCTAAACTTCAGTACAGGGAAGACTTTTCAAGTGCCAAGCATATCATAAACACAGCACTGCGTAGATAACAAGCCAGAATGTGGAAATGTTAAACAAATATTGCCATTGATTAGTCTTGGTAAAAAATGGAATCATATTTTCTTCTATTATGAGCTGGAAGACTGACAATCTCCACATGCCCTCAAAAAATGTATTTCTGTAGAACATTGATATTCTGAAAAATGTTCCATATTTCTCCAGACCTCAAGGGGAAGCTATTCATACTCTGTCCATTCCCCCTCTCCCTGTATCTGACTGCAGTGTTGTCGCAGTGGGTCTGAGCTGATGAGGCATGCGTGTGCATACTAACACAGACCCCCTCTTATCCCGTATACCTCCTGCTTGCTGCTGCTGCCAGCCCCACAGGTCTAAATAAAGGAATAAGCACTGAGTTGTTATTAAAGTTGATGGAGACAGATGGCGCCGGTTGTTTACAAGTTGGACTGAATGAGCGAGCGATCAGCTGTGACACCCCGTGGAAAGTTGAAAAGCTTAAGCAACCAGGAATTAAAAAGACGGGGCTCTTACACATCTGTAGCAGGCTGAGATCATTTATCATAGTCTGGTTTGTAGTAGTCATTGAGTATTAGTATCATGTAATATGCAAGATGAATGCAGCACTTATTTCAATTATTACAATTATCTCTCTCTGAATTAAACGTGCTTAAGTCACAAAGTGCTACGAGATGCACAAGAATAACATAACAAAAACATAATTGAATCTGTTAATGAGGACTTGGTTAAAATAAAGAAACACTCCACAAAAGTGAGTTAGTTTTTCAATATATGCCTAGATACTATGTCTTCAGAAAAAAAGTAAGCTAGTGTGAATAAAAGGCCAGCGCATTTCTGGGCTCTTGAAAGACCCTTGCATCTTTTATCCAATGCTGCACTGAGGTTTCTGTATTCTGAGTCAATGGAAAAGCAAAAGAATTGTCAAAGGATCTGCAGGAAAAGGTAATTGAACTGTATAAAACGGGAAAGAGATTTTTAAAAAACAATAGAGAATGCCAATCAGCAGTGTTCAAACTCTAATTAAGAAGTGGGAAATGAAAAGGTAAGGAAAACCAACAAAACATTCAGCCACAACTGCCAGGAAAATTGTTCGGGATGTAAAGAAAAAACACAAATAAGTTTAGCTGATATACAGGACTCTCAGGACCAAAAAGTAGAATGCCTGTTTCATGATGCACAAAAGGAGGCATTTGAAGAAAAAGGGGCTGCATGGTTGAGAAAGCCATTACTACACAAATGCCATAAAGCATCCCGCTTACAATACGCCAAACACCAAACAGGGTAAATCATAGCTGGGAAAAAAAATACATTATTATGTTAAAAGCATCAGGCTATTATATAGGAGTTAGCCAACTTAGCTCTGAGTTTTCCCTTCAGCTCTCACTCTCTGCAGTCACAGAATGGGACAGATAATTACTGTTGGTGTGTATTTTTTAACAGCAAAGAGAGTCAGCAAAGACAAGTTAATTATTCAATAAAAAAGGTGTATTTTAATAATGAAGTCTAAACTGTTAAAGAATATGTAATGTCAGCTAAAATGGCAGGGTCTTTTCCCTGCTCTAAAAAAATATTTGAGCTGAAAAGTATAACTTTCAACATTATACCAGGGTTTATGTCAGTAGATCTAGTAATCATAGATTTATAAAACATAAAATATATATTATATTATAGAATTTTGGGGAAAATATTGATATCATGCATGAGCATAAGTAGCCTATATATGAATCTGCCGAGAGTAGCAGAGCTGCTCAGAGGAAAAGAGACATCAGCGCACGCAGACATCAGGGAATTTAGCGGTTTGAGTAAAGAAAATCAAAATTCGATCATGTCAAAAACATGTTTGAAGGTAGATATTTTGTCCAGTGAGCAGTAGGGATGGGTATCGTTAAGGTTTTAACGGTATTACTACTCTTATCGATACTGCTTAACGGTCCGGTACTTTAACGGTATTCTTATCGGTACTTTGTGTTGTGTTTTTTTTTTTTTTTAAGAACAAGTTGTGAACAGAATTAACATTTTCAAAGCATTTATATATTATATATATATATATATATATATATATATATATATATATATATATATATATATATATATATATATATATATATATATATATATATATAGTAAATAAACTAACTTGAAGTGCTGTGCATTTAAGTTAATGTAAATAATTAATGTTTACATTTACATACTGATTTTTCTTTATTTGGAATTTTAAAAACAAGTAGAAAATATGATTTCATTCTCTCATTTCTCCCAAAAGAAATCAACAGAATTTCTACATAAGGTTAACAAACCAGGGAGATTTTACATTTATTTTAAATGACGTGAACAACGTTGATTCAACATGATTTTAGCGTACATACCAGACGTAGATGGGGCAACAACCAGAGACGAGCTAGCTAGGCAGTCGAAAACTGCATTTCTCTGTCTGCACACAATGCACTTTTGAAAGGTGCTTAGACAGATTGCTTGTGTTTCAGCCCTTACATGCACACATTTTGTTGCACTTATGACAACGAGCGTTGTCTGCACCAACTCTAAAGAAGTGTAACCATACTTTGGAACGTTTTGCTCTCTCCGCCATCGTCACTCTTTGTATTAAGCGGGAGTTTTCATACTGTTGTGAGTGCTATTTATACTATCTATGTGCGTGCGCCGCGCTCGTTCTTGTGGTGTGGGACTGACAGACAGCTCCGGAGCTCTGACAGACAGCCTCTGCGGCGCGCATGAGAGATCTCGCAGATCTCACAGACAAACGTCTTATAATATCGCAAATTAGAAATGTTTGGTAAGATAAAATGTGCATGATAAGTGCATGATCTCTTCCCCATCGTCACTCTTTGTATTAAGCGGGAGTTTTTGTACTGTTATGCGTGTGCGTGCGCCGCGCTCGTTGTATTGTGTGTGTGTGACTGGCAGACGGCCTCCGCGGCGCGCATGAGAGATCTCACAGACAAACGTCTTAATATGATCGCACATTAGAAATGTTTGGTGAGATAAAATGTGCACAATAACATTATTAGGCAAAATAATTTTTCCCTCCAGTACCGAAAGCAGAACCGATAGCGTCAGATCTTATTGATACTACGGTCTTTCATAATTTAGCCCCGGGGCCAGTTTAATACCGGGTTTCGGTACCCATCCCTAGTGAGCAGGAAAGAGTAATAATGTGACACATGAGGCAGCAGGCTTTATTCATTAACATAATATATAGTGTATGGGGGTGGGGCCATTGCCAGATCTTTTGTTATCATTATTATAACCTGTATCAGATGCTTCTAGAAGCATTTTGCTTTATATAATATAATATTTATACTGTTATGTCTTTAGGTTCCTAGCAACCTTTGATAAGCAGGTTTTCATAAACTCTCAGTGTGGGTTTTTAAGTGCTAGTGTGTTCAACAGTGGAACAAATGATCAAATGACTGTAGCAAATATTTAAACATTTTAATCTGAGTGAATGAGTTCAACAACAAGATCAGTTAATTTACAACCACAGTCTTAGGCCAGGACACATTGTCGCGTTCAGTGTGGTAAGATATTGGAGAGTGTCCTGCAACCAGTGCAGTGAGCTTTAAACTATTTTAGATAATTTGAAGCATACAAAAGATATGAAGAGAAAATATTTAACGTTGTCAGTACACGCATAACATTTATTAATTATGACATTTTCATTTTAAACAGGACCAATAAGAGCTGCATCTAGCAAGCTGTATTAGATTGAGCTATTTAAAACTTTTTAAATTTACAATGTAAAAAGTATTTTTTTGTTGGTTTGTTGCCCTTCTATAACGTCCATCAGCCCACCCTAATGTAACAGGCTGGAACAGGCCTTGGCCGCAACAATTAACATTAAATTTGGACAGGAGTCAAAAAGACCTATGATGAAAATACACCATTCCTGGAAATGGAGGTAAATCGCCGATGTTTTTGAGTTATCATATCGTTCATATTCGCAAAAAAAAAAAAAATTGCCAGGGTAACTTATGAGCATAACTGTACATATAAGGAGGGAAAAACAATTAGACATAGGTGAAACACATTAGGGCGGGGCAGGCAATCACACAGGTAGGAAAGCAATTAAAGACCAGGAAGTGAAGTGAGCTGAAACCTGCTACAAGGTGAGTACCAAAATAAAACTGAAAATAACTAAAACTGAAAATAAAAACACAACCTTAAGGACTGAACATGACAGTTAATTAATATGATTAAACATTGGAGACAGATATAGAATAAGTGCTGTTACACTTACTTTGTGTGAATATGTGTTCAAGGGAAAGTCTGACATACAGTTGTGCTCATAGGGTTTACAGACCCAGGCAGAATTTGTGATATTTTGGCCATTATTCAGAGAACATGAATAATAACACAAAAACCTTTCTTTCACTCATAGTTAGTGGTTGGATGAATACATTTGTTGTCAAACAATTGTGTTTACTTATTTTTTAAATCATAATGACAACAGAAACTACAATGACCCTGATCAAAAGTTTACATATATCAGTGTATGTACTATTATTGTATTGTCTATTTTTGTTGATTTTGAAATTATCTACACCAAAAAATTGCTATTCCACCTTTAGCCACACCACATTTGCTATTTCACTTTGTGGACTCATGCAAACATGCAATACATTTCTAGAATTGTGATGATAACATTTATAAAATGACATGCATTCATACTTTTGTAATATAAATACATGTGGAATTAGTTTTTGTTAAAACATAGGCCCTTTGTCAAAAGGAGCATGTCCAAAGATTTCGTCAAAACATACTGTGCATCATGCGGCGTGACACTTATGGATTCTATGTAACGTAGATGTCCACTTTGAATGCTAATGTATACACCAGACGTGAAGCTAATGCAGGAATTATTTACTATTCAGTGTCCTCTGGGTAATGTCTTGTTCAACTTGGTCATCTTCAGTAAAACAGTGCAATGACTCCAGTTGGTGTTGACTTCATTGTAACTGCTCCACAGACAATAGGCAGTGCTTGTGTAAATTCCAAGTAAAATAGTTTGTCCCTATCCAAAACTCATAATGAATTGATATTTCCCAGTCTGCCACTCCGCTCTGTCAGAGGTGACATTGATATTCATACATCTCAGCAGGGCTCTGTGTCAATTTCCAAGTGTTATTCAAATTCAGGGAAAGGCACACAAACCCTTCAGCACTGCCGGCTGCGAGGATGATAGTCCGTCCTGTTTGAAGAGAAATTACTAGAGCAATCCACCCGGGGATCGCTTCTCATTTTGCAGGATATTATTGCACATGGCGTCGCAGCGCAATTTCATTCAACTGTAGTATTTTTCTGGTGTCTTTTTGTTTTAGTGCACTGAGAATGCATTGAGCAGATTGGACTGACCTAGAGTCAGTCAAATCAAATTCAATTGCACATGGAATACTAAAACTATTTTCACAGGTCTTGAACTTACAGTAATGTTTTAAAGAGTGACACTGTGATTGTGAGGCCTCACCAGCTATCCCTATTATTTTTATGTATAAAATACAAAAAAATGTTCTGGTCTTTGTTGATTCAAGTTGTATTTCCATGGAATGGAACCAACAGACGCACATTAAACAGCCTCTAGATGCAATCAGACATCAACAAAATAAACATTTGATTAATTAGAGAAACAAAGCATTGCATTAAGCCCAACTTATAGGTTTTCTCCATCCATCTTCTACTGCTTATCCGGGGCCGGGTCGCGGGGGCAGCAGTCTAAGCAGAGACGCCCAGACCTTCCACTCCCCAGACACTTCCTCCAGCTCTTCCGGGGGGATACCGAGGCGTTCCCAGGCCAGCCGAGAAACATAGTCCCTACCGGTCTGTTCTAGGTCTTCCCCGAGATCTCCTCCCGGTGGGACATGCCCGCAACATCTCCCTAGGGAAGCTTCCAGGAGGCATCCGTAAAACAGATGCCTGAGCCACCGCAGCTGGCTCCTCTCGATGTGGAGGAGCAGCGGCTCTACTTTAAGCTCCTCTTGGGTGACCGAGCTCCTCACCCTATCTCTAAGGGAGAACCCCGGCATCCTGCGGAAAAAGCTAATTTGAGCCGCCTGTATCCGAGATCTTGTTCTTTCTTGCCGCGCGATGTTGCAGAGGCGTGTCAGCCAAGACAGCCCCACAACATCCAGAAACTTGAGGTACTCAGGGCGTATCTCAACCATCCCCGGTGCTACCTCAGTGAGTTTGGCTTGGGTGATGGACGAGTCCACCTCTGGGCCCTCGGCCTCTGCTTCCTCAGTAGAAACCGTGTCGGTGGGGTTGAGGAGATCCTCGAAGTATTCCTTCCACCGCCCAACAATGTCCCCAGTTGAAGTCAGCAGTTTCCCACTTCCACAATTAGATCCCTCAAACGGTCCAATAATCCAACAGGCATTAGCATAGTGGGATTAAGTGTCCACACATTGCAACAATGGATCTATGATTCAAAAAGATGTTAGGGGTGCCAGGGCACTGCTTCCCCCCTCCTGAGGCGCTGGACGGTTTGCCATATTTTCTTCAAGGCCGACCAATAGTCTTTCTCCATGGCTTCACCAAACTCCCCCCAGACCCCAAGTTTTTGCCTCCACAACCACCTGGGCTGCAGTCCGCTTGGCCACGACAAGCACCGGAAACTTTACGGCACAGCTCCGAGTGGCTGTGTTGACAATGTAGGTGGAGAACATGGTCCACTCAGACTCAATGTCTCCAACCTCCCTCAGGATCTGGTTGAAGCTATGCCGGAAGTGGGAGTTGAAGATCTTTCTGACAGGGGACTCGGCCAAACTTTCTCAACAGATCCTCACAGTACGTTTGAGCCTGCCGAGTCTGTCCAGCTTTCTCACCCGCCATCGAACCCAACTCACCACTAGGTGGTGATCAGTTGAATTCTCTTCACAGATGAAACAACTACAAAGTCAATCATCGACCTCCGGCCTAGGGTGTCCTTGTGCCATGTGCACTGGTGGACACCCTTATGCTTGAACATTGTGTTCGTTATGGACAAACTGTGACTAGCACAGTAGTCCAATAACAGAACACCGCTCAGGTTCAGATCCGGGGGGCCGTTCCTCCCAACCACGCCCCTTCAGGTGTCACTGTCGCTGCCCACGTGAGCGTTGAAGTCTCCCAGTAGAACAACGGAGTCCCTGGTCGAAGCACTTTCCAGCACCTGTCCCAGAGACTCCAAGAAGCCCGGGTACTCTGCACTGCCATTTGGCCCGTAAGCACAAACAACAGTGAGAGACCTATTCCCGACCCGAAGGCGCAGGGAACCGACCCTCTCGTTCACCGAGGTGAACTCCAACACATGGCAGCTGAGCCGGGGGGCTATGAGCAAGGCCAAACCAGCCCGCCGCCTCTCACCGCAGGCAACTCCAGAGTAGTGGAGAGTCCAGCCTATCTCGAGGATTTGGGTTCCAGAGCCCAAGCTGTGCGTGGATGTGAGCCCGACTATCTCTAGTCAGTATCTAGACCTCCCGCACAAGCTCAGGCTCCTTCGCCGCCAGTGAGGTGACATTCCATGTCCCTCAGATTCCGTGTCCGGGGATTGGGTCACCGAGGCCCCGCCTCCGACTGCCGCCCAATCCACTTTGCACCGGCCCCTTATGGTTCCTCCAGCAAGTGGTGGGCCCACGGGAGGTCGGCTCCACGTCGCTAATTTGGGCTGAGCCCGGCTGGGCCCCGTGGGGAGAGACCCGGCCACCAGGCGCTCGCATTGTACACATTTGATGTTGCTCAGATATTTTTAATATCTTCATTCTACGTACTCAGGAGTGTCATACATGTAAAGAATGCTAAGAACTCTAAAACAATCCCAGGTAAATTTAAGACTACCGTACACCAAAATGTGTGCTGTTTTTTTATTCTTGTGTTGGGCTGAGTGTAGCTGCTTATGGCCTATTTACACCCACCAATCTTAATGAGCTGCACGCAGAATCTTGCCATCCAAAAGAAGAGTGATTTATTCTGTGTGAAACACAAATCAGTCCAACCACAGTCAGGTCTGTCTCACACACATCTCCCATGAGCTTTTCTCAGTGCAACTAAGGGGAGCCGCACAAAACAACACAAAATATGGTCACATTGGCTAGACAATGACGTGTCGCAAACTCAATGACTGTTTCCATGCAGTATTTTTGCCCTGTAGTGTGTAAAATGAAAGTAAACTATTATAATAGAGTCTTGATGGGAAGGTGCTGTCCTCCACACCTCTGAGCACAGGACCTGCTAATGATTATATTTTATTATAATGTATATCATATATATTATTTGCATATCATGTTTTACATTTTAACAGTTGAATTATCCACAACCTGTTTTCCCTGAGAGCCTCACAGCAAGAAGGTCCTGAGTTCGACAGTCCCCCCCAAACTCACATGGGGCCAGGACCCCCCTGCAAAAAAGATTTGTAATCTCAGTGGGACTATCCTGGTTAAATAAAAAAATATATATAAAAGTAACTAAATAGTGTTAGTCACTGAGGAACACACCTATATGGACCTGTTCTTTTGGAGCACATTCATTAAGGGGGGCTGTGAGTAGAGAGAGTAGAGCAAACTGTAAAAACTAAAACCAACAGAAGCCAGAGTGTTAGAACTATTGCACTAGTCGACCATAGTGGAAACCTAATTTTGCTCTATTTTTATGTAAATGTTTACAGGACATTTTGCAGTATAGGAAGTGGTGTGTGGTATGGGGTGGTTACTACTTAGGCAAAAATATATTCCATTTACATTAGGATAATATCAGAAGCATTAGTTAATCCATTTTTGATGAAACAGGTACTAAAAATTTGCAAAAGCTTATTTTTACCAAAAAAAATCTACATTCAGGGCAATACTAAAAATTCTCAAGGACCAAGTGGTCATAAAGAGGTGTGGGTGGAAAAAACAAGCATTTACACACACACTGGAACACACAGCAGATCATTAACTAAAACACAGAAAGGTGTTGAGATGGAAAACAATTGATGTGTAATGGATTTTAGCCCAGCTCCAACTGAAGTAAGCAGGTCTTTGTCATGGTGCTGTTTTATTATTAATACTCTGGAGCCAATGGGCTGTGGAATATGCATCGAGTGACCTGCCCTTCCCTTTTCTCATGCTAATCATCAATGACTTTTCACTGCGCACACACACACACACACACACACACACACACACACACACACATACACACTAACTCACTCACAAAGTAAACCCTTCCCATTTCCTCTGCAGTGGAGCAGAAAACCACAAAACCTTAGCCACAATCAGATTCCTCAAATGGTGCAATAATCCAACAGGCTATTGTGGGATTAAGTGTCCACACATTGCAACAATGGATCTATGATTCAAAAAGATGGTAGGGGTGGCTGACAAGAACTCGGATGCTCAATTCCTGTAATACATGAATGTAAGCAGAGCAGACCTAAGTGAATTTTAGTACATCACACACGAGATGTCTGGTTTTGAGTCTTACCTTGGACTGAGTGAGTGTCAGAACAAAGGGACGTGTCATGTCTGTGTTTAGCCATTGCTATGTTCTCATCAGTTGTGTCCATATATAGTTTTTGCAATCTAAGCTTGTAGCAATTGAAATCAAACAACTGCCGCATGTACAAAAACCATGCACAATCTAAAGTTCAACTGCAGCATTGGTGTGTAATTTTATTTTACCCACACACATTTCATGCTTGTCACCAACGTTTGGTGCAGTTGCTCTGTTGGTGTGAATATTGCAATGCAAATTTCCAATGCATTTGGTGCCCAAACCACAAACTTCTAATAGAACCAAAAAAGAACGAGGTAAAAAATATGGAGCGCATTCAGTTTTGGTGACATTATCAGTTTGGTACGGTCATATAACTTTTTGTCCAATCCCTTGTGTCTGTTTGTTGTTTGGTCCAGCACTGAAAAGCCACTGTGGAGGCTAAGCTAACAGGAGCTAATTGAACTAGATCCTTATACTCATCCTTAAGTAGTAAAACTTTACTGGTTATTTTCTGTACACTTTCCACCACTTCATCCACCTCATATATCTAACGTACAACCCCTCTTCCACCTTCACACTTTCAGACCGTAGTATAAAAAATAAAAATAAAAAAATAGCATGCGGTCATGTGTGCTTGCAGTTTTATTCTATTTTAGACTTGAACATTCATGGACCTTTACCCCCAACACATTTTTAACCTCCAGTGACCCCAATTCACAATTGTAATGCTCAAATGTCAACCATGGTCAGAAAAATACATCAAGAAACCTAGAAATATAAGTCAGGGGAAAGTATAGAATTGAAATATAGAAAATGGAATTTGTAGGGAGCCTTGTAGGATGGTGGTGTTGAAGGGTGGAGCGTCAGGTATTCTTTGTGTTGAGGCCACAACATTCATCTTGGGCCCATTTGTCACCGCTGTCGACTTTTCAGCAGCGCTCCATTCATCTGTGCGTCTCTTCATCTCTGCATCCATCAGTTCATCCAGCCTCTGCTCCTCGCCTGGACACATCTGTCATGACCTTACTGTGCTCTGTCTCTTTATATACACATCTCTTTGCAGCCCACCAAATGGCTCCTTACACACTATTTTAGATAATGGGCTTTGGTTGAAAAGGCTGCAGTTTTTCAAAACCATATTTTCTCAACTGACATTGGGTTCATTCATTATTACTCACCTTAAGTCCAACTATGTAGTGGCCATATATAGCAAACTATATTGTGTTTTTTTTTTCTACTGACGTACTTATCTGCAATAGCATGGGGTAATAATGTGATAGACATTAACATGTTTTGACATATATTTTAAGGTAATAGTTCATAAATGTATTAACTTATTATGGTATAAACCTAAAAGAAAAACAGTGCCTGGTCTGCATTGCAGTTTAATATTTACCAAATTGGTCCAGCCAGACATTTTGTGGGTATTGCATCTTTCTTACATTATTTCCAAGCTATTACTATGCAGGTAAAGCTCTACTACCCGATGTCATCCCCTCCATTCATCTCAATATGCAGCCTAGGGACATTTCCTACTTTTTGTTTGTTAAAAAAGGTAAAACCAGAACAATTGTCTTAAACATTAATACGTTCCATCAAACGAGCAGCTCTGAATTTACCTACGCCTCATTAAACATTGTGTAAATGCATTGCTAATCTTTATCCTGCTTACTTTTTTGTTTGTGTTTTTTCCTCCTTGCACGGTTTTGCTACTAAAAAGATGTGTTTAGTACATTAATAACAAATAGATTTGTTTTATTGTTAGCCGTTACCGACAACTCGACAGCAGTCTAAAATTTAAAATCTAAAAAACAAATAGATTCTGTGGTTAGGGCAAGCTTTTTCAGCTTCGCCTCCTTTTAAAGGTTAGACCCTTCTTGAGTCGCACTGACCTGGAGGAAGCCATCCATGCTTTTATTAGCTCCTGCATAGACTACTGCAATGCGCTCTATGTGGGAGTTCACCAAACTGGTCTTCACCGTTTGCAGCTTGTGCAAAACGCTGCTGCCCGACTGCTAACTAACAGTCGTAAACATGAACACATCACACCTGTCCTGTACTCCCTGCACTGGCTCCCTGTCCAGTTTAGAATTTATATTAATATCTTAATGTTTGTTTTTAATGCACTTACGGGCCTTGCACCTTCTTATTTGTGTGAGATTCTGACCCCTCACAAACCCAGCAGAGCTCTACGTTCTGCTGGGCAACATCTGCTGAAGTTGCCCGGTCCCGGTTCAAACAGTGGGCGATCGTTCTTTTGCAGTGGGCGGTCCTAAACTCTGAAACTCTTTGCCCAGTGAGTTATGGTCAATCACTGACCGGTCTCTGTTTAAAGCCAAACTTAAAACCTATTTATTTAAAATGGCTTTTTGCACTTTGTGGCTCTGTGACACTGCTCTGTTTTTAGTGTGTAAATGTGTTTTTAAACCTATTTGTAAATATGTTTATTTATTATTAATGTTGTTAAGCACCTTGGTTCAATCTGTGATGGTTGGAAGGCGCTATATAAATAAATATTGATTGATTGATTGATTGACACATACTGTCATTGTGTCCTTGGGCAAGACACTTAACCTACATTGCCTCCAGTGAGTGTTCTGTAACACTGGTAAATAGTTTAATGTATGTAAAGCGCTTTGAGTGCCTACTACAGTAGGTGGAAAAGTTCTATATAAAAATAAAGATTATTATTATTATAAATGCAAAAGTAAATAATTGGGTAATCCCCATTGACTATCCAATCTCTTTTCTGATTAGCCGGTGTGCAATATAATCTCATATACAGTATAGCTATATTACAATTCTAAATTGTACTCAGAGCAACAGAATGGTTTTTGAAACCTTAATCAATAGGGTCCAAATTAATGATTATTCATTGTCAGTACAATGATATGAAGGGGTTATGTCATTTCAATTTGAACAAGTTAGTTTTACAACTCCATGCTATTTGTTTTTCAATTGATTTTGAAATTGGTCCAATACGCAAGCCAATACAATAAAACCAATAAAAGCATTATACAAACAAGCATTAAAAAAAAAAAAAACACACAGATACTGACAACTGCATTATTCTGAAAAAAACTACTGAGCTGAGAAACTCAAATTTAATACAAAAACATCTGCTTTGTCAGCAAGATATGGCATGGCTTAGTTCCTCCTCCCCTGTGTGAGTTCGTACAGGTCAGAGTAACCAGAGGGGCAGAGAGAGAAGACTGCAAATTCCTTTAGAAAAAAAAAACTACATTTGGACAGATTGTCTTCTCCTTAAGAGCATCTCAGCAATGGAACTCAGTGCCAAGTCCAGTACGAGTCACCATCATTCTATTCGTTTAAGAAGAATGCTAAAAAAAATGGCTTGTTGAGACCAAGATTTGTGGGCACTGTTGCTCTACTTAAGTATTAATCAATTTTACTATATTATATGAACTATTTGTTGTTAACTGTAAATTTACTGTGCATTGTGTAATTTTACTATGTGATTTTATGCCTCTTGTGTCTATTTTTAGGCTGCCTTTTTACAGCTATATTTCACAGAAGTCAGTTTTTGTTTCACTTTTGAAACTTAACACTGTTTTACTTGGAAATACATTATCATACGTCGTGAAACATAACAGTAACGCTCTGAAAACTGTTTTTATTCATGTATTATTGTACTGTTTTTGTGGAAGGACACTCATGTGGAGCCAATTACCGCTAAAACACAGCCTCACAACCGACTTCTTTAATATTCTATTAATATAATATTCTATTCAATTTTGGTGTAAAAACAGACAAATAAACATAGCAGAATAGAATTAAAGAAAATAGCTGGCCCTGTATTACGAGGACCACAGAGAGAGATGAGTCTGAGAGGTGAGAAGTGTGATTTTCTGTTTCACAGAGCCCACTCCCATCCGAAACACCCCCGCTTCTATTTCCCACTTAACTGCCAACTCCGTCTGTGCAGTTCTAACTTTTAACAGAGTGAAATTGCTCCTTGTCTGCGCCTCCTCAACCCCATTAGGAATGAATTCAAATCAAGTTCCCATTTCCACAGCTGCCACAGTGTCTCTCTTGATCCTATTTGTAAGAAACTATTATTTTGCGATCAAAACAAGAGGATCAATGCGTAGATGGAGATGGAATAACAACCAAACTAATTGGATTTCCTGGCTCCAATACAAGCCAATTAACCTTACACTGAGGCAATTAACAGTGAATGGAGTGGTTCAATATCACAAAAGTGAGGCCAGCACAAGTTCTTAGCAGAGTAGTTTATCTCAAGTGAGCTTTACAAAAACACCGGTCAACACTCTTCTGCCAAAGTAACATTTTCAGAAAGTTGGATTTGAATGTACACTCAGATATACTGCAGATATGTGCACTTAATCATGCAACAAAGTGACTGTTATGGTTATGTTAATGCAAAAGGACACTTGGTTATGATGAGGTGAAGAAAGCAAGGCTCTGTAAACTTTAGGATCTTTAACATTATTATTTGGCTAATGCAAGAAATGTGATTGAGTCCAATAGACATAATTTATCAAAAAAATCTTCCATTTCAATGGACCCTGTGGTTTTATTAGCATTGTTTTTTGAACACTTTTTTACAAAACATTGGATAGTACCACAAGTGCCAATAGACAAGACAAGACAAGACATTTATTTTTGTATAGCCCAATATCACAACAACAGTCGCCTCAAAGGGCTTAACAGACTGCACTAGACAACATCCCCTGTCCTTAGACCAATGAAACATTTCCAACTATTTGGGCATCTCCACAAACAAAACTTTGCATGCTTATTATCTTTCTGTACACAATTAATGTTCTAATAAAGGTTCCTCTACCGTGAGCTGAGAGTAATGTAAATCTGCACCTGTGAATGAAAACAGTGGAAATGTGGCATTGTCATTTTAAATAGTTACATAAAAACATCCGACACATAAAGACTTAGACAGACTTTACTGTCATTCAGATATACAAACAAATGTATACAGAATAAAAAATTGTTGCCTTGGTTCAACATAGAAAAATAAAAAATGCAACAGACTTATACGTGTGTGGAAGAGATTGCATAGTTTCACTGAGACGGTGTGCAGTATAATATGAGTGGCTTATTTACATATTTTTTTCAATCTCTTACTCTCATTATATTACCCTAAGATTGCAGCAGAAGGCTGTAAAATCAAATAAAAAAAATCAATAAATCCATTGGAATGTATTTTTACCGGGTTTTATGCAAATGAAACAATGTATAACAATGCCACATCCATCACTAAGATACATTAGCTCATGAGCTGCTGAAATTAATGACAATATTGGTGCAATATAATATATATATAAATGCTATTTGGGTTTGTATTTCTATCAATTTGAAATAATAATTATTGTAATTACATCAGATAAACAATGTTCTATATAATGTAAGTGCACAGAACTTTAGTTTAGCTCCCAAATGCATAATTGAAATGTTAAATAGTAACATTCTTGTCCTCTGGTTTGAAATGTTAAATAGTGAACACTATACAAAGACCTGTAGTTAGCGTTAAAGTGACCCTGTGCAGTGTCAGGGTTTAATGGTGATTCATGCCGGGCCCGTGCTCCTGCGGTTGGCATCATAACCTCTGCATGTTAATGACGACTTTGCTCTGACGGGGCACTTTGCGGGACGAACAGTGGTACACAGGTTTACACAGGGCTCGGCGGAGAGCCTCTGCAGACCGAGCTGGGATAAACATGTAATTAGAGAGACAAATGATATTAGGCCCGATCATCTCCCGCCCACTGGGGTCATTAACACAGCACGGAGCCTCCATACATCAGCGCTAATTGGATGCAGAATATGAACAGAACAACATTACTTCCATCAATCACCACAGTCTTTGAGGAGAACTTGAGTTGACCCAATTCCTCTCTGGTGGGCGTTATTTAAAGATGAGCAATGCTAGACCAAGCAAATCCGTTGTTTACAGGTTCTCTCACCTGCTCTGCCTTAGGGTCATGGCCTCAAAATACATTTCTCAACCTTTCAAAACATTCAGAATATACAGCACCAAAGGAGTGTGGGCCCCTTTGACGAAACCAGATGTAATGTCTCTCACATTGCGCTTTGTGTAAAAAGCTGCAGTCTTTTGATAGAGACTGCGCTCTGAATTTTTCAACTCATTGTTAATGATGCTGCAACTTAAAAAAATATAATCAAATCCAATTAAAATAACTGTTTATATTATATTTAAACAAGAGAAAGGTCACATTTATTGATCACCTGTTCTGCCTTTGTGTGGATAAAAACAAATATCTTACATTACATTAGTAATAATAATCAGTGATTAGAAACTCCCACCAAATAAACATCAACAGCAAATACATTAAACTTACTCTTGCAGGCATTTTCTAAATAGAAAAACATAGTGTGTAAACAGTATGGGATATTGTCACATATCAAGGCCCTTGGGTTGGAGAAAAGTCACAACTCATTCAAAAGACTTACATTCACCAGTGGACGATCAAATACATTTTGTGTAACTTTAGATCTATATAGAAAACACAATGTACTCAATGTAGAACATTTTATGAAGAGACACTGAGTGGATTTGCACAAAACAGAGGTAGATCTGTACAGACCACCACATACATAGGAGTTAAAAATAAATAAAAAATTAATGTAGCCCATAATGTTCAGATAAATTTGAGTGTACATAAAAAGAGTCAAGTAAGAGTGTACATAAGAAGATTGCTAAATAGATACTACAGTAATACTAAATATGAGTATGCATAGGAGCAGTTATTCATGAAGGCAGCACAGAGTGCAGATCCAGTTCCATATTTTGTAGAATCTTTAGTTTAGGTCATTTAAGTCCAGATTTAGAGATACAGGTCCAGAAAGGTCCTGAGGTCCTTTTCCTCATGACTGTTGGAAAAAGCTTTACCGATCTGTCTGTCAATCTCCTGTTCCATCCTTCCCTCTCAGTAAACAAGACTCCAAGATACTTAAACTCATCAACTTGAGGCAGAAACTCTCCACCAACCTGAAGCGAGCAAGCCACCCTTTTTCGACCGAGAACCATGGCCTCGGACTTTGAGGTGCTGATCCTCATCCCAGCCGCTTCACACTCGCCTACAAACCGTCCCAGTGCACACTGAAGGTCCTGGCTTGATGGAGCCAACAGGACAACTGTAGTGACCAGAATAGCAGAATAATTATGACCCAGCCATAAACTGTATCCACTTTCAGGTCAACTGGGGTTTACAGCTATAAAATGTAAAACCACGACAATTTATGCCGTAAAACCCTACTCCAGATGCAAGAAAGTGTTTACTTTGCCAGCAGACCAGAGTTTAACAGCTATGTGCTAACGAACCACAGATGATCTCTTTGTTTTCCAAGGAAGTAAAACTCAGAGATAACTCTCACCTAATGGCTCTTACCTTCTTCATCTCAGAGCAGATCAAAGGCGTTAGCAGACTGGCCGGAGCCAGAACTGACGCCCCTCATCTTAGAAATACGACTCTTGTGTATTAGGCCAAACAAAGGCCTGAGACTGTCTGGGCGTTACAACACTGCCCCCTAGCGACAGCATGGCGGAACTCTGCTAAATACTTTCTCAATCAAAACTGACTTTCTAACTCCTCTGTAAACGGAAGTTACAACGGACTTGGACATTTCAGAAATGAACATTTTGTTTACTAAAAAGGAAATGTTTAAATGAGTGAATTAACAATATTACTTCACAGGATTAGAGCCACCAACGGAAAGATTCGGTCTTCACCTCAGCTTTACAAGCTTACAGTCAAATGAAATGGTTGAATGAATTTATATGTGTTACAACACGTTTACAATGTACTCTATCGATGCCACCTGGTTATGTCGAATTTAAATGTATGCTTGTGATTGTGGTTTAACTAAATATGTAATATGTCTTGTGGACGATGAGATTTTGGTTTGAATTACGAACTAGGCGCTTCCCCAAACAAAGAGAAACGCCCCAAAGACACACCCCCTCAAGCCAAACAAAACACCCTCTTCTCTGCAACGCTCTTGAGCCTTTCGCAACTCTGCTGAAGCCCTTACGCTTCAGAAGCTTTTTCTTCTCTTAGGCACTAAAGCCTCATTTTTGCCTTCGTCCCAAGTAATTTTGGCTGCTTGCGGACTCTTCTCTCTAGACATTTACATTACATTTTACATTTATTCATTTAGCTGACGCTTTTATCCAAAGCGACTTACATTGTTCTAATGTAATTACCAGTGTTACAGCCACTGGAGGCAAGGTGGGTTAAGTGTCTTGCCCAAGGACACAACGACAGTATGAACTGTGGGGAGAGTGGGAATCGAACCGCCTACCTTCCGGTTGAAAGACGACCACTCTACCCACTGAGCTACTGCCGCCACTAGACGCCTACACTACTAGACGCCTCTTGTCTTCAAGTTTGGACCGTTATACTGGCCGGTATAACGTGATTTTATTTTTAAAAGCTACACATTGTCCTTTGTTTGACGTCATCTCCGGAGACGTACGAAAATTGTAGTTCTGTAAAGAAATACAGAACTACATCAAACCACTCACAGCCGTTTTTACGCCAGAGAAAACGACTCCTGAGAAACCTCTTTTTCAGCGATCCAGTGATATTTTTCAAAGACTTTAATCTGTTCTTGCCAATGCCAACGGCAAGGAAAGAGACTTTTACGGCTTTATACAGTTGACGCCTTCCACAACTCCATTTACCGGAAGCCCGCGCGACCAGCCAGCGGCCTCCGCTAGTCAAGTAGCAGACATCTTGTGGACGCAGGCTCTTCAAATCCAGTCGCCCCGCTACAGAAAATCGGAGCAAACCTCCGGATCTGTGGCGCACTCGTACTGGGACAGAACCAGCGACCCAAAAGTAAGCCGCACTTGACATAAAAAGAGTTTGGCGTTAACTGTATTTAATAAGCTCAAATCAATTCACCAATCCTTTCCCAAAGCCCCTTTCTAATAACCTAGCCGAGTTTTAATCAGACAAAATATCATCCTCCACAAGTTCTAGTCAATAATTTGTTGGTTATCATTTTGTTTTAATCATTATTCTCATTGTATGTCAATCATTCACCTTTGTGTCATTTCCCATTAATTATGTTCATTGTGTATAATCTTTAATAAAACCCCATAAAACGTTAAAGATTCTGATTTGGTTTTTATGATTATTTCAGGATTATATCCGAAAACAGGTTTAGAATTCTCTTCCTTCAGATTAATTGAGACTTAATCAATATAATCAGTTTCCCAGAATCATCTGGGTGGTGCCCCCTTTTAACGAGACAATTGTGATAATAAAAATATTAATTGATAATTTACCCAAATTAATAAATTAATATTTCTTATTACCTTATATTATAGCTCATACACTACACAACATTATCCACAAAAAGCAGAGACGAAATCATGTGGTCCCCAAACCGGACACCCTCCGGCCCCTGGCTGCACCTAGAAATTCTGTTCATAAAAATTCAACAAGTCTGACTTACTGCCGGAAAGTGCAAACCTAGCTCCTTCTCCGGTCGTACAAGGACCTGACAGCTCTTAGAAGAGGGCCCCAGACCTTATGCTCATGGAGCACCCCCCCACAGGATGCCACAAGGGACACATTCGAATGCCTTCACCAAATCCACAAAGCACATGTGGAGTGGTTGGACAAACTCCAATAAACCCTCCAGCACCCTGGAGAGGGTGTAGCGCTGGTCTAGTGTTCTACGGCTGGGATGAAAACCGCATTGTTCCTCCTGAATCCGAGGTTTGACTATCGGCTGAATTCTACTCTCCAGTACCCTGGCACAGACTTTCCCGGATATGCTGAGGAGTGTGATCCCCCTGTACTTGGAACACACTTTCCGGTTACCTTTCAGGAAAAGATGGACCAGTCTGCCAGTCCAGAGGTACTGTTCCCAACCGCTGTGTGATATTACAGAGGCGTGTCAGCCAAGACAGCCCCACAACAGCCAGAGACTTGAGGTACTCATGGCGGATTTCATCCACCCCCAGTTCCTTGCCACCGAGGAGCTTCTTAACTACCTTGGTGACTTCAGCTTGGGTTATGGACAAGTCCTACTCCGAGCCTCGGACTCTGCTTCCGCAATGGACAACTTGGCGGTGGGATTTAGGCGATCTTCAAAGTATTCTTTTCAATATATATTGAATATCCCCAGTTGAGGTCAACAGCTACCCTCCTCCACCGTAAACACTGTTAGAGAGCACTGCTTCCCCCTCCTGGGGTGCCGGACGGTTTGCCTGAATCTCTCCATGGCCTCACCAAACTCCTCCCAGGCCCGAGTGGAGACCTGTCCCCAACCCGAAGGAGCTTAGAAGCAACGCTCTTGTTCACCTGGGTGAACTCCAACACATGGCAGCGTAGCCATGGGGGCTATGAGCAAGCCTGCCACCTCTCACCTGGGGCAACTCCAGAGTGGTAGGGAGTTCAAACTCTCGAGTATGGTTCCTGAGCCCAAGCTTTGCGCGGAGGTGAGAACAACTAACTCTAGACAGTACCTCTCAACCGCACAAGCTCAGGCTCCTTCACCGCCAGCGACATTCCATGTCCCTAAGGCCAGTTTCTGTGTCCAGAGATGGGTCGTTGGGGCCCTCGCCTTCAACTGCTGCCCAATCCACTCTGCACCAGCCCCTTACCATCTCTCCTGCAGGTGGTGAGCCCACAGAAGGTCGGTCCCAGGTCACTTGTGGGAGGTCGCTTGCATACAAGCCCTAAGTGGGCCTGGCTACAAGGTGGGGCGATGGGCGACGTCTCAGCCCTTGATTTTACCTTCTGCAATGAGCATGAGTAGCTGGGAAGTGACAGAGCGTTAATCCATCAACATAATACTTTGAAGGAGGGTCGTTCTGCAACCTCCCCTTTGGGGATTTCTGCACCTGGAAAAACAAATGTAAATCCAGTGCATTGTAAATCTGATGTTTCTGTGAAGCAGAGGGATTTCCAATTAAAAGATAGAGGATGGAGGTCCTGACAACTGCATGTCCTTCATTATTAAGTTAATGGACACTATTTGATTTTTCGGTTTATTTTTACCGTTCTCGGGAAAAGTTTACTGTTACGTGATGTTTTTGTCGTCAATTTATGATGCTCTACTGGTTTGGGCTTTGCAATCCGCTTGGGACTCAAATATCTAGTGAACCATACCAGAGATCAGTTTGAAGCACTCTGATACCTCTATTTTGAAGGGGTTTTGGCGTGAGTGTTTGGTGGCACAGAGGTTTGTATGGAGCATTCACACGTATTCACCAGCACGTGTAAATGCACAAATATAAGTCACCACTTTAAGAAGCTGTACCCAACCTTGGGTGTTTTAACTGGAACAACCACAAATAGAAGGACAAAATCTTTCACACATTTTTAGCAATCATAAGTTTATGAAGCATTGATTTGACCACAGGTACTTCATTTATTAAAGGTATGTTATCAAAGCCTTCATTTTTTTAGACTCTCCACACATGGTTTTGTTTGCTCATTAGACAATTACAAAATAAAATTTAACCTCGAATAAAAACTAAACTAATTTTGGTTGGTAGATGTGGTGTTTATGCAAAATCTAAGGTTTAGGTTGACGAGACAAACATTGAAATGGTACATAACATTGAATTGATTGGTGTTCTAAGTCACTGGTTTCCAAAGTGGGGGTCGTGGAGTGGTGAGCGGGGGGTCACAAGATGATTATTTTTTTTATTTTTATGATTATTATTTGTATATATTTTTAAAAAGGTTGTAATGATGCGAGTATAAATTTAGGATAAATAAAATAAACTGAAAGTAAAACTTTGTAAAACTTAGGGTTAGGATCGTCAGCAGTCTTATATTGGGGGTGGCGGTCTGAAAAGTTTGGGAACCCCTGTTCTAAGTAATTATAAAAATGAATTGGAAAGCGTATGGATTAACAGGTCAAAACTATATTCACTGACATTGTATAAGTAGCACAGCACAAATAATGTCCAGAGCCAAACAATACTCACTGCCTGCAAAATTTTCAAATTCATTTTTATTTTTGTGATTGAGATAATTTATAATAATTCTGACACAACAATCTCTCAGAAAACCTTGCAATTGTGTTACAAATCAATATGGAAAAGCATTAACACCACACTGGTGCTCATAAAGTGTATTATAAGGAGACTAACATTTAAAAACAGTTTGAATAATTAAATCTTTAGACAATGATGTGTTTCCAAATTCATTAAACCCTTTTATGAGTTCACCACTACAGAGCAGCCACATCTGTCAAGAGGACTGGAGCGCCGCAGAAATATGGGAATTCAATGGCAGCGAATTGTGTTGATGTTTCCACTCTTCTGTCAAAAAGCAGACAGTCGATTGGCCACAATCCAATAAAGGTTGGGCCAAGGATAAAGCAGGCCGCTGTGGTTCAGAGGTCACACAAAGAGTCAGAGTCTGGGGCTCAAGGATTAAAGCTGGAAGTGTTGAGAAAATAAATTGCAATTGGATTATTGACGGCAAGACTTTACTTGATGGAGGATTGAAGATGGAGATATTAGAGTTTGGCTCTGCTGGGAAAAGACAAAGGAATAACAAAAAAACATTACAAAGCAATAGTGAAAAAAACTTTAATGGGTATAAATGCTAAGGGGTATTTAACATTTTCCTCAAATAGAAATTGTTGAATAAACCATTTTATTAATGTTTTAAAAAATGTGGTTTGACCTAGTTATGTTTTAAAGGTCTACAGTAGGTCTCCTCCCTGTCCCCTAATTTCTACTGCATGCCACAGCGACCGATGTTGCAGACCCTTGCCAACTGGAAGTGTTTCAGATCCGAAGCGGTGCCCTGAGGAGTTCCAAAAAAGACGTGCGAGGGACCAAAACAAGTGTTTATTCAGAAGAGGAAGGTCCAGAAAACAAGTTTGGTTTGAGATTGCTTTGTTGTTTAAATAAACATAATTTCATGGGATTTTCCTCATTACATTGGGCACAAAAAAATCTTAATTTTTACAGATTTTATTGCTTTTAATGCTTAATCATGTAAATAAACATAAATATTCATCCATTCATTCATTTTCTACCGCCTAGTCCCGTTAAGGGTCGCAGGTGACTGGAGCCTATCCCATCAGCTTTGGGCCTGACAAATAACAAAAAAATGAGTCCGAACATTTTTGTGTTACTTTGGAAATCCAGAGGTTGTACTTGTACAGTTTCCGGTTTGGTACAATCTGGCTTGTGGAAATTGAATTAAACTGGCTCCGTTGTTGCAGAGAAGTAGAACTGCTGCGTATCTTCAACACTGTCACAGACACGTGCAGTGGAAAGTGGGAGTGAAGCAAACTCATTCAGGAGTCAGTTGAGCTGAGGCCTCCATGGTGGGGGCTAACCTGGCACATGCTGAAGGGACTATTTCTCTCGGTTGGTTTGGGAATGTCTTAATATTCCTGTGGATGAGCAGAAGTGTCTGGAGAGGGTGGTCTGGGGGTCATTTGCTTAGACTGCTGACCTTGTGACATTGCCCAGGATAAGTGGAAGAAATGGATGGTTGGTGTATTTTTCTGATGATGCCACTTGTTAAAGGGTGTATTTTGTTGGTAATAAGCTCCAATAATATGGAATATTATTAAAAAACGACAAAGATGAACAGAATGAAAATGTATGGGTGCTAGAACTTACCTCAAGGGCCCTTTGGGCTTTCAGAGAATATATAGATGTTTGACAAAGGTTGAATTACAGAACTAGACTAAAAATATTGATAACTCTGCATGTAGACAAACCAGGACAATGTGGCCAGGTTTGCTTCAACCCAAGAATAAAAAAACATGACGAATAGATGCTGTTAAAAAAATGTGTGAGGGGGAATAGTGCTTCAGCACAGATTGAAAAGCCAGAGTGTGGAACGCTTCACAGCCAACACAGTGACTGATAGGACTGATGTGAGGCTGGAATGAGACTAAGGGCGGCCATTACAGAGCTCTGCTGGGCGGTCAACATGCTGTCACCTCTGACCGATGTGTAAACTCTGTCATATGGAAACATTATGAGCACTTTATAACATTGTGACATACAAAAGGCTCATGTAAAAATCTGTTTAAATAAAACAAACAGAGGCATTCACCAGAGCTGATGTGTTTTTGTGGCATCTGCCAAATGAATGTTACTGTGCCAAGTCTCTGTTGAAACCAAAATAGCCACTCTACAATCTGTCTAGTTAAACTCTAATTAATAAACCATAATTTCTCCAAACATGTTTTAATTGAGTATTTAACAGACATAAGCCTACACTTTTTTACATGCTCTAGAAAGTATTTATTAGTCTCTTGCTTCCAAATTAAAGCTTATTCTCTGAATATTCACTGAATATTGCGTTCCCAGTTTTTGGTTGTTAAATGGCCTATTGTGTCAAATATTTTTCACGTGCAGTTACAGCTTGTTAGGATGTTTGCAGAGTGGTCTTAGTGGTACAACTTTGCAATACAAAATTGTAGTATTCATGATGGTTTAACATATTTGTCTAAAGGCTATCGTACACACCCATGTGTAGCCCTTACACGCACACATTTGGACACACATTCATTTTCTCATGTTGTATTGTCTTATTTTCAAAGACCAATAAAAATGGCCCCACAAGTAGTATGCATAGGATGCAACTGAGTTTAAAATGCATCCTATGCATACTACTGCTAAAAGTGAAGACAAATATTTACTCCTGTAACACACAATGCTTTTGTATTTTTACAAAAGCATAATTTATAGAGTTTAGACAATCTGCCTACTTTATGTCTGTTTGATATTAGTCATGTTGTTTTCCTGCAACAAGACAGTCCCAACTTAAGGATGGGACAGAGACAAGTGTGTTCCTCATGCTCATGCCATGTTTCTGTTACGGCAGAAAACCTTGCTTCACAAAATTAAGAAGTTAAAGAGTTAATTTGCAAAAAACAGAAAAACAGATAAATGGCATTTATCTGTTTTTGGGTTGGCCACTCAACTTTGGTTGACTAAAATTCACCTATAGTAAATAATAAAAAAAAAGTATTTTATTAAAAAACTGAGGTATCTGCTTTTGCAAGTGAACAATTTAAAATAGAGTTCAGCAACACCTTTTCCAGGCATTTCCTAATTATGGATGTGAGGACAACAGGTCATATTGGTTAAGTTCAATGGGCCGAGGCTTCGTAGGAACAGAGATTATGGTAGACATTTTCCAGATAAAGGTAGTGGCAGTGAGGTAAGCCTGGTTGAAGAGTGAGTGAAGAATAGGTGACAGCTCTTGAGCGCAGTTCAGTTTGTGTGTGCTTTTCCTGTTTATACAGTTTCATAGCTGACGTGGTGGTTGAATAAAATGGTTGTAAAAAAAGTGAGTGTCAGTTACAGATATGATTTAAATCAGTAGTTCTCAACTAGTATATATATAGTTTTATTTATATAGTGCCTTTCCAGAGCTCAAGGATGCTTTACATATCAATTATTCATTCACTCCACAGTCACACACTGGTGGTAGTAAGCTACATCTGTAGCCACAGCTGCCCTGGGGCAGACTGACAGAGACGTGGCAGCCATTCCGCGCCTACAGCCTCTCCGACCAACACCATCAACATTCTAACACATACGAGGCAAGGTGGGTTAAGTGTCTTGCCCAAGGACACAATGACAGTATGAACTGTGGGGAGAGCGGGAATCGAACCTACTACCTTCCGGTTGAAGGACGGCCGCTCTACCACTGAGCTACTGCCGCCCCAGTGGGTCGGGGACCTGTTTTGAGTGGGTTGCGGATCTTTCCCTGGACATAAAAATACATTTTGAAGGAGATTTCACTGTGGCAGAGTGGCAATAATGCTCTGTAATGCTAATTGACAGCCACCATTTCCCAGAATAGAAGAAGACCCACAACAGTTTTCATATACTAATGTAGCAATGCAAGTACAACATGAGAGACCAGATGAGATTTTCTTTCTGAAACAGTTTTAATAGTGTAGTGTTTGTTATATTCAGGGAGTTGGTTAAACTATTTCTCATTAAATACACTTAATATTATTAATACAGGGCTGTTCAGTGTGTATCCACTGATGCAAGGTTATCACAGCTATACAGTTACAATAATAATCTTGAAAGCTTGTGTGCCAAAGATGCTCTTTTTGAGTTCAAGTGGAATATTTCCCTCTCTAGTATCACTGGTCATTTTAATTTATCATTAAGGTCTGTCTTTAGTTGGCATACTGAGATATTCTGTATTATCTCAGGTTTAAACTCCATCTTTTCTTTAAATTAATTTGAGAATTCCTCAATTTGGGTGACGGCTTGTCGGCAGACTAGTTGAGAACCACTGGCTTACAGCAACAAGAATATAAAGCCTAAGTATGATCATTTTAGTAGAAGACTGAAAGAAAGGAAGAGACAGACACTTTTTCTGTTTCTGTCACCTGCTTTCAGCTGACCAGTTAATACTGAAAAGACTTTGTTTATACTAATATAGAAAATATCACAGACACAGTACGTTTAGTTGATTTACTGATGATAACTCCTGATGATTTTTTCTGTACAGTTGCAAAACAGTAAAATCTGACTTAGTGCATCTATCGAGTCTTACAGATCTTTAAAAACACAAGTACTGTCTTAAATCTTTTGTCCTTGACTGTCACCATTTTCATCTGTTTACCTCCCCGTTTGGCAGCTTCCAATGCGATCTCTTAGAGTTTATTAGAAGCATCATCAAATGACACTCAGCCCCAACATCTGACAACTCACAGGTTTGGAGCTCCTTTTAAAATAATACTTTGTCCTTCAAAAATCCCAGCGCCAAAGGCAGAAATCCAGTCCATTACAGTCCAGTGGCTTCAAATGGTTAACTGCCCTTCATAAAACAGAACTTTCTTCTCCGTCGAGCTTTGAAACATCTATTTTTCTTCAGGATGCAATGCAGCTGGATGGAAGTCCTAATTGTCAGTCAGTGTAGCCACTGTCCTTTGAGCTGCCATGCGTCGCTATAGGAGAGACTCCACTATCGGAACCCGTCTTTGAAGTGAACTCTCCGTCGGCACAGTGGCAGTGATGACCAGACGGAGGCTAATTAAGTGGGAGAGGTTTGAACAGAGCCGGTGTCAGGAGTCTGCACCATTTTCCCGGTAACGAGCAAACATTGTAAAATACTATGGGGGACTTTGCTCATGTTTTTTTTTTTTTACATTTCAAAGCCAAAAAACTGCAATAGTCACAGAAAAGTGTCACCGTTGTAGCTGAGTTGGGCTCATGTGTGGTTTGATGAACGTCAAGAAATATACTGTTCATAGGCACCTCAAATTTTGGCCTAAATAGTGGCCAAAATAAATTAAACTTGACATATACAAAATGTAACACATTATTTTGTTTTACTGCAATAAAAAAACAAAAAAAAAAACTTTGTCCTTCACCCTCCGCGGGTGGTCTCTTCCTTCGAGCTCGGGTCCTCTACCAGAGGCCTGGGAGCTTGAGGGTTCTGCGCAGTATCTTAGCTGTTCCTAGTACTGCACTTTTCTGGACCGAGATGTCTGGTGTTCTTCCAGGGATCTGCTGTAGCCACTCTTCCAGTTTGGGGGTTACTGCCCCGAGTGCTCCGATGACCACAGGCACCACTGTCGCCTTCACCTTCCAAGCCTTTTCCAGCTCTTCTCTGAGCCCTTGGTATTTCTCTAGTTTCTCATGTTCCTTTTTCCTGATGTTGCAATCACTTGGTATTGCCACGTCAACCACAACGGCCTTCCTCTGCTGTTTGTCCACCACCACAATGTCTGGTTGGTTCGCCATTACCATTCTGTCAGTCTGAATCTGGAAGTCCCACAGAATCTTGGCTCGGTCATTCTCTACCACCTTTGGAGGTGTTTCCCACTTTGACCTCGGGTTTCCAGTCCATATTCCGTACAGATGTTCCTGTACACTATGCCAGCCACTTGGTTATGGCGCTCCATGTATGCTTTCCCTGCCAGCATCTTACACCCTGCAGTTAAGTGTTGGATTGTCTCAGGGCCTGTTTGCACAGCCTACACCTTGGGTCTTGTCTGGTGTGGTAGATTTGGGCCTCTATTGCTCTGGTGCTCAGGGCCTGCTCCTGTGCAGCCATGATGAGTGCCTCTGTGCTGTCCTTCAGTCCGGCCCGTTCTAGCCATTGGTAGGATTTCTTGATATCAGCCACTTCAGTTATGTTCGGTGGTACATCCCATGTAGGGTTTGTCCTCCCATGATGGTCCTCCAGCTCCTCTTCCTCTGTTCCCCATTGCCTGAGACATTCACTGAGCACGTCATCTGTTGGGGCCTTATCTTTGATGTACTTGTGGATCTTGGATGTTTCATCCTGGATAGTGGCTCTCACACTTACTAGTCCACGGCCGCCTTCTTTACGGCTAGCGTACAGTCTCAGGGTGCTGGATTTGGGGTGGAACCCTCCATGCATGGTGAGGAGCTTTCGTGTCTTAACGTCTGTGATCTGTATCTCTTCCTTTGGCCACCTATTTTCTTGATTGTTTTTTACATTTACATTTACATTTATTCATTTAGCTGACGCTTTTATCCAAAGCGACTTACATTGTTCTAATGTTATTACCAGTGTTACAGCCACTGGAGGCAAGGTGGGTTAAGTGTCTTGCCCAAGGACACAATGACAGTATGAACTGTGGGGAGAGCGGGAATCGAACCACCTACCTTTCGGTTGAAGGACGACCACTCTACCCACTGAGCTACTGCCGCCCATTTGCCTGTGGTATTCCAAGGTACTTGTAACCATCCTCAATGTCTGCTATTGTTCCTTCTGGGAGTGAGACCCCTTCTGTGTGGACTACCTTCCCTCTTTTCGTCACCATTCGACTACACTTTTCAAGCCCGAATGACATCCCAATGTCAGAGCTGTAGATCCTGGTGGTGTGGATCAGTGAGTCGATGTCCCGCTCACTCTTAGCGTATAGCTTGATGTCATCCATGTAGAGGAGGTGACTGATGGTGGCCCCATTCCTGAGTCGGTATCCATAGCCAGTCTTGTCGATTATTTGGCTGAGGGGTTCAGGCCTATGCAGAACAGCAGTGGGGATAGAGCATCTCCTTGGTATATGCCACATTTGATGGATACTTGTGCAAGTGGCTTGCCATTGGCCTCAAGGGTGGTTTTCCACAGCCTCATTGAGTTTGCAATGAAGTCTCTTAGAGTCCTGTTGATGTTGTAAATCTCCAAGCATTCAGTGATCCATGTGTGTGGCATTGAGTCATATGCTTTCTTGTAATCAATCCAGGCAGTGCACAGGTTGGTGTGTCGGGTTCTGCAGTCTTGGGTGACTGTTCTGTCAACCAGGAGTTGGTGTTTAGCTCCTCTGGTTTCTTTGCCGATGCCCTTCTGTGCTTTGCTCATGTATTGATCCATGTGCCCACTTATCTTAGCCGCAATGATGCCTGACATGAGCTTCCATGTTGTGGGGAGACAGGTTATTGGCCAATAGTTGGATGGGACTGTACCCTTTGTGGGATCCTTCAGGATCAGGATTGTACGCCCTTCTGTAAGCCATTCAGGGTGCGCCCCATCCCTTAGCAGCTGGTTCATTTGTGCTGCAAGGCGCCGTGGAGTGCAGTGAGCTTCTTTAGCCAGTAGGTGTGGATCCTGTCAGGGCCCGGTGCTGTCCAGTTTTTCATACCTGAGAGTCTTTCTTGGATGTCTGCCGCTGTGATGGTAACTGGATTCTGTTCAGGAGGTTGCTGTGGTCCTCTCTCAGAGCCACCAGCCACTGTGCATCGCTGTTGTGTGATGCCTCCTCTCCCATATACTTTTCCAGTATTGTTCAGTTTCCAGCCTTGGAGGGTCTGCTCTGCTGTTATTACCCTGCCATTGAGCGTACACTTTTGCAGGTTGAGTTGCGAACAGCCGGTTTATTCTTCTGGCGTTCTCTCTCGTGTACCTCGTTAGGCGGCTGGCCAAGGCTTGGAGCCTTTGTTTGGCAGTTTCAAGTGCTTCAGGTATGGGCATCTGGTTGTACCTCTTGGGTACCGGTTTTCTCATTACACCTTTCTTGGCCTCTGTCAGTTGGCTTACTTCTCTACGTGTCTGCTTGATCTTAGCCTCCAGCCTTTGTTTCCATGGTGGGTACTGTTTCTCATGGCTCCCATGGTTGCTCTTATAGCCAAGCATCTCGAGGATCACTGCTGCGGAGGTGTATAGCAGCTCATTGGTTTCAGTGATGGATGTGGTAGGGATCGCACTCAATGCTGCATTCACATCTTCTAGGAGATTTTCTGATGGTACTTCACTTAGCCGTTGTAATTGGCGTCGGGGTTGCCTTGCCTTCATTCTCGCCATGATCTTGTGTTTCAGGTCAGTCGCTGCCTCGTTCAGCGTTATTTCAATTGTTGGGGCTTCATACCCAATCTCCGGTTGGGGAGCACCTGTTGGCTCCTCTGACCTTGCGCCCTGGCTCCCCCTTGCCGTAGCATTTTTTGTGTTGTATCTCGTCAATCTCAAGTTGTGATAGCAGCTGCCGCTTGTGGATGTTGGAACACTGAGCTACTAGTTGCTTCGATGTAAGCCTGGATTGTATCTCGTCAATCTCAAGTTGTGATAGCAGCTGATGTATGTTGGAACACTGAGCTATATATATATATATATATATATATATATTATATATATATATATATATATATATATATATATATATATATATATATATATATATATATATATATATATATATATATATATATATATATATATATATATATATATATATATATATATATATATAAAAAAAAATATATATATATATATATATATATATATATATATATATATATATATATATATATATATATTTTTTTTTTTTTTTTGAGTTAAAGTTACTTTATTTGACCAGCAAGTTTTTTCTTGTTTGGAAATGAGACAGAAATCTTCCAGAAGTTAATAAGACAATGTACAAGAAGCACTGTTGTGGAAATAAATATTTCTCAGCTTTTATTTACATTTGTACAAAAAGTGGCATGTCCAAAATTTTTTATACCCTTTGCAAACTGTCTTTGGGCAAATCCAAAGTTGTATACCATTCCAAATAGTCCAAGCTGTTCTAAAGCATCCTAATTACCCTGACTCATTGGGAACAGCTCAACAACTCAACAGGTGAAAAACAGCAGCTCTCTGCAGGTGGTCATGGCTAAGACAAAGGAGCTCAGTAAAGACCTGTGGCTGCTCAGGAAAGGGCTAAAAGGCCATTTCTAAATGTTTTCAAGTTCCTGTGGTTACAGTGCAATGTATTATTAAAACATACTAGATGTTCTACACTGTAGAAAATTAGATGCAATTAGGTGCATACAATTATTTCACTCATCAGCTATATAGCAGCTTCAACATTTTAGGGAGTTACTCATTTGTGTCACAACCAACCAGAAACAGCTGTTGCTATTAAGCTTTGATTATTAAAATAATAACAATTTATTTGAGAAACTTTTTCACAATGGAGAAGCCTCTTAAACTGTACCCTATTGACCTGACCCATTTAACTTCAGAATAAACGTGCTTCTGTTGTCATGGAAAGCGATTCTGTCCGTGAATTCACTCGCACTAACAGTTTTAATTTCCTCATTTTTTCTATCCTTAGTTTCTCATCGTTCACGAGAAAAAAGGAGTTCTCCAGCATCAGTTGAGTGTAAAGACTTGACAGGTGCATATTTACAAAAGCCTGTTTATTTCAGGTCTGGACCAGAGGCAGCTCTAAAGCAGCGTGTGGCCCCAGGCCAGGCCGAGGGTGTCCCGAACTGAAGCAAACCTACTTCTGTCTGCAATAATGCTTCTCCACCTCAGCTAATACTGGCTTTTATGTAGCAGCTTCTTCTTTGGCCTCTTTCTGTCCATAGACTACAATAGCACTCAGGGGGAGAATAAACATTTAATCAAAAGCTTGTTAATACCATTTATGTCGGAACTGCCTTTATGAAGTGTTAAGGGAGCTGTTGTCAAATCACCCAGATATTAGCTGGATTACAGTCTGCTTGTGCAGGAGAGAGGCACATCACCGGTCCACAGAATACTGATGATTACAGCACAAACATACAGGACATTTAAAAAGCAAAATATGTGTGATACCATGTTGCTGCTGCCAAGAATGTTGGTAATGACCACCACAGGCAGACAGGTACTGCAGTGTCGAAGATGCTCCCAGTTAGTCATCTAGCATAGATGCTGACCTTATTGTTGTGAGGCACTGTGCACCCCTGACTTTGAATTGCAGGTTTGACAAGTTGCAGCAAGAAAGCTAAGAAAACGGAATTAAAAAAAAAAGCTTGTCTGGACTGATGAATCAAAATTTGAAATCTTTGGTTCATCATGCAGGATTCTTGTAGGCTGTCGAGTGGGCGTAAGGATGGTTCCTCAAAATGAATACGTTACAACTTTAAAAAATGGAAAAATTGGGATGTTGTTACACCCCCAAACGTGATAATCCCCACAAATGTAATAAACCACAAACGTAATAAAATAGGTTGTAGTTGTTGTAGGTTTTAAATGTAATAAACCCACAAATACAAAAATCAGGGCTTACCACAAATGTAATATCTTGCCACAAACATAATAAGAATAAATTTAAGAATTTTAGAATCTTAGTAAAATTTTGAATATTTATAAAATTTTTACAAAAACATACTAAATCAAAGGCATCCTCTTAAAGTTAAAAGTCTTTTATTAATTGGACACCTCTCAATTGACTACTGAGCCCCACCCTTACCGGCCTTCATCAGGGGAACACCAAAGAGCACCTCTTTTTGTAAACTTATTTTCACATTTTTTTCACTACTCCCTGGAGGTCCCCGGAGCGTTCCTCTTTAGGCAAGGCAATTTTATCTATATAGCACAATTCATACACTGGGTAACTCAAAGTGCTTTACAGGAATAAAAGACAATTAACAAGATTTAGATTAAGAAACATAAGAAATGTAAACTTTTTAGTGACTAAGAGTGCAGATAAAAACTGTGGAAATTCAAGTCTGAGTCCATGATGACCCCAAGATTTCTAACCTAATATTTAGATTTTAGAGAAAGAGACTCGAGGTGACTGCTGACACTTTCTCTTTGTTTCTGTGGCCCAAAGATGATTAGTTCAGTCTTGTTTCTGTTCAGTTGGAGAAAATTATTTTGCATCCATACATCAATCTGTTCGATGCAGTGACACAGTGAATGGATTGGTCCGTTTTCACCTGCTGTGAGTGAAATGTAAATCTGAGTGTCATCTGCATAATTATGGTAGGATACTCCACAGCTGCGTATTAACTGGCCTAAAGGAAGCATGTAGAGATTGAATAATAGAGGTCCCAAGATAGACCCCTGTGGAACCCCATATGTCAGGGCCATTTGGTCTGATACACAGTTACCAACCGAAACAAAGTACTTCCTGTCTTCAAGATAGGACTGAAACCATTTAAGGGCAGTTCCAGTGATACCTATCCATTCCTCTAATCTTTGTGTCAGGATTTCATGGTCCACTGTATCAAACGCAGCACTTAAGTCCAACAGAACTAAGACAGAGACTTTGCAGTGTTCAGACGGATGTCATTTGTGACTTTGATAAGTGCAGTCTCAGTCTGTGATGGGGCCTGAATCCTGACTGAAAAGGATCAAAGCAGTTGTTAAGTAATAGAAAGTCATTAAGTTGCTGATATACAACTTTTTTGATGACTTTCCCTAAAAATGGCAGGTTTGATATGGGCCGATAGTTGTTGAGCACTGTAGCATCAAGACTGCTCTGCTCTTTAGGAGAGGCTCAATGACAGCAGTTTTTAAGGTCCTTTGAAATGTTGTAAGGAATTATTGACTATATCAGTGAGTTGTGGTAACAAACTGCTTAGTACTGATTTTAGAAATCTAGTGGGTAAAACATCGAGGCAGCAGGTTGATGAACATAGGCTGGAGACAGTTTTTTCAATTGTTCTGTCATTAATGGGTGTAACATGTGCTAACCCAACCAAGTGCCTCCTAGGTGGCTGCAGTGTTTTATGCCCTTTGGACTGTATCGCATGTATGAATTTTACCTCATAATGAATTAAAAGCTTTAATTTACGCCATTTTCTTTCGGCTTTTCGGCATTCCCTTTTCTGTGCCCTGACTTAATGAGAATTGCTCCATGAAGCCTTCTGCCTCTTCCTGATCACTTTAACCTTAACAGAAGCAATGGTGTCCATAACATTTAAAACACCTGAAGAATAACAATTCAACAAATCATCAACTTGACCTGATGAGGCATTTTCAAACCTGACTGCCTCCAGGTTGACTTAAAAGCACCCAAAATTCAGCATATCAAAAATCAGTTTCTTACGTAAGAGCCAGTTTGTTTGTTTTTCTGGAGACAGTCTTTATCTCTACTGTGTCTACTGTTTATCAGCTCTCTTTGAACTATTTACTCTCTCTCTTTCTCTCTCTCAATATATATTTCAGGGTTTCTTCAAAAACCACATTTAATTCTAAAACTTAAAAACATGAGCAAGTAGAATTAAAGCCACAAGCGTCGATACAGGCCCTCGCCTCCTCTAGCGAAGGGGGCACATGTCCTTGGAAGGACTGCATTTTGTGCTTTACAGTGCAAACTCCACGGTAATGTCAAATAAGTCTCCAAAGCAACCCTAACCACTTTAACCCCCTGTGTTTTTCCTCAGCCTGATGGAGGGTCTGAGGAAAAACCCTCAGACCCTCCATCAGGGGAGGGTCTGAGGGTTTTAGAGATGTATATTTTTTATTTTATTTACTTTGTTTATCCAGGAAAGTCCCACTGAGACCTACATAAACAAAATGTAAGCTCCACACAGAAAGGTTCTGCCCTGGATGAGAATCAAAACTAGGACCTTCTTACTGCACTATAATCTGCACTCTTCTATTAAAATGTTTTTATTTTTTCTTATGTTTCTTAATCTAAATCTTGTAAATTGTCTTTTATTCTTGTGAAGCACTTTGAGTTACCCAGTGTATGAATTGTGCTATATAAATAAAATTGCCTTGCCTTGCCTTACTGTGAGGGAGTGCTAACCACTCTGCCACCCTCCAGACCCATGTTTACTGTCTGTTGTTTTTGCGAAGCCCTTTGAGGCAACTGTTGTTGTGATACTGATCTATAGAAATACAATTGAATTGAAATACAATTTCTCGACTAATTTTGCTGGTCCACCTCGTACAGATAGAAGTTTGCCCAGTCCTTGAAGAGCACCTGTACTGTTTTAGTGCTTCAGACACCCTTGACACACTCTACCCTTTCCAAGGGAAAACTGAGTCATTTTAAAATATTGTTTTGTGTTGACTTCATTTAAATTAATATTTAGCACATTTGACATGAAAAACGCCATCTGTCCATACCCGGTTAAATAGGAAGTATTCAGGCCTAATGCCATTTCAGGTGGGGCACAGAATTTTCTTTTTTGAAGTTTGATAGTTTTACAAAATGCACATGCTCATTTGTTCTTATTAACTAATCATAAATTCATAAATAAAATCCAGCTCTAGACAATTATCATGTCAGGATTTAACATTTAGTCATTTAGCAGACGCTTATCCAAAGCGTCTGCTAAATACCTCTGAGCTAGAGTATTTAAAAGACTCAGAGGGAAGTGAGGACGTCTTATAATGTGGCGAGTCCTCTGTTATCATCTTTATTCTGTCGTAAGTTAGGTAGTTGTCGTCTGTCGCATATTTGACCTCATTTAAGCTCGCAATGTGGGTAATAATTAGCTTACAACATTCACGTTTATTTGAACCTAACATATGTTAATTTGGGGTGTATAAAATCTGAAAATGTGTGAAAGAGTGTTAGGAAATGAGTGACAAATACATACAAGTCTGTATTGTCACACATTGAGCTCAAAGAGTCTGCCTTAAGTTTAGTGTCAGTTTCAGTAAAATCCTAAGTACTGTTCTAAATCAATCATAAGTGTTTTGATTAAAATGCTAAAACACAGGAAATAAATGATTGTTTTTTAAACATGTTTAGATGAACCTGGAGCAATTGAACAGTAACTTTTTAATTATTGGCAACAGCTAATGCTAAAGAAATGCTCAGTGCATTTTTCTTTGTGCTTGTTATCCTCAGAGAAATGAAATTCATTTTCCAACAGGACAATGACCCTAAGCACACAGCCAAGATAACAAAGGAGTGGCTACAGGACAACTCTGTGAATGTCCTTGAGTGGTCCAGCCGGAGCCCAGACCTGAACCCAATTAAACATCTATGGAGAAATCTGAAAATGGTTGTGACGCTCAAAAACCGACCTTATGGACCTTCAGAGGTTTTGTAAAAATAGGTGTGCCAAGCTTGTAGCATTATACTCAAAAAGACTCGAGGCTGTAATTAGTGCCAAATGTGCTTCAACAAAGTATTGAGCAAAAGCCAGAAATAATTATGTACATTTTAACGTTTTTATTTTTAATACATTTGCAAAGAATTCAAACTACCTTATTTCATGTTTTCATTATGGGGTATTGTTTGTAGAATTTTGAGGTAAATAAGGAATATAATCCATTTTGGAATAAGGCTGTAACACAACAAAATTTGAAAAAAGTGCAGCGCTGTAAATACTTTCTGTATACACTGTAAATACTACTACTCTTTTGTTAATATGTTTGTGGGAAGTTATTACATTTATGGTAAGCCCTGATTTTTACTGCCCCACAGTGGGTTGTGGATGATGTTATTACATTATCAGTGGGCAAAAGCTATTACGTTTGTGGGAATTTATTACATGTTGTAGGTTTATTACATTTAAAATCTACAAATATTTTATTACGTTTGTGGGTATAACAGGTGTTCGAAAACCTTTGACCGATAGTGTGTATATATAAATCTGTGTACATTCACCTTCTTGGTTTTGTCAAGTACTAAAGTAATGAGGTGAATGTGTGCAGCTAACTGGGTGCCACTGTTTTAGCATGTGTCAGTGTATTAATCAAGACCAAGTCAGTGCCGTTGAAGTTTTCAGTTAGTCCACAGAGCTGTTGAGCATGGAGAATTGAAAGTGCGGCAGCTGACAAGCAATTAATATCAATTAGAGAGTGTGTGAATGTGACTCCAGCAGATGTAGGCCCTATACATCGGCAAAGCTCAGCCTTGCATGGAAGCAGTATACTACATAATGTAACCCGATGCAGTGTATTTTACACTCCACTACTACCGTACTTAAAGCAGGATTTAGGAGAAGGCCAAACACGGAAAGCCCTTTTGCATTTTTGCACTACTTTTGAGGAGCCTGGAGTGACTCTCTTTGGGCTCTCTGTCTATTAATGGCGACAAAGGGAAAGGAGCATTGGAGCGAACAAAGCATTATGCAATCAATATCTGTGATCATTCGAGGCGAGAGAGCTGTTGATCTGTTGACTCTCGTCTGTTTACATAGATTTTCTTTTCTCATGCCACATGTCAAAGTTGAAAACAAACCAAGGGGAAAACAGGAATCGCCCTGCAAAAATGAGCCGTGGACTTCAAAGAAAAGCCAGAGTTGATTGAAGGTGTACGCCAGCGATCTGTGTCAGAACGAAGCCGGGTCAAGGCCAAGCTTGCTTATCTGTGGAAATTAAAACTGTCAGCCTCAACAATGGCTGGATGATTTCAATTAAATGAACCAGAACAGGATCTGAGGAGTCGTGGAGAACAAAGACTGTAGCGTTATTGGCCTTATATGATCCAGGGTTTGACAGAAAGCTCCTGGATCAGGCTGTGTGACCTTGTCATGTATGTGTCGAAAACCATGTCACAGTAACAACCTATGGCCAGCGATCACACTGTACTATTGAATGACACTATACAGTAGAATGTTATCATCCAAAGGTGGCATGTGGTTTGAGGCTAAACTTTAAATTTTCAGCAATTGGTGCTTTTACAGGAGCTAGGAATATTTAAGGACCAAATGAAGGCAGCAAATGAAAACAAAATATCTAAAATCTTTTATCAAAGCCAATTGTAATAGGTCAAACCCGATTCTGTCTTTAGTGAAACGTCCATGCCGTTGTTGACATTGTGTCAGTAATGTCATTAGTATTGCCACTATTGCCAGTCAAGAAGATGATTTAAATCAACAACTACAGACAAATGTGTCAACACAATTTCCTTTTTTTTGGTTTTGCCACTAATTATGTGGTTTGCAAACATTGGCAGATGGAAATTAAAATTGGATTGCCAAGTGCAAATATTCTACATTGCATGCACAAACAGACTGAAAAGACAGGATTATAACTTCAGCTTTGGACAGCACTGATAAATTTGGGGCCAAGATGTGTTTGGTGTGTGTAGATAAATACTGATATGTCTGCAATTATCAGTAGTGAAATGTGAGTGAGATCTAGCCATGTGAACTGACCTTTGTTCAGAGAGTGGCAGCTGACACTCTCAACCAACAGTAAGACCATGACCTTCTCAATATGGCCGTATTTCACCAGCAGATCCCGTCTGGACTCAAGATGTTCATTAAAATTTGAAGAATCAAAATGTGCGCAAATCACTCAAATTCACTTCTAACTATCTTTCATAACATTAGCTTTGTTTCCATTTTACAGTAAAAAATATTTTCAACTTGGGAATATTGAATGAAAGTGATGAAAATGTAAATATACTCAACGCAAGTCTGACATATCGATTGTGATTGCATATATCAACAGCAACAGTCAGAGTTTACAAGAAGAATGTTAACCAATCAAAGAAACGCCGGACATGATGCAAAAAAAGTTGTCAACAAGGAAGCTAGTTAACATGTCCAGCAGTGGAGTGGACACCAGACAGACGGCAATCTCAGCAGCAGCTTCCGCCATGTTGAATTAGTGATTGGTCCATCCACAAAAAGGCAGAGGAAGGGATTCGCTGTGAGAAAGACACCAGGCCGTCCTTCTTTTGAAAAAAGGAAAATTGTCTGGTATACCAGACTAATGCACACAAGTTGACACAAACAGGCCTGAATGGCTACTAAACATAAGGCTTGTTTAAGCCAAATGCTAAAGTTGGTTGTGCATAACGTCTTTTGTTGTGCCTCTCCAGCTTTAGTCCCAATCCCAATATGAAGTCTATATAATATATTAAGATGGGTAGACGTCATACAGTGAATGTAAAGAGTATTTTGACTCTGATCTGAACAGTATCAGCTGGTGTTTTCCTAGTCCCTGGTTACAGACGTAAGACAAACAATTTACAATAGATCAATGAATATCAAAGAAAAGATAGCGAAAGGATAGTGTTATGCATTAATATCAGACAAACAAACAGCGATTAAAGGAACATTAGACATGTCTGTTGTCATTTAAAATGTTTTTTATTGCTGAAATTAGTTACATTTATGCATCTCTTTAGCAGCCGTGGTGCCCATGTGAACGTGCTGCCTTTTGTTTCAAGTGTGGTCACTGAAAATGGTCACAGCAATTTTTAGATCATTACATCCACATAGTGTGAATTTGCACATTTGAAAATCATAAACTCTAGTACACACCAGTTTTGTGAGGCGCTTTTATTGTAAAGGGCAAAAGCGGGGATACATTAGCGGTCGAGGCTGCTCTGAGAAAGATTATCACATGCCTCTCTTTCTAGATTCAGCTACAGTTTATGTACAGGGTTCTATGGGACTCTTGGTTGTATTATTAAGATTTTGTGTATCACTTTTATATTCAACTGTGAAAATATGTGAATGGAGCTTAATCACAGTGCCAATACACTGACTTATGCAAGAGGGACTAAAGTGAGTGTAGGTGTGAACATGAATTAAAAAGCAAATATACAAGTAAAGTGGTGATAAGTAAAATCCATCCATCCATCTTCTTCCCCCTAGCCGGGGCAGGGTCGTGGGGGCAGCAGTCTAAGCAGAGACGCCCTGACTTCCCTCTCCCCAGACAAGTAGAAAATGGAAGGTGAGTATGTTTCTGTAAACATGACTATTGACTTCTAAATAACCTTTATAACATTTCCAAGGTGATTGTAAAGGTGATTGGTTTGTTTGTATCCATCACAGTCCACTGTGTTCAGAGAAACCAACTAATTGTCAACTGCTCTAATTAAAGCGATTTCATGGTTGCCACACTTTAGAGGAATTAAATCTGAAATGCTCCAGTGTGCATATGCAAACACTCAAAATTAAACGCATATCCCTTAAAATTAGCTTCATTTGCGTTTCCTCCCACCCCCCTCCCTTCTAAGTTTGAAAAGCCTGCCTTAGGTAAACTGATGCGCCACCCTCTAGTGGAGCTGAACGTTAGCATTTATTCTTCATTATCACATTTGGTTAAAAGCTAATTGGCAAACGCAAGGACGCATATAAAGTGAGACGACAAACGCTACAACAAAATTGGATCAAACCAGACTACTGCAATAAAATTCATATTTTTTATGTATCTTTAATGTTACTAATGTTACTAATGTTACTTGAAAAAGAAAAAGGGATATCTTTCTTAAAAGCTTGGAAAAATGTGTCAAAGTAACAATTCAAAAATACTATATTTCTCTGATTAAAAACGTATCAAAGAAAACTCAGAAACTCCCACACACCATCTAGCTTTAAAAAGTGAGATTTTATTTAGAGCCAATCAATAGTTCAGCAGGCAACATGATATTTGCCTGACATATACTGATTTAAAGTCTGCATCTTAAATAAAATTGTGAATATACTAATGATGTCCTCTTCATCATGTCAGGTATTAGTTGAATCAGTGGAGCAACAGACACAACAGTACAGGTGCTATACTGAACAACATGGGCCATCTCCTGCATTGGGCCTTTGAACAACAGAGAGCAGCCAGTGCACGTCTGAGATCAGTGAGCTGCAGGACAGAACAACACAAGAACTCTTTTTTACCGACTGCCATAAGGTTGAATCAGACAATCAATCACTTTGTGATTGAAGATGAAGATGAAGTCTGAATCAATTCATTTGAAGAGATCCAACAGAATTTTCACTTTTTCCACAAAAAAAGGGTTTAACAACAATCTACATTTGCAATCTAAATTCACCAAATAGAGACAACCGAAAGAACACTAGCAAGCAATTCATTTGCAGTCTGTCCTCTGGACGTGGCTGTAGCTGGGAGGGACTGCTGCGTGAGGACTGGGCCGCCTGTGAGCGCTTTGGATTGGGGGAGGGGCCTATGGTAGCACCCACTGATTGTTGAGTAAGAATGATAGGTCTTTCATCAATCTCCAGAAGTTTCCAATAACACAGGAAAAGTTAGAGTTATCGCTAGTTGCGATAAGAGCCTCTAGAGCAGGGGTCCCCAACCTTTTTAATAACAGTGACCACTTTTGAACCCAGCAATGTTTTCACGGCCCAATTCTATGGATTCTCAGAGTTGAAAACAATCTAATGGCATTTTAAAGTAAATAATCACATCAGATTATTTTTCTTGCATGGAAATATATATAAATACATGGAAAAATTGACAAAGCCAGACAAAGTTGCATTAAAAACGAGTGCAGATATGTGCGTAAAAGTGGCCATTCAACAGGGCGAGCGTGAGATTTATGAAACTGTGCGTACCAGGCCAATCCTGGTGTACGCACAACCGGTAATAAATTAAAAAAACACAACAGTAATATAATTACTAAACTATTATTCAGGATGACTACAGGAATATTTTCAAAGTAACAATGCGTTGTCTGCACTAAATAATGATTTTGCTGCTCAGCTCGATGCTGACTTTAAACTTGCGTATACAGTATGTACTCCAACTCCTGACCTGGCGTGGGATTTAAGCGTACCGTATGCCCACGTTAAGATTGATAAATGCCAAAGATTGTGTAGAAATGGTCGTACACCCAAAATGTGTGCACGTTTGATAAATGTAGGCCATTGAGAGTAAATTTGTGGTAAAATATTCAGCAGCATAATAAAAGTATTATAATGTAATTTTTATTTTTATTTTTTAAGTTTAACAAAGCCTGAATCAGGTTTAAGCCATGAGGTAACATAATTATAAAAGATAAGCCTCTATCATTTAACCCAAAATACGGCATCATCACATATTATTAAACAGCGTAACTCCAGCTAGCATTATCTTGGTAACTGGACACAACAGAAACAGCATGTTAAGTGTCCCAGGCTTTTTATTTAAAGGATGCCGACACAAGAGGCAGCTCCACAAAACAACCTACCTCAGGCTTTTCCTTCTCGCCCAAATGAAGTGTAGCACATGAGTTAACCCGCATACATATTCATAACCCACAGGGAGGTGTCTACATGACTGGTATTTCTCTGCCGTCTCAGTGACAGAAAGTCGTACTGCTGGCTGGAGGTGGGGGCGCATTCAGACACCTCTCTCTGATGGATGTCACCTTTGTCTCCCTCCGACACAGCCAAGGCCATATTTAATGAAAGTGGACGTCTTGTTCTGCCTGGCACGTCTTTTTGATCTCCACAGGAGCCTTATGCAATAGTTTGATGTTAATTGTGGCGAATAAATCAGGGGTTATTCTGGAGTCTGAAGTGGTTCTGGGCAAAATCAGTGCCTGTATCAACCGCCACTCCTAGATAAAGAAATGAAAATATAATCAAATTCACACCACGCTAATTCAATACTAAGGAAAGTCATCAAAATTTCAAAATTGTTCATCAATTATTTTTATAGGTAGCAAAGTTAGGCAAAGATTTTCATTTAGACCTTGAAAGTACTAGTTCTTTTTGATGCAAATATTCAAGTGTCTATGCTCACTTTAAGGACCAATTCCATTTCTTAGCCCTACCCCTCATTTTAACACAATTTCTATAACTTTTTTTTATTTTATTTTTTTTTAGGAGAAATTTTGCCATTATTTGACAGTAGACAGTAGACTGAGAGTAAAAAGAGTGAGAGTGAGGGGGGTGACATTGGGCAAATGACCCAACTGAGAATCAAACCCAGGTCTCCCACATATGTAATATGTTTATCTAGTATATATATTTAGTATGAGCTCTACGACAGACCTGTTTTATGTTCTTTTAATCTTGAACTCATTTATGTACCAATATATTTTCTCATCAGAAAGTTTCTGAAAGATGTCAGTTTGCTAATGTTAGCGTCACAAGTCACAGTATCATATTTGCAGAACTTTTAAATTGTTCGTCTGATATTAATGCATTACACCATCTGTTTTTTCATCAATGTCAATTGATATGTTGTACATATCACAACAGTTAGTTGCAACATCCTTCACGTCTTGTCTGTGACCAGAGACTAGGAAAATACCAGCTGTTTCTGTTCAGCTTTTTCTCATGTCAAAATACTCAAAAAAAACTTTCATAAACTTAGTGATGACGTCTTCCAACAAATGTATTTTTAGACCTTATTGTAATATATTATATATATATATATATTATATTATGTATATTATGATTTATATGAGATCATATATAGCCCCTATATTATTAAGACTTAAATATGTTATAGCATATACTGTATTATATATTTTATAGACCTTATATTATTATAGATCTTGTTATACATCCATGCGTCTACAGGTGTAGTTGCGTTTCATTTCTTAGCCCTTCTTTTGGAGGGACAAGGGGTTGAAAATGTATCTAAGGTACGGACATTGCAAGTGCCACTTCAAGATTACATTCTGTGGCCAACGTTCATAATGTTGCCCTGTAACTAACTCCATAAGCTCAATATTTAACCAAGTTATTTGGTATATTTTAGTTAAACATGGTTTGAATCAGCAATTCCTGATCTGGTTTACATTTCCAGTTCCAACATTTGAGGCTTGCAGAAGAGTTGCAATGGTGACACATGCCACATATTGTATTTTTCTTCTTCTATCTTTTGACTTTTGTGCCCTTGGTTCCTTTATCACCAGGAACCAAGGAACAATACTTTTTGAAAAAGCTTTCCATTTCCTTTTTGCGTTCACTAAAGTGAGGATTCTCTGACACTCAAATATCAGGTGCAGTGTATTTTTTTCCTGCACTTTTTAGTAACGATTTCTGGGGGTTGCAAAAGTGTTATGGTACACTATAGTTTGTAATTTCTCAGACCCCCCCCCCTGTGGCCTGGAGGCTCAGGCAGTTGCCAGTTGACAGTAGTACCCTTTGGAATAAACCTACCATTATGCCTCCTCTTCTCCCTCTTCTTGGTCCAGTGTCTCCAGTCCCACACTTCCTTGAACACCTTGGACAGCTGCCAGCGCGGAAACACAGCCGTGTAATGAAAAACCCCAAAGCCGAACGCACACGCGCACTAATTATTTGTTTAATAAATATGCAATAACTATAGCTCCTGAGGCAAGAGGTGATCCATCTCACTGCAGCAACAACAATCCCAGTGAGTGAGAAGGCTTTTAGTGGCTCTTCCTGTGATAAACTCCCCTCCGGCACCTGCAGTAGTTTTAGTCTCGATCGACTGGAGCTTCACATTTGTTACAGTCTGAGTTAGTCCTCTGAAAGCGGGGCTATTCTGGTGTGTTTTATGTTTGAGGAATAGCTAATACATCAGCACATCAATCAAAACAAAGTACAAGCGCATTTTAGAAAATAGAAAGGATGTGACTGTGAGTCATACATTTCAAAGAAGCCGTGTAGTCTAGAGCTCACTTACAAAGACTAAAGGCGTATAGGGGGTAGACCTTTATTCATTGTCATGTCCTGTAAGGCTGACAGTCAAGACCAAAACCTCCAAAAATGTTGTCCAATGTTACTTTGGTGTCAAAGTTTGGTGGGTTTTTTTTGCACCACCCTTGTGTCTGCAGTAGTTTTTAAATCCACTGTGTTCCCCATTGCTTTGGTATTGTCATGTAGTTTGTTCTGATCCTGATTATCCATTTTTGCAACACACCCCACCCCTGTCCCTGTCTGCCAGACTGCTGCACAAATAGCTCACTTTTTTTTCAGCCAACTTTTTAATCCCCTGCTAACAGAGCTCAGATCAAGGCTGTTACTCGTCTGAATATCAAAGTTTGTGAGGAGAGTTTTTCATGGTTTATCCACAGTCCAGTTCAATAATGCTACATCATGTTTTAGTGTCTATTTGATCTATTTTATTTCTATTTAATTAAACTTTAATTTAAGCAGGTAAGTCAACTGAGAACCAGTGCTCATTTACAAGGTCAGCCTGGCCAAAAGGCAGCACAAACACTAAACATAAAGATAACAAAAGGAACAGGAATACAACTTCAAAAAATATCTTATCATTCAGAACATTCAGAGCAGAATGCAATATGTAGATAAATACGGGAGATTGACAGATGGATTGGTGCAGTGATGTGTTTGTCTGTGATAAAGAAGGAGCTGAGCTGTAAAGTGAAGCTGTCAATTTACCGGTAAATCTATGTTCCTACTCTCATCTCTAATCTACCTTTATAAATGACAAGATCCCGGACACAAGCGCCTTTAAAATTAACTTTCTCCACCCTGGGCTGGGTTCTCGGTGCTCGGTGAGGAGCTCGGTCACTCGGGGGGGGGGCCCTGGGGAAGACCCAGATCTCTCGACTGGCCTGGGAACGGTAATCCTCCGGATGAGCTGGAGAAAGTGTCTGGGAAGGGTGACTAGGATTCTAGTCAAAGTGACACTAAGTGCACAGTTTAACTTTTAGTTCAGACAGAAAACATTATAGTTTAGTCTGAGTGACATTCTCTGCACTCCATAAACAGGGTCAGGTGCGTAGGACGGAAAGTACATTTTGGGAAAATATTCTGCACACTCCACTTCCTCACTCTCATTTAAAAAAAACCTTTTCTTAGTATTAACAACAACTTTGGACTTTCATTTTAAGGGACATCCTTTTCACTCTACAGGACTACAAACTTTTAACTACAGTCGAGTCAGTGTTGTTGAATGTTACCTACTGCGTTGCCTTGTAAACTGTTAAGACAATACACTCAAGTGAAAAACTGTTTTGTTAGATTAACCAGCAAGACTCATTCAATGTGCTTTATAAACTTTAGATATTTTATTAGTATTAGATACTGTGTGTGAACATACTGATACTTCGGAGTTTATCGGCATTTCTCCAGAAAAACATGAGGTTATTACTTCTTTGTGCGTGATGACTGTTAGCAGCATTGGTGTTCACAACGCTTCATAGCTCTTACAGTCATAACAAAAGAGTGAGACACAGTTTGAAGGCTGACAATAAATGGTTTATTTAAACTAAAATTTAAGAAAATTAACAAATAGAAATGAATGGAGCATCAGTAAAATCAATGGTGTAATAAGTGCATAGGTGAGTGAGGGTAGGGTGTGAGGTGTTGAAGGTACAAAGAAACAAACATAAAATGTTTGCTGCCTCGAGGCCAGTATTCATGGGTTTTTAGTCACATGATCTTTTTCTGTTATGGACGCCATTTTGAGGACTTTGACCATTCACAAGATAGAACAGTGATCTTTTGAATTGTTAATTGCTTTGGCAATGCAATTTTTTATTAGGTGAAACCCATGAACATGAGGGTATGTTATTTACAGTTGTGCTTATAAGATACCTTGGAAAAATTTGTGATTCTGGACTTTAGAGAAAATGAATAACACTAAAACTTTTCTTTCACTCAAAGTTAGTGGTTGGGTGAAGCCATTTTTTGTCAAACAACTTGTTGTGTGTTGTGTTTACTCTTTTTAAATCATAACAGAAACTACCCAAATGACCATGATCAAAAGTTTACATACCTGGATTTATTTTGGATAACATGCAAACAGGTTTAAATGGCTACTAAAAGTAACCATCGTCACCTGTGATCTGTTTGACTGTAATCAGTGTGTGTGGATAAAAGCTCAGTGAGTTTCTGGGCTCCTGACAGACCCTTGTATTTTTCATCCAGCGCTGCACTGGTGTGTCTGTATTCTGAGTCATGGGGAAAGCAAAATAATTATCAAAGGATCTGCAGGAAAAGGTAATTGAACTGTATAAAACAGGAAGGAGATATAAAAAAAGATATCCAAGGAATTGAGAATGCTAAGCAGCAATGTTCAAAAAGAGGGATTCTGTAGAAACCAAACCAAGGTCAGGTAGACCAACAAAAATGTCAGCCACAACTGCCTGGAAAAAGAAAAACCCACAAATGACTTAAATAACCTGAAATTCAGGACTCTCTGAAAAAAAGTAGTGTGGCCATTTTAAGATGCACAATAAGGAGGCACTTAAAGAAAAATGGGCTGCATGGTTAATAAAGCCATTACTACGCAAATGCCACAAAGCATCCCTCTTACAATACACCAAACAGCACAGAGACAAGCCTCAAAACTTCTGGAACAAAGTCATTTGGAGTGATGAGACCAAAACTGAACTTTTTGACCACAACCATAAACGTTACATTTGGAGAAGAGTCAACACCATTCCTACAGTGAAACATGGAAGTGGTCTGATGTTTTAGGGATGTGTGAGCAACAAAGGCAAGAGAAACCTGGTCAAAATTAATGACAAGATGAAGGCAAGGCAAGGCAATTTTATTTATATAGCACAATTCATACACTGGGTAACTCCAAAGTGCTTCACTGTCATGGCCAAAGGCCCAGAAACCGGAAGACTACAGCGCAAACCCCAGACACAGGCAAAAGGTTAAAAAATAAAGTTTATTAAAAAACCAAGGCTAGGGTCCGAGCATATAATCCAGGAATTAAATACAAAAAGAAACCAGACTATGAAAACACTAGACAGAACATCCACATAAAACATAGACTACAGATGACCCCCCAAGGACCCACAGAACAGACTCACGGTAGGGTTGAAGGCACTGAGACTTTGACTTTGACTTTGACTGAGTCACAGGACGCACAGGTATAAATAGACACAGACAACAAGGGACAGGTGAAACACATTAGGGCGAAGCAGGTAATCACACAGAAGGGGAAGACAACAGGCAGGAAGTAAATCATAAATCACAGACAGGAGTAAGACATTTCAAAATAAAAACCAAGAAATCAAATACAATCTTCAAACAAAAATGAAATACAATAATAAATATAACATCAAAAACAAACAGACACACAGAATACACTAACAAAGCAGACAGACTATATAAACAGACATGAATCCTGACACTTTACAAGAATAAAAGACAATTTACAAGATTTAGATTAGAAACAACAAAAATTAAAAACACTTTAAAAAGTGCAGATAAAAAAAAACACTTTAGGTTGTAGTGTAGGCGGAACTAAAGAGGAAGGTTTTTAACCGCTCCTTGAACATTTTTAAAGTTGAGGCTGTTCCAGGTTTTTGCTGAAACTTAAACGCTGCTTCACCTTGTTTAGTTCTAACTCTGGGCACGAGCAGAAGGCCTGTCCCAGATGTTGTCCGAGGAGGTTCATAAGCAACTAGCATGTCAGAAATTTATTCTGGTGCTAAACCATTTAGAGACTTGTAAACCAGCAGTGCTGTTTTAAAGTCTATTCTCCGAGCAACAGGAAGCCAGCCATGAATGCAGCATGTTATCAAAAAAATTTGCACTCATCAGCCTGGAAGCTGTGCATGGGATGTACGTTCCAACATAATGATCCAATGCACAAGGCCAAGTCGACCTGTCATTGGCTACAGCAGCAGGTTCTGGACTGGCCATCTCAGTCTCCTGACCTCAGTATCATTGAGCCACTCTGGAGAGATCTCAAATGTGCAGTTCATGCAACACAGCCCAAGAATTTACAGGAACTGGAGGTTTTTTGCCAAGAACAATGGGCAGCTTTACCATCTGAGAAAATAAAGAGCCTCATCCAAAACTACCACAAAAGACTTCAAGCTGTCATTGAAGTTAAAGGTGGAAATATACACTATTAAGAACTGGGGTATGAAAACTTTTGATCAGGGTCATTTGGGTAGTTTCTGTTGTCAATATGATTTAAAAAGAGTAAAGACAATTGTTTGACAATAAATGGCTTCAACCAACCACTAATGAGTGAAAGAAAGATTTTTGTGTTCAGAAAGGTTTTTAAGTGCAACCAAACCTCGGCAGCTGATCCAGAATGCAGCGGCAAGAGTGTTCTTTAATGAACCGAAGAGAGCGCACGTATCTCCTCTATTCATTAGGTTACACTGGCTCCCGATTGACGCCCGCAACAAGTTCAAAGCTATGCTCTTGGCCTACAAGACCACCTCTGGTTCTGCACCTTCATATCTTCACTCACTAATACAGACGTACGTTCCTACCAGATCCCTGCGCTCTGCAAATGAACAATGTCTGGTGGTACCGTCCCAAAAAGGTAAAAAATCACTCTCACGTACCTTCTCTGGCTCTGTTCCACTTTGGTGGAATGATCTACTGCTGCTACAAGATCAGCAGATTCTGTAGACATCTTTAAAAAACACCTGAAAACACATCTCTTCCATCAACACCTGACACACTAAGTTCTACTTCCTTTCTATCAATTCCTTTCTTTAAAAAAAAACAAAAAAAAACAATATTCATCCTTAGCTTTGTATACTGTGCTGAGTTTAAACTGACTAGTTTTTTGTGCACTTATGCTTTTAGTACCTTGTGTTGTTTAAATTGCTTCCATTGTTTTTCTCACTTGTAAGTCGCTTTGGATAAAAGCGTCTGCTAAATGACTAAATGTAAATGTAAATGTATGTTCATCATTTATATTTTCTGAAAAATGGCCCAAAAAAACAAACTGTATATACATCAGACAAACTACAGCATAGCCAACACCTCTCCTTGTTAAGATCAAGATCATTTGAATAAAAAGGTAGATCTAAACATTACAGGGTGAAAATGAGAAGTGAAAATCTTAAAAGTTTGCATCAAATACAAGTTATATTAATCTTATATAGAAACACAACTGTGTGACATCACATATCGCTCTGTGTCATACTTACTCTAGCACTCTAGTGGAAACGAAACCCAAGGGTTCCAAGTGTTAAACAGACTAAATGAAACATGCAGAGGCTGTTTTCATACTTTGCTATCCAGTTACCTGTTTTGTTGTTTTGTCCCATTATTTTTGAAGGACAAAACAATTACTATCCAAGATCTATCCTAACAGATTGGATGATAGGATTGATTTGGAAATGAGACAGTAACAAGACGGCAATAACAAGAGCAAAACAGCCTTCATTCATCAGCAGAGAGAAAATTTGGTGAAGCGTCCACATTCAGGTACTAAATAAATTAAAAGCTTTCAGGTCTTTATCAAGATATATTTTCAGGTTTAAATGATTTAGTTCGGGATGTCCATGAGGAAAGGAACTCTAGAAAGAAACTAATTGTGATCACTTTTACAGCAGTGAGGGACAGAATTTGTAGTGAGAAATGGGTTCTGCAAATGATGATTCCAGTTGTGTGCTGATGCCAGAAGTCTGCAAGTCACATTTGGAACATATATGTCATTAGTGGTCAACTGTTTCAACATAATATCATGGGATTGCGTGTAAATGACACGCCTATTTAATGCAATAATGCATGTCATCTCAATGCATTTTCCACTTTTTGCATGTTCACGTAACGCCATTACAATATGTCCACATAGACTTCCGCTGTAAATAGTAGCGTGTCATTTTACGCTCTTCAACAAAGTGGTTAAACCAAAGCTCACCAAATGTTTTCGAAGAAAGACAAAAGCGGTTTAGTCCAGTGTCAACACCTTCAATAAAGCCCTCTTTCTGACGACAATGCATCCTCATTCCTCCACACTCAAGTACAGTAGTACATTTAAAAAGCCACACAGACAATAGTTTTGTGCTAGTTATATTGCCAATGTTACCTTTGGTTCATTAATGTCAGGAGGCTACCATCACCTCATGCACGTATTTCACACAAAACTGTTGTTAATTTGTTGAAGTTGAAATTAAAACAAAAATAAAGGCCACCAAAAATGCCTCCAGTTGTTATGACGACAGTTAAAGCAGCTGCTGACTATTTTGTAATTGCTGCTGTGCAAAGCCCTTTGCTGAATGACTTGCGTTATTCTGTATTACTATATTACTATATCTGGGATCAATATTTGTATCATATCATTTATTTCTGTCCAATAAAGACTAAAGATAAGGCTTTGTGTTCCAAAATAGATTGTTATATGTACTGCCTTTTTGTTTTCTCAATAAACATGCTAAATGTAAGCAAAGACAATAATTATATTTTACAATGCTACAAATATCCAAGTTCAACCTGAGGCATATTTGTTTAATGAATGCACAAAATGTGAGAATATGCCTCACTAAGCTAAATGCCATAATTAATCTTATCTTCTAAGCCTTCTTAGGATTCTTAAGTTTCAGGTGAAGATATACTGTATTTGCTGTGTTTGGTTTAATCTAAGCTGTTGAGGTGTCTAAAAATCTGTTAAATAATGATAATGTGCATGACCACGGTGCTGCTGACAGAGTCCTGACTTCTCCCTTTTGAACGTCAAGCTGCCTATAAAAAATAAAATGTCAAGCCACTGTAGTCTGCTGTTTTTGTTTTGTCAGGTTTAACATAACAAGAGCTTTTAACCCTTTCCTTTAAAAAATATGTAATTATTTGGAGTTTACTTTACCAGGATTACAACAGAGTCTTATGGTGTCTCACGGTCACTTCAGTCTCATCTTTACACAACCATTAACAGCCAGTGTTACATGCACAAAGTATCAAACAATACAACTCCTTTTGAAATTCAAGATCCTGCTGAAAGCGTTTGTAAAAGAAAAGGTACTTTAAAAGAATACCTGGTTGGTGATTGGGCATATCACCAGTTTTATCCAATCAGAGAAGCTCTTTGTTGTTTACGTGCATAACAGTAAAACAGTTGCAACATCTTCAAACCTAAAAACTAGGGCTGGGAATCGATTAAAAAAAATTAACTAATTAATTGCCCATTTTCTGTAATTAATTGCAATTAATTGTGTTTTCCCCCAAGCTTGTTATCATCAATATTTAAATTAGGGCTGGGCAACGATTAAAATGTTTAATTGCGATTAATCGCACAATGTTCTGTGATTAATTGCGATTAATCGCATTATACACAAAATGTAATAATGAATTCAAAATTTGTGTACTGCATACATTTTTAAAGAACTGCTATATGAACAAAAGTGCAATAACATTTGGTTTGCACTTTAAACAACACTTAATGTGCTTTTTACAGCAGTTAAAACATTTCTTGTAAATCTGAACTTAAACATTAATGTAATCAAATTAAATATTAAAACCAAAAATATTTGCCACTGACAGGGCATTAATATTTTGTTTAGTTTGTTATAGAAAAACAAGTTATGTCCAGAGCTTCAATCATAACATTATAACAATATAAACAATATAAAAGTCTCTCTTGTGTTTTCATTACAGTCAGAGCATGTGAATGCAGTTCCCGCGTTTCACACACCTCTCCCTTTCACTTGCCAAACTCAAGGGTGCATGGGTAATGTAGTCTCTGCTCTTGGTGGGACGAATTAGGAAGCGTGCATTGTGAAGGGCGCTCTGGAAAGCGGCAGAGCAGGCAAAGGATTAAAACCTCTATTAAAACAGATGTTCAAATGAGCGTACCAGTACGCTAGAAGCACGTTCTGGGCGCACGGAGAAGTGGCGGTACTGAGTACAGGTGCGCATCGCCCACTTAAAGCACTGGATGAGGGCGGCTCATACGTGCAGTCATTCGTCTTTCCCCATACTAATTGGCCGACGTTAACGCGCGATAAAATAATTGTCGGCGTTAATTCATTAATGCGTTAACGCGATAAAAACGCGTTAACTTGCCCAGCCCTCCTAAAAACACAGCAGTACTGCAACATCATTGGACACAATGGAGCAGGTCAAGACTTAAATCCAGCTGCAGCGCAAGGTTATTAAAATTGGGTTGAATTTTTAATAATCAAATATTACATTTGAATCATATAAATACTGAAAGTAATAGCAGACTGCACTATTTTTTTATTTTTATTTTTTTATCGTGTGGTACAAGTTAGTTAGCTAGACCTCTGCACTAGACAGACAAAATTGACTTTGCTTCAATACTCTGTAAAAAAAAAAATACTCAGCTATGTCAGACATTTTCTATTGTGACTTCTGTTTCCCCGACTTGAAAGACAACACTAGCTGTATTTTTACTTCAAGCAACAAAGGGTTCAGTTCAAAGGGAGGTGAGCTCATGAGCGCTGCCCTTCAAATGTCAATAGTGTGTATAAATTCAGCTCGAGCATTCACAGGTCACATACTAATACACTGCAGCTCAGTTGTGGACATGTCTGATACACTCAATATAGACTCCACTGAGCAGGCTCTAGTCAAAAATCCCTGCATTGCATTCCTCCTCACAGTCCCTCACGTTCAAATAGACACCCATGGGCTTGTATTCACCGCTGTCAGACGCTGCCTTGGGTTACTGTTTGCCTTGTGTCTTAGAAGATCCTAGAGCAGCAAGCGTCATGCGGCTCCCTGTCCCAGCACAATCAAAGAGAATAACGTGGATCTTTGGGCTCATTTTCTGTAGCAGCTCGTGAGAGTGGGTTTATTTGGCAGTCCTTACCTCCCCTATAACCTCTGTTTGTGTGAAGCTCAAACGACTAGAGACTGTTAGCCTGCGGCGGAAACTCATCTGGAGTCAGGCCAGAGAGACGGTGAAACAGAGGACGAGACAAGAAGGAGAGGAGATAGCAACTGAGGAGATACACAAACTATTTTACTCTTCACTTTTCCACGCAAATGGAAGTAGACCAAAATGGTTCAGTGTTTGTTCACATCAGTGTTTAGATGGCTAGTAAGTTTGCAGCAGGTACAGTTTTGAAAATAGTATGTGCTGTTTGTGGGTGTGTTGTGGACATATTGTGTGGGATTTAAGAGAAACTGCAAAGAAATAAATAAATTTATAGTGAGTGCAAATGTGAGGCAGCCATAATGAGCTGCAAGAAAACTTAAAGAAAATGAGTGACGTGTTTTTTTTAATGCAGGCAATGCATTTACAACTTGCTATTTTAAAAATGTACTTTTCCCCCGGATAAATAAAACCAGATATATTTGGCCATAATGTTGGTTATGACATCATTCAAATACCTACAGTGCATTCGGAAAGTATTCACAGCACGTTTTCCACATTTTGTTATGTTACAGCCTTATTCCAAAATACATGAAATTCATTAACTGCCTCAAAATGAAACAATACCCCTTAATGACAATGTGAAAGAAGGTTGTTTGAAATCTTTGCTTATTTATAAAAACTACTTTATCACAAAAATCATTTATGAAAACTGCATAATACACTATGTCTGTTAACAACATGACAAAATATAAAGCCAATTAACCCTGCAGCTATAGCCCTAAATAGATAGAAAAATATAGATACTAACTGGCATTATTTTATACTTCCTATGCCTCATGTTCCTTCCTCATGTGCCTTTTTGCACTCAATTAATTAAAACGCATTTTAATTGTAGTAAACTAACACTCATAATAACAAAATATGCCTGGCAGTCCATATTAGATTATTCCCCGTCTTTTAAGTAAAAGTGTGTAGCTGCTTTCGTACTGTGTGAAGACAGACCCTTCTCAGACGCAACCCAAAACTACTATTGGCACGGATTTTGGTCGATAAACAAAAGCTCCACCAATCAGCTAATGGCACAAATTAATTGGCAAAACCGATGAAACGGTGGTATGGGATGTTTCACGCTGTATTTGGACTGTTTTAGTGCCCATAAGTCCTCATTTCTGTCCAAAACTTAATTTGATGCAATGAATGCCATATTAGGTCAAGAACATGTGCTTGTAAATAATTATTTTAAACTTTTGGCACTTCAAGTAATTTTCCATTTAAAACCATGGAATAAAAAAAAATGATGTTGATTTTGCTTGAATTTGTGCAGACTGTAATTTTTATGGAAAAGGACAAAACAAAATCACTCCCAAAATTATCAATGAATGGTTCCAAGGAAAGCAAAGCATGTAATCTGGTAAACACTGAGCCAGTCAACCATCTTTGCATGGAAGAATTGTTTTAGCTCTGATTTATTCTGGAAAGTAAACCCAGTGTACAGTCATTCAGCGACACACGTCTAAATGACAAACAGCACTGCAACCTTTTACCTCTGCATGTAATTATGTCTCCAACACATTCACTTAACTTAATTACATGAGCACACAGGCCATGCCGCAAACACCATTTCATGATGGAGATATTCCCCAGAGCAGTGGCATTGGACGCAAAATGATGAAGAGTCACTGTTGTAAATAAGTCAAATATTAAAGACTAGAGATATTGGTAGCTTTTATTCAAATTGCGTTGATCAGATCTAAAGTGTGTGAAGATAATATAAATTGTGCATTAGCAGTGTGTTGAAAATGCTGCTTTCTGTGGTGAAAAAAAGGGCATGTTTTAACGGTTTGTGGCTAGTCAGGTGCAGCAACATTACTGACAGAAATTTCAGATTGCTCAGTTGCTCAGTGCTAGAGCGGTCGTCCTACAACCGAAAGGTAGGCGGTTTGATTCCCGCTCTTCCCACAGTTCATACTGTCGTTGTGTCCTTGGGCAAGACACTTAACCCACGTGGGGTTCCAGCTGTAACACTGGTGAATGGAACCTTAATGTAAGTCGCTTTGGATAAAAGTGTCATCTAAATGAATAAATGTAAATGTAAAGTGTATTTATTAGAACAGCTATTGATGACAAACTTTTCTTTTACGTACGTCTACTAAGGCATTGCATTTTATTGCAACAAAAAAATGTCAATACTTTGTGTCAACTTTTGAAATTTAAGTATTTATTCTGATTTAGAGTGTAATCAATCTGTGTCGGGCTGACTTATTGTTCTCAAAACTGAGGCTGGACAGAATCTAATACAGCAATAGTCCATCAATCCACACGTAGTCCATACAAATAAAACTCTTCTGAGACTGTGACTTTATATGTAGCAGTGGTGCCTCATCACATGGGCTCCTGAGGACAAGACAGAGAACAGACCATTGAGAAAATGAGATTGCAAAATCCTGTGAGGTGGCACCAGTGTTAGCCTTCGCTGCACCTCAAGGTACCCATAAATCAATTAAGAGAGGAGAAAAATTTTCCCATTAAGCAGCACTCATTAAGTCTCTTCCAAATTGTGCAAATGACTAAGTTGAGAGGAATGTGGTGTTCGTATCCCTAATCCCATTGACATGCGATACACATCCACAGCAGGGCACCCTGCGTTTGCATACCAACACTAACCAAGAGCTCTAAATTATGCTTTTGCTATTAATAGTTTATGCTATACATCAATTAACCTTGAACTGTAGGTGTGCAGCAGACAAACACTCCCTGGTGACTGTCGCCAGGGCTCTACCAGGAACAGCACGCACGGCTCCAGGATGGCTGATGACATTTAGAGAACTATGAGAGAAATATTATGCAGAAAAGCAAGATTTTATTTTATAGTCAGTCAATGTTGCGGCCTGAAACGACAATGTAACCTGATCTAAGTCAAGGTGATGGGTCTGAACAATCATTACCTGAATAATCTTTACTGGCCAGTTGCATGTTTTTTATGATATAAATGCCATGGCTTAAATAAGCATTTAGAAAATCCAAATGCTCAAAAGCAGTGTGAATTTCAAACTGTCATGTTAAGATATATATGTATGTAACCCAGGTTAAAAATCTGTCTATATATGTGCAGTTGTGCTGTTAAAACAATTTACTCTATATCTATCAGAAAATGACCTCCTCGAGCCATTTCAGTCCACATTTAGGCCCTCTTATTCCACTGAAACAGCTTTAGTTAAAGTGACTAATGATTTCCTCCTTCAGATGGACATGGACTCATCGGCTCTACTGTTATTGCTAGATCTCAGTGCCACATTTAATACAATAGATCATGCAGTGCTATTTAACAGACTAAAAGATGGCTCTGGCATCTCTGGCTTTGCTCTTGCTTGGTTATAATCCTATCTGTGTGATAGGTCTCATTTTGTCTCTTTTAATAAATCCTTCTCCTCCACGGCATCAGTGAAATTCGGTGTGCCACAAGGGTCTGTGCTTGGTCTCATACTGTTTTCTCTAGATGTTACAGCATTGGAACAAATCAATGGTGTAACATATAGAGATCAACTATGTGTTGAAGCACGGCACCACTGTGAGGAACCTCAATGTCATTTTAGACCCCACACTATCTCTGCAGCAGCAGAACTGACTCACTAAACTGGGCATTTTTTCACTTAAAATATCAAAAAAATTCGCTCCTGCCTCTCTTTAGCTGATGCTGAAATTCTTATTCATGCATTTGTCACATCCAGGCTGGACTATTGCAATGTGTTATTCTCTAGACTGCCGAGGAAAAGTACTCACAGACTACAAATGGTCCAAAATACAGCCCCCTGACTTTTAACAAAGACCAGAAAGTTTGATCACATTACTCCGCTCTCATCACCCAGTATACTCCAGCTCGTACCCTTCGCTCTCAGGACGCTGGCCTCCTTCAACTTCCTCAAATTAAGAAGAAGTCTGCTGGCTACAGAGCCTTTTCTTATAGAGCCCCCTTTTTATGGAATAGTCTCCCGGTGGAAGTGCGGTACACACTCACAGTGGTTGCAGCTGTAGGTACACGCTCACACTGGTTGCAGCTGTAGGTACACAACATTCCAATCTTCCTCAGCCTCCTCAGGGAGTACAGCCACTGTTGTGCTTCTCAGTAGATTGTGAGGTCATACACAACTTACAGTATATACTCATCTACTTTTTGTTGCCTTGTACTTGTAACAAATAGCCTGGTAAGCCATAGCTTTTGGAAAATTATCCATTCTATATAAACAAATTTGCAGTGATGATTTGTTGGTGTTTAATTTGATTTTGTCAAGTTTTTTTTTACACAATAGGAATAGATTGAGTAAAAAAGGTTAGCAAATTAATACTTGTACAAAATCATCACTGGGGAACAAACCCATTGCAACCCCACTGTGTAATAAGATATGACAGCTACATGGCTCTATGTTGGTGATAATAAATATGATGGTTGGTCACGGGTTTTTATTTTCTGACTTTAGCAGGCATTCATGTGCATTTTTAAACAAAGGAAAATGAGAAAAATCATAGCAGCACTAGTAGAGCAAACTCTACAAAGATGTGGTCTCTTTGAAAAAAAAAACTCTGACAAGAAACCAGCAGCTCAAATAAATGAACTAGTCACTGACAAACTCCAGCCAATGAGAGCAAAAGTTGCAGGTTGATGAGAAAAACAACATGTTTGTTTTGTTGTATGAACAAACCCCACTGCCTGAGTCAACCACTCCATTCACTGATCTACATCTGTTTCTTCTCCATGTCACTGACGTGACTTCTGGGGAAATTGCATTGTTTTGGGAGACCTGAGAGAAATCTGAATAACTAGGTTTGCATTTGAAAAGTTTTGAGTTTCTTTAAGTAACATTTACAATTTCTCTAGTGTTATGAACATCACAGATGTATCTTATAAAATGTCACAATAAATGGTAGTCTATAAGCCTTGGGATCAGAAGGACTGACGTGAGGGATGTAGGTTTGCAGTTTCTGTTTGAGGTCCTTGCAGTTTGTTCTGAACAAATAAGATTTAAGCATATGTGGGGCAGAATAAAATCTAATAAATATTCACAATCTTTCTGCAAACACACTGTGATTGACTGATGCCGGGTCGGGCCCCGATGTAAAGAGTTGTAAAGCCATATTTCCAGATATAAGCCTGTGCATACTCAAATAAGTTGATATTGAAGAGAGCTTTGGAGTAAAATCCTGAGGCTAACGGAGTCGAGGCACATATTTTTTCATCCTCTTCATTTGAAAGTCTCAACTGGGAAAAGCCAGAGGGTCTGAAGTGCTCGTTTGTAGGTCTAACTCCTCAATTTCAAAGGTAAATATCACACTGGGACAGAGCCTAGTCTTCAGAGGCCTGTCAGGACGACTGCTCTGGTCCTGTAGGACATGAGACAGGGCAGGTCAGGGCGGTGTGTGATCACAGTACACAGCTGATTACTGCAGAAAGCGGAGGGATAAAAGGCGAGCAGTGGAGCCATTGATCACAGAGATGCACTCAGAGCAGGCAGCAACAGTAAAGAGCCTTTATCTCCTGCTACACGAGGCACACACAGGCTCATTTTTCACAGTCCCGCCTCAGACAAACACAAAGCTTAGTAAAGGACCAGAGTACAGAAGTATCAGTCATGTTATTTGATAAAACCAACATTAGGGTCAATGGGCCTCATGCATGAATGTTTTCTTACAAAGTGTCTTGAATGTTCTTCCTAAAAGAATTTCTAAGAAGGTTCTAAGTGGGATTCATGAAACCTTCTCAAACAGCGTGATTCATCTTAGCCACGTGTGTAAGTCCATGCCACTTGCTCCTCATTAACATAGCATTAGCATTCAATTAACTTGAGAAACACCCTGCTAATGCCAGTATATGGTCACAAGACCAGAGCTTAAAGAACGACGAGGACTAGGCTAAGCCCCGAATCTCCACAAACCCTGAAAACGCCTTTGATAAAAAAGTGAGTATAAAGTGTCTTATGGGCTTATGCATGGTCCATTCTTTTAAAATTGTGGAGTTTACAAACATTTTATTTTCAGAACTATATTATAAAACAGCATTATTGAGGCTTATTAGGAGCATTTTAAGTCATTCTGAAGTAGAATCCTGCAGAAAGCCACTCATGTCATGGTCAGCTGCAGTCTCTCAGTTTAACACCTGACCTGATCCAAGTAAAAAATCAACAGTCTTTTCTCTATATAAACAAGCAGTAATTGCACACATTTTTACGTTTTATTATTTCACTCAATTCTTATGTATGTTGTTTCAGCATATTTGCATTGAAATTACTTTTGTGTGTCCTTTAAATTTGTATGCTGATGTGATTTGCACCAGTCTTATGTTATTTGTATGAATTGTGTGTCTAAGGGTAACGCAGTTTCAATTAAACTCTATGTGCTGTACATGTGTTTTTACACAAATCATGTATATGCCAAGATTGTAAAGTTTGACTTTAAGAAGCGAAGGAAGGGGGAATTAAAGGGAAAAAAAGACATGTAGAGTTAGAAGGTTCAGTCTGAATGAATACTTTTAATCTTTTAGCTGTTTAATTTCTACAGAGATACTGATTATACGTAATAAGAAATCCAGATTAAAGAAACATGTTCTCAATAATACTCAGCCTTGACATGTCTGGCTATTATTTTACTAAGTTACTAACAGAAAAAGCCCTCATCCATTTGATAAATATTCCCTGACAATATCAGTTTGTTCCCAGTGAGTCCTCTCAGGTTCCTGGAGGAACACTGTATCCCAGGCCAAATGAAACTAACTGTAGAACAAGTGGAAGAAGTGATATTTCTCAAAGCAATGAACCCAATCTCCAATCTCTCAGAATCCATGTGACCTTTTCAGGAACAGTTTGCAGAATTCTCTCACGGATTAAGCCCCAAATCATTAAAATGTGATAAAAACCGGCAGACGGACCAAACACAAATGTTACAGCACCTCATGGAGTGTGAAAGGTTAACTGGAGACCGAGAGCCAGAGTGAAAAAGAGAAATGAAGTGTTGCATTCATAAATGTGAGTTTATCAACTGTATTTTGATGTAATAATTTAATAGAGAAGTAAATTGATTGACTTGAAACTTATGGGAAAAAAATATATATATATATATATATATATATATATATATATAATATGACTGAAAAACAGACTCCTGTAAAGTCTTTTTCCGATGGGACATGGCTCCAGTTTTGTGGAATTGTGTTGTGTGTTGTTTTCCTCGTGCCAAAGTCAGGAGCGGGCCCAGATGGTGGAGCCCATTAGCCGGAGCAGTGGAGCTGCTCTGGCAAATGCAAATACCTGTGTCACCAGAACAATAATGGATATGGATGGACTCTGTTCTGTTCGCTGGTCTATGGAGACAAATCCAGAAACACTTGTGTAATTGGCACAGAAGGATGGAGAATGGACACAGGTCATGTGTTTCCACTTGGAACTTCTTCTGCTTTTGCCGATGAAATCTTCTATTGCCTTGAAAATAGTAGAATTGTAGCTGAGAGTATTAAAATATATTGTCCTCTTGCACCTTTTCTTGTCTGTTCAATCCATATATTCAGGCTGCGGCTGCTGTTGAAAACTGAAGCCAAAAACCATGGAGCAAGTGTGACAGTGGATCAGTGCAGTGAGCATGTGCCTACCTTGTTCAGACCTTCTGTCATGGGGGCTCGGGACTCAGCCCAGTTACCTCTGGATTCTCTGGCAGAGTCCGCCTCCGGCTCCCCCGCCCCTGCAGGCACGCAGAGTGTGTTTGTGTGTGTGCGGGAGCGCCGGCAAAGACAGACAAGCTGATCCACGTTGGTAATCAACAGAGTTTAAGAAGCACCGCGTCCAGCTCATCGATGCCAGATCGTAACACTAGCTACAGTTAGTAGTACGTCTCGCTCTCGAATTGCCTGTTGTATTTTGTGTTTACTTACCTGTTCTTTTTGTCCATCTCAGAGCCTTCCGGTCCTGCCGTCAGTCCTGTTCCCGTCCCGCCTCTGCCTTCTCCTGATCCGTCAAGTCCCGTCGTCATTCTCGCTCCAGTCCAGCCCCGGTCTTCTCCTGGTATCCCTCGCTATCCTCTAAGAACTCGCTCCTCCTAAGTTTATTATTCAATCAATCTGTTTTTGAGTTATTTACCGTGTGTCGCCAGTCCATAACACCTTCTCAGACCCTCTTGTGTTAAAGGTAAATATTAAAAAAAACTCAACCCAGGTGTTCAAACCTGTGTTTCCTGATTTTCAGATCCTCACAAAACCTTTCCAACCATTTTTCAAACAACACAGTACAATATTTCAAGCCCTACATCTAGGTTATACAAGTAGTTAATTGCACTGACTTTTTACATACCTCCAACATACTGCAGGAAAGTGCTTGCAGCAGCTTTTCTGAGATGAGTACAAAAGTGCTAGAGCAATCATCTTCTACGACAACTAAAAATGGTGAGCCTCACAATCATAAATGTTTCTCTCTATTTTGAAATTACTTTAAAGAGTTATTGCCAGGCTAAACCTCTGACGTCTATATTGCTGTGCTGGAGCCATAAGAGCGTATGGCTTTATTATATTGTGATGAGATGTTTATGCCGCCCATATAATCAGCTTCTAAATGAAGGTTACTGGGAAAACTGCGGCACTGATACGACTGTAATATGTTCTCCACAGCTCAGGACGCAGTCACAGAGAAAAGGCTACACTGAGGGAAATATTGTAAGTACCATTAAAGATATGGAAGCATATGGAACATTTAGTTTGGGGCCTCTCCAGCCAACAGTCATAATAATTATTATATTATAAGTTAACCAACATCACAAAAAGAAAGTCAGTCCAGACAAAAAATTTATTAAGACATAATCAGTGTAGACCTTAAACAAACAGACTTCTATTAGTACTTTAATTCCAGTCATTGAGCTGAAATTCATTAAAATCCATTTACCTGAGCCTTATCCGCACCAAGACTCTAGATTGATCACACAAACCTACCGCTAAAAAACACAAAGCAGAGAAAAAAAGAAAAATGGAACAGACAAGATGGAGATAATTGTGGGATTGCATTGGTCTAAGGCTAAACTAAAAAGTAGAAGTTTATTGCGTAAGTGTACAATGTTAGCTTACCGACCTGGTTTTGTACGCAAATCCACTCCTTTTCTTCAGTAAATTATTCCTTTGCCTTTTTTCTATGTAAATCTAACTCAAATCATGTGACGGTTTAAAGTTCCCAATCAGGAGCAGCTGGGTTACATTAGCAATTCAACAACATTCCGACATCTGCTGGGGTACATCCCAAAATCAGGTGGTATTTAATTTCCATCTTAGCATGCAGTGTAAATATTTCTCATCAGCGAGGATGCACACAGCAGCTGCACACCATTATGCAGGCTGTCCGACAGGGTTTAAGCCATTTGAAATTTAAATCATGGTTTGATAGCGCTGCCAAATATGTTGAGGAAATGCTTATCAAGATCATTGTGCTAGAAAGATAGATGTTTGCCCGCTGTAATCCAAATTCTGAGACCTACTCTGATGTGTGTCTGCTGCTCATTTAGCAGCTTTAGCATTATTGAGAGTGTGTTGTCCCTGTTTGTGTACCCCATATTCGGATGTGTGCCCGGTCAGTTTCTACAGGGATGATTATACTTTTCCATAAACTAAAAGCAGAAATGAAAAGCAAACTCATTTACCAAGTATGTCCAATAAAATCAATCTAAGCTTACAAACGTGCACATGCAGTCTTTCCCATACATTGAAAATATCTTTATAGTCCAAGTTTCCCTGTCTTTGTCTCAAAATGAATAAAAATATAAAGTTAGAATTTTGCCTTTGGAGGTCTGCTGCATTGACCTGGGCCTGTGTCGGATCTGGGAATTTCCTAACTTCAGAAATATAATTATTTGAGTTTTGACAATTTAAAAAAAATTTAATTAGCTTGTTCAATTTATAAAAGTCTACATTGTCTTTCTCCACCGTCTCTGAATGAGTTTATTAAATTCAGATCCGGGACAAGTGACAGAGTGACCAGAGCCTCTACTCGAGGTGACTGTGCAGTTCCTTTGAGACGCACAGCCTTCAGTCAACAAGTGCACTCAGTCAAAGGCACAGAGATTTGGAACAGCATCCCAGCTGTGATCAGAGACAGTCAAACAATAAACACATTTAAGACAAACCTGAAATGTTGGCTCAAGAGTAACCAGGTCTGTGAGCATTACATCTGAAATGTTGTTAAGTGTTGATTAAGTGTTGCTTAAGTGTTGTTTAAGTGTTGTTAAGTCTAATGTTGTCATTTGTATTGAATGTGTGTTTTACAGGAGAAGCAACTTAGCAGCAGAAGCGTACAGAACTGTGTGAGTGTATGTAATTCTTCCCTCTTTGAGCTTAGTGCCGTGTTATTGCTGAGAAACCGCGCAGTGTTTTACTACGACCCTGTCACATGGTGCACCGGCGTCTATTCTCACCTGCTAGCAGGCTGGTTTCGTTTGAGTTGTTTGTGGCCGTCTGGAGGCGTGTCCAAACGCCAGCTCCACTCTGCTATATAAACCCGTGGATTAATCGAAGTCAGTAGGAGAAGCAACTTAGCAGCAGAAGCCTACAGAACTGTGTTAGTGTTTGTAATTCTTGTCTCTTTGAGCTTAGTGCCATGTTATTGCTGAGAAACCGCGTAGTGTTTTACTACGACCCTGTCACGTGGGTCTATTCTCACCTGCTAGCGGGCTGGTGTTGTGGGCCGTCTGGAGGCGTGACCTGCTGAATTCAATTACTTGAATAGACGGGTATTTAAGTGGGAGTAACCACCGCGGCAGCCGTCATCGCGTGAAGACCAAAGAGAGTAAAGACCATCGACTCTACCTGCACGCGACTCCACCGAGCAGGGACACACCAGTGGTGGACGAAGTACACAAATCAAGTACTTGAGTTAAAGTACAGATACACTAGGTAAAATATTACTTCAGTAAAAGTAAAAGTACTCCCTTTTAACTTTCACTTGAGTAAAAGTACAAAAGTATTTGTCTTCAAATGTACTTAAGTATCCAAGTACTATCATTTATTATGGCTATAATGCCCATATCATTTTTGTCAGTCTCTTGCCCCCTTTAGGAGCCAGGGTTTATTTTAAAAAAATACAGATTTTTGAGATCCAAATTTCAAAAGGCTGTGGTTTGAAAATGATAAGAGATAGAGTCCTACTCTAAACTAGAAAAATGTCAGGTATGACCCAAAGTATATAAGTAAATACATTTTAAGCATCTAATTTGCATCTAATTTGCATACCATGACATTATATATTGGCGGTTATGTTATTTACAGTACATACACTAATGAACATATAAAAGTTTTTTTTTTCTTTTTCTGAAATATTTTTTTCCATAACAGTAATTTGTAAAAGCAACATTACCAAAATAAAGAATAACTACAACTTCTAATTTACCATAACTAGTAAAACATATGCAAACAGTTATGAGAAATATACACATGTACTGTATGTGTGTGGTTGCAGTTGCTTTATCTTTTATTATCCGTCCATGTGGCATAGTTAGTAGTTTTCTCTCATAAGGCACAGCACACAGCCATCACTTTTATTACGATCGCTGCTTTGATTAGCGCATTCTCGCTGACTATGTTTACCCCTGCCTCTCCCTCCTCTACTGGGTAAAGTGTCAGGATGACCAACACGTATTTGTCCCAAACAGCTGTCAATAGAAGCCGCATTATTCCCAAACTTCCTGTCACTACCGCGGCCACGGCAGTACACGCGCCCCGGCTTCTATCACCTGTGCTAAAGGTAAAGCTGCAGGTGCTAAAGGTAAAGCTGCAGGTACTATGCGCTCACGGCTTCCCTTCCCAACATCCACTACCGCGGCCAGAGCGACTAGTTTCCTCCCGTTTCTTTCACTGATGTTTGGCAAAATGTGGGAAAAACAGCGTGTGCTTTATGAGAGACACTGAGAAAGGCACGAGCAGCGGCGCCGCTGTCCAAGTTACACACGCACTCTCACTCTCGCTCATTCTCACTTTCACTCGGCTGAAAAGACTCTAAAGGTAGATGTTCTCCCTCAGAATCAGAGTCAGCCATTACTAATACCAAAGCTTCATCACAGGTGTATTTTTTATTTGTTATTTTCATGTTTGTCAGCTCGCGTGTAGAGAATGAGGCTTCTATCGAGCCGGTCCTGACACTCCCACTGAGACGCGTCTTTGAGGTCTTCTTCTACAAACATTTTTAATGGTAACACAAGGAACGACTAATTTTGCAAAATGTAATTGAGGAAAAAGTAAGATATTTGACTTTGAAATGTAGTGAAGTTAAAGTAAAAAGTATCCCTTAATGGAAATACTTAGTAAAGTACAGATACTGAAAAAAACTACTTAAGTACAGTAACGAATTACATTTACTTCATTACTGTCCACCACTGGGACACACCCACAGAGTACCTGAGTATTGCACTTCTTTTTTAGTACTGATTGTTTGCACTTATAATTTATTATTTCTACTTTTACTTTCTTTTTGAATATTTCCTCTTCGGCTCTTCAATGTGTTTTCAAATTACTACTGTCATTTCAACTTCGACATTATCATCTGTTTCAGGCAAAAGGCGATGCAACCATAATAATCTGCATGTTGTATCACTCTCAATAACTGCCCCTTCTACTTTCCCAATAGGCTTGTGGAACTGCCAGTCTGCTGTGAACAAAGCTGATTTCATTACAGCTTTTGTTCAACATTCTGGTCTTTCAGTTGTAGCACTTACAGATACATGGATCAAACCAGAAGACTCTGCCACTCCCGCTGCCCTCTCCCATAATCACACTTTCTCCCACAGTCCTCGCGTCACTGGAAGGGGCAGAGGGACCGAATTACTTATCCCTACCGACTGGAAGTTTAAACAGCTATCACCCTTGTGTGACAACAGCTCCTTCGAGTTCCATGCTGTTGCCATCACCCACCCTGTTAAAAGTCGTTTTGTAGTTATCTATCGGCCCCCAGGTCAGCTTGGACATTTCTTGGAGGAGTTGGATGCGCTTCTTTCATCCTTCCCTGAGGGTGGTACTCCTCTGGTGGTATTAGGAGACTTCAACATCCACCTTGAAAAGCCACAGGCTGCTAATTTCAATAACCTGACTGCATGATTTGACCTCAAGCAGGTTTCCACATCGGCAACCCACAAGTCTGGTAATCAACTTGATCTTATCTACATAAGATACTGCTCCACTCAGCACACTCAAGTCACGCCACTGCACACTTCTGATCATTTCTTCATTACTCTCGACCTTGACCTAACTCCAGACACTGCAATTGTTTTATCGCTGGTCACTTTACGACGCAACCTGCGTACACTCAGTCCCTCCCGTTTTTCCTCTGCTCTTCCTCTGCTGTCTCTTCTGCACTCCCCTCTTCTGAGGAGCTCTCTCTTTTAAACACAAACAACGCCACCGACACTCTGTGCTCCACGCTTATATCCTGCTTGGACAACTTATGCCCCCTTACATCTAGACCAGCCCGTACATCCTCGCCTGCCCCCTGGTTATCCGATGTTCGACGCGAGCATCGTGCCAGCCTCCGGTCAGCTGAGAGAAAATGGCGCAAGTCAAAAGATCCTACTAACCTCTGTATCTACCAGTCTCTCCTCTCTACTTTCTCCTATGTCACCTCTGCAAAAACTGTCTACTACCATTCTAGGTTAATCGACTCACCTGACTCGTGCACTCACTTTAAAACCTTTTCTGCCCTCCTTTGTCCGCCTGCTCCCCCACCTTCATCGGATTTAACAGCTGATGATTTTGCGTCTTTCTTTGTAAAGAAAACGACCGCCATCAGCAGTCAGTTCTCTGCGCCACCTCCTGTCGAGCTCATTCAGACCCCTGATATGTGTTTGCTCCCTTCTTTTTCTCCTCTAACTGAAGCAGATGTTTCCAAGGTCATTAGTTCTAACCACCCTACTACCTGCCCGCTGGATCCCATCCCCACACATCTCCTTCAGGCCATCTCTCCATCTGTCGTGCCCACATCATCAACTCCTCTCTCTCCACTGGGTCATTCCCCACAGCTTTCAAAGAGGCCCGAATCACACCACTATTGAAGAAACCCACTCTTAACCCTACACTGCTAGAAAACTACAGACCAGTTTCCCTCCTTCCCTTCATTGCCAAAGCTCTGGAGCGAGTTGTGTTTACTCAGGTTACTCTGCTCAAGCTACTCTTTTCCATATACATGACATCCCTTGGCTCTGTCATCCAGAAGCATGGCTTTTCCTATCACTGCTATGCAGATGACACTCAACTCCACCTGTCATTTCAACCTGATGATCCGACGGTCTCTGCTCGCGTCTCGGCATGTCTGAGTGACATCTCACTTTGGATGAAGGACCATCACCTGCAGCTGAACCTTGCAAAAACAGAACTGCTTGTGATTCCGGCCAAACCAGGGACCTGCCATAACCTCTCCATTCAACTAGGCCCATCAACCATTACACCGTCCAGCACTGCCAGAAATCTGGGAGTGATAATTGATGATCAGCTAAACTTCACAAGTCATGTCGCCAGCACCACCCGGTCCTGTAGATTCATCCTCTACAACATTAGGAAAATTAGACCTTTCCTATCAGAGCAGTCTACGCAAATTCTAGTCCAGGCTCTTGTCTTGTCCAAACTGGATTATTGCAATGCTCTACTGGCTGGACTCCCTGCCTGCACAACCAAACCTCTGCAGCTGATCCAGAATGCAGCGGCAAGAGTGGTCTTTAATGATCCAAAGAGAGCGCACGTAACGCCTCTATTCATTAGGTTACACTGGCTCCCGGTTGACACCCGCATCAAGTTCAAAGCTATGCTCTTGGCCTACAAGACCACAAGACTGGTTCTGCACCCTCATATCTTCACTCACTAATACAGACCTACGTTCCTACCAGATCCATCCGCTCTGCAAATGAACAACGGCTGGTAGTACCGTCCCAAAAAGGAAAAAAATCACTCTCACGTACCTTCTCTGGCTCTGTTCCACATTGGTGGAATGATCTACCTGCTGCTACAAGATCAGATTCTGTAGCCATCTTTAAAAAACGCCTGAAAACACATCTCTTCCGTCAACACCTGACTGACATACACTGAGTTCTACTTCCTTTCTATCAATTCCTTTCTTCAAAAAAAAAAAAAACATTCTCTTATCCTTAGCTTTGTATACTGTGCTGGGTTTAAACTGACTAGTTTTTTTGTGCACTTATGCTTTTTGTATCTTAAAATTGCTTCCATTGTTTTTCCTCACTTGTAAGTCGCTTTGGATTAAAGCTAAATGCTAAATGACTAAATGTAAATGTATTGTGTTATATGTTGTCTGTTACCTTGTCCTGACCTGCCAGGGACTACAGATGGAAAGTAGCCACTGTGCTAATTCTGGCATATTTACATTTTTATGTTCATCAATATGCACTGTCCCTTTTAAATAAATAAATAAACTGCTCTGTGAATAACTTGTGCACAGACTCTGTAGCAGCTGCTGCTGAGTGAGTGCTGCAGTAAAGCATTTTCAGTGTGGACAATGGTTTCTTTTGACGCCAACTGTGTAAGTCCCCAGAGAAAAGCCAGATAAGTTTGCAGAATTTGATTTAAACAAAACAGAGAGCAGTACTCTGAGCACTGTTGCACAAAGCGAGTGGAACAAAGAGTAAGTTTGGAATTGATAAAACCTAACAAACCCAAACCGGGAAACTTTTGGATCATTTGTCTCACGACGTTGGTTATCAATTGTCTTTCTCAACCCAGGTTTATACCCCTGACAAGCCAATGATTACTGTGAGTGCCTGTGCATTGAACAGTCAATGGTATTCAACAAGAATCAAAAGGAGACCGGGCTATTTCTGCAGGAAGCAACATCTGTACAAATGGGAGAAAATAAAACAAAAGATGGTTGTAGTATAAATGTGTTAAACTTTTATTGGTTCATGTTGAGGATAAGACCAATTTAAATACTAAATAATTTAAATACTAAATAACCTAACTAACCTAACCTAAAAAATGATGGTAAATGTTTTTTGTACAGGGAAAAACAATTTAAAATTTTAAAAATTTGGAAAAAATATGGGTCAAAAAATACATGACACATGCAACCAAAATTCTAAAATATTAGGGCTGCAAAGAAAAATAAAAATTAAAAACATGTTCAAAGTGGTAAACGATGTCCTCTTCACTGTTCTTGTGCAGATCACAATAAATTGTCTCCTTTGAACCAAAAGAAATTAATGGTTTAGTTATGATGCATCAGATTGATAAGTCTGATTGGTCCAGTTTGTGGATGTATGTCTAAACCAGAATATTTACATATACATTTACTCATTTAGCTGACGCTTTTATCCAAAGCGACTTACATTGAGCTTCTAATTACCGTAATTACAGTCACTGGAGGCAAGGTGGGTTAAGTGTCTTGCCCAAGGACACAACGACAGTATGAACTGTGGGAAGAGTGGGAATCGAACCCCCTACCTTCCGGTTGAAGGGCGACCACTCTACCACTGAGCCACTGAGCCACTGCACCCAA